>CM044394.1:31420000-32020000 GCA_024322285.1 Musa beccarii
ATTCTGAGCCCAACTTCAGTGGATCATGCAATTTTTGTTTGATTTCTTGGTTGCAGTATCAATTATACATATATTTGACAGAGTTCTTTTCATGTGGACGTATTCCTGCAAGGTTGCCTTTTAGTGTTTATTACCTTATCCTTGCAAAATTACTTGCAATATATCTGACATGACGATTAGCTAACATATGTCTGCATTTGCTTCCAAACGAAGTGCAAGTTGCCGCTACATTCTGATTTATGCTTGGACTTTTTTTAATCTGTTCCAATAAAAAGGAATTGTAATTTCAGTATGAACTTGTTACCTGCGTACTTGTCACTGGGCAACCAATTCAGGGATTTTCTGGATTTTTACTCTCATTCTCGGACTGTTTTATGTGTTGGAAAGGAGAGAATATGAGGAGTTGATCTCCTCATAAACTTTATGGTATTTGAGGATCTCTTCTAACTTTGTATATTTACATTGAAAGTTGAAAGGCAGGCATTACCATTTCATGGATCATTCACATTGGTTGAGCAGATTCAGGGAAAAAGGCAACTATTCCAAAGCTTTTTAAGTTCGGGCTTTCAAGTTAGAAAGAGACCCGATCTATATATATTATTCTGACAGTAATTAATACGGTCAGTTTCAATTTCTTAATCGGTTTGATTTGCTTTTATGTCTGATCTCATCTTCCTCTCTTCCATGTCTTGATTGCAGAAAAAACGCAAATGGAAGCTGCGTGTGAGAACCACAACAATCTCAACACACTTGTGACTCCACTCCCACTGCCATCTCACAAGGAGGTAGAGAAATTTCAAGAACAAAGACCAAAAGATACCCCAGAAATAATCTACCATGAAACTAAGATCTTTCAAACAAGAACGTGTTCCTGCGAAGTTAAATCTGTTTAATGAACATATGCACATGAAGAAACAACAGAAACAAGGAAGCAAGACAAATTGAGGAGGACACACCGCCTTGTGCTTGCTTGGTTGCTTGCTCGCCAACAAATGCGGTCCGTTCCTGGACGTCAAAGAAACTCCCTTCGCTACACTTGCACATATATGATCGCCCGCGTCACGTCTCCTCCCACAGCTTCCATCAGCCCCACCATCCTTTTCCCTCTAATGAAACGTTCCTTGCCGTCTTCATCCATCAATTCTGCAACTTCTGCCGACCATAGACTGTCCACGCCATTTCTTGGCGCCTCTACAAATAGCCGCTAGCTTCCTCCCCCTTAATGCTGACTCATAGAGAAGCAATTGGGCATCATGGGCGGCTGCATCGGCAGGAGCAGCAGCGTGCACCCGGCGGAATCCCACGACGGTCGGCGAGCCCCGAGGATCGTCTGCCGGGTGAAGGTTCGGATGGCGGCGAGGGAGTTCCAGGAGCTGCTCGCTCGCACCAATCCGGCGGAGATCGGGCCACTCATCGTGGAAGAGTGCCTGAGAGGAAGGTGGCCGGCCAGGGATGGCAGTCTCCCTGCCAGGAGGTTAGAGACAGTCTTTGAGGAGATAGCTTGATCGTGTGATGAGCTCATATCTACCCAATCAATACACTTGTGCATGTCGTTTTTCTCATGAACTATTCTATTGCATGAATGAGATTAATGGAGTAGAGCTTGTAAATTTAAAGCATAACAAGTATCATAAATAGGCTTAAAGACTATTCTACCATATTATATTATACCTTTCTCTTTTTTTTTTCCCTCTCGCTTTCGTTTCTCCTATAAATGCGATGCTCATGTTGCTGACTATAATTGTATCGGATGAATTAAGTTATTTCATATTTTATGAATAAATATATGTCTAGCTTTTGCAAGTACTTGTTCAGATGTTTAAAATTCCAAGTACATCCATATCAGCAGAGTTAAACACTATCTTTACGCGTGGCTTTAATCTTGATCAAGGTACATTATGTGATTTGAGCAATAAAAATCATACTCGGCAGTTCAATTGAAAACAAATACTAATACTATATATATTATAATCTTTGGTCTTATGTTAACACAATTGTATGCCGAGCTAGCGCGTAACACATGACAAAAACCTGTGAAGAAAAATCTTAATTGGAAAATAAAGTCTCAATATCAATACTGAAACGAAAGAATTAAAGAAAGAAACATGAGCGATAAAGAGTAATTAATTGTCCGTTATTTTAATCCACATCAAATCTTGATTCTGACTTAGTTTTCTTCGTATCCATTGATCAACAATCAAGCATAAATCAATGAAGACCACACAAAATTGTAACTCAGATTTTTTTTTTCTCATATCACCGTTATACATATAATAATCAATTCCTAATTTCATATCCTCCATGGTTCTAAAAATCTAAAAATTCTACCCATCTCATCAACATATATAGAATACGATATATTTATAAGAATATTCTTGATGTCTACCTTTCTTTAGAAAGATACCTTCTTTTTATACATCTAAAAGAATAAACATATTATATAGGAAAGGGATAAAATTACTTTTTGAATTTCTACGTATTTATCCCTGCAAAGTATGGAAAAAATCTATTTGCCCTTGTAAATATCAAATGCATCTCTTCAAACATTAAGAATTACGATCCATCGTATATGCCCCTTTTTTTAATATTCATTAATAGCTCTATTGCTAATTATGTTAACCGACTACTAGTTTGAATCAATTAGAGTTTCAACTAACAGTCAAAGATTAATAAAATAATGATTCATGTACAGGTAAATTTGTAGATTTTTCCTCAGATAAATTTGTATTAAACTTAATTTATATATTATAAAATAATTAAATATTATTTATTAATCAAGGAGGTTAATTACAAAAGGATGAGGAAGGGAGTGATCCCTCACCATACAAGAGGGAGATCACTTCCTGTCTTATCCTTTTATAATCAACTCTCTTGATTAATAAATAATACTTAATTTTTTAAAAAATTATTAAATAAAATATTACATCAGAAATATACTTTATATACTTTTGACAATCAACCCTCTGCCTTTCCTTCCGACGGTAGAAAGATTAAAGTGCAGCAGGCAATGCGCAATGGGTGCGGAGGCTCGTAGACAAGAGCAATTCTTTCTTTTGATGTAAAGAATAACCCCATTCCCCAAGCAGATCATATTTAATGCGGAAACCTAGGCCAAACCAAGCCAAGAAAAGAATCTAGAACTTTCTCTCCTCTTCCTCGTCCTCATCAGCTCTTCCTCTTCTCTGAGATCCGATCACCATAAGATCGGTATCGATTACCCCCCTCCCGCTCCGATCTAGACCCTCGCCCTCTTCCAATCGTCCCTGCTTCCTTGATCTGCTCTGATTTGCCTGCTTAGATGGCGGCGGACGATGCCGGTTCGGCCGGAGGTGCGGAGAACCTAGCCGCGGGGGCTCCACCACCACCACCTCCTTCTCCTCCCAAGAAGCAGCGGAGGGGGTTCGTGGCGCGGCTGTGGCACGGGATCTTTGGGGGGAGGAACGAGGACTATGAGAAACGGCTTCAGTACTTGTCCAAGGAGGAGGCTACAGTCCATGCGCGGATGAAGCGCCGGGCGCAATCATCCCGGCGGATTGTCCGCGATCTCATCGTTCTCTCCGTTATCCTCGAGGTGGCTCCTTCTTCTTGCCGATCTTTGAGTTGTTATGAAACTATCTGATGTGTTTTTAGGAGTGTGTACTTTCGGATCTTGATCGGAATGACTCATTTAGTATCCTATCGATCTTTAAGGCTTAGCTGATGACTGTTGCAATCCTATCATGGATGCTTGGCTGTAGTTAGGGGGCGTTCGTTCATAGATTGGAGGATACGCAGATTAGCTCTTAAATCTGGGTCCTAGCAGTGCCAAAAATTGCAGAGTGTGGGTTTTCCCGATGACTAATACGAGGAAGTACCCCTTTCTGTTCCTCCTATTCAATGAAATGACCGCTAGAATCAAATCAATGTATTCCTGGAATTGATGGATTCTTTTTCCAAGTTGGAGACATTTGTCCATTTGTTTGAATTTTTAACTATTTTTTTTGTTTTTAGTCCAAAGTCCAAATTACATGGGAGGGTAATGTCATGATTTGGAACACCGTGTCAGTGAATTGCTTTAGGTGATTCAGCGTGTCTTCACTTCAGCTTTTTGGATTGTTTTTAAAATTTCTGCCGAGTTCATTTCACAAGGATCCTTCGTGACTTGTGTGGGTAGTCTAGGTCTGTTCATGAGATGACATCTTAGCGGGCAACAAAATTGCCTTCCATCCCTTGAGTGTTTGATGTGGTGGACTTGCTGTTCTTACTAAGATATGTTTCCACACTTTGGCAACTTTTTTTTTTGTTTAAAAATGAAGGGAGAACCATATTGAGACTGATACTTCTCAGTATTCAGTCACCGTCCTCTCTTTAAAAGATTAAGGTCATTGGTATTGCTGTTGATTCCAACTAAGATATGTATCATTTGGTAATTTCTGTTTGCTAAACTGAACTGGTAATGTGCAAGGTGGTCTTAGCCCAATAAGTGGCAATTCGCATAGGCAGCACTATTCAAAACCAGTGCAATATTGGCGGACCCTATAAGGATTGACCCTCACTGTGATAGGTTTGGACATAGGCCCACTACAATCTGGTGTGGACCAGCGTGGACTTAAAATCAAATTCTTGATCACTATACTTTCTCAGAAAATGTTTGAGGCCATTGCTAGGATCCAACTTCAGATAGTGGATCTTTTATTATAAGCATATTATTTGTATTCTTTTAATCTATAAGCATTGTAAGAGACATTTCATTGACCCCACCAAACTTACTTGTTATTGTTTATTCCATTTCTTGGTTTTTTATGCCATTTTAATGCTTGTAGTGGGGTTATAGTAATCTTTCAAATTCTGTCATTTGTTTTTGTTCATTTTTTTATTGCCTATTTGAATCAGTAAATTAATTGTAACAAGCATGTAATATTCCAAGGGATTAGTTTTCTTGGTATGTCCTGAGAGTTCTTTTATGAATGCTTTTATATTTTGTAATATATTTTTTTTCATTCATACATGAATATCTTGGTTTCTGTTTTGCATTAATACTTGGGAATTTTTCATATTAAAGAAACACATAAATGTTCAAATAAATCGTAGTGGCTGATTTACTGCACAAGTTGCAGTTTTTTGTCTTTTTTTTTTCAATCTAATTTCATCTTTGATGAAAGCTACATGCTTTAGTTTTTGAGAATTATCTCAATTTCTCCCAGAAATTATAAGAATAGCACACAAAAAAGGTTTGGTAAAATGTATGGAAGCCATGGAGGTAGAAAATTTTGTGGTTTGTGATTCATAATTCTGTCATCAAGTATTGGGAGAAGGCTTTTTGGTTATGTTCATGTTTCTTATCTCTTTAAGCAAAAGCCAAAATGTGATGCTATCAGGTTCACAACAGCATGTTGAACCTTTGGAGCGACATAGATTGGATGGAGTGTGGAAAAAGGTTGATTTTAAGATTCATTCTGTTCTTTAAAATTATACAATATTCAAATTATCGTGCCCAAAAATTTGAAATCCTTTCACTTGACAGTGCCATGGATAATGAAAATCATCATTGCAAACAAAACCTTATGGAATGATTGATCATTTTAAGATATTATCTTGCATTTTTAGCCCGTTGATCTCATGTTCTAGTTGCTCCTTTGCATTATGGTCAGTAGGAGTCAGAAAACCCATTTCTTTGTTTACAAGGGTAAGTGACCTCCTTAACCCCACATTGCAGGGAACCTTGTGCATTGAGCCACCCTAGTGTTAGGTTGCATTTTTCAGTCTCTTGCTTTATTATGATTAAGAAACCTCTCATATTTATAATCTTATATATAGCCAATTAATAATATAATATGACATTTGACAATTTTATTTTTAAATATGTTATAACTGCAGTTTACGCAGTCTCAGATTTCATCTTTTTATTCTTGGGTCCAACTGATGCCCTAGAGATCCTATCTGGAGAATATGTCATTCTCAAAAACAAAAAATAAAAAATTTCAATTGGTTAATTAGAAATCATAAGATCAGTTCAAACTTTAAAGTTCATATGCATTGTATTATATGTGATGTGCCCCATGTGTTTCTTCACTAGCCCTGAACCAACCATGGAATCTTTATCGTTTAGGAGCATCTTGATCTGAATCCAAGGTGCTTGATCCAGTATGATAATCAACAGTAACAATGGTGACAGATATGAAGGATAATAGACATTTTAGTTTTAAAGTTTTGATTTGAGGCCTTAGATTCTCGATTGGTGTATTACTGTCATCTCTAGTCATCAAAATGAATACGAGGAGAATTGACTAAATGTTGCAACAAACAGAAAATTGGTTTTGAAAATTTGAAAATTCAGAATATGATTCAAAGTGTGCTCTTTGGTTTAGTTCTGACATTTTGATGATTGAAATGATATCCACATTGATCTTTGAGAAATTCCTATCTATCTGCTATTGAAGTAATGATAACTATGTTAGAAAAACTATTTATTTTATATTGTTGAACAATTAACTTTGGTTACATTTAAGAAATTATCACATGTTATTTAATTTGGATAAAAGTTTATGTTCATAATGTTGGTTGATATTATCATTTTTATCATATTCAATACGACTGAAGGTTTGTTTTCATTTGTTTAATATTGTTTTTTTATTAATTTTAATATTTTAGATTTTTACTACATATAATTTTGAATTATTTATATAGCTTAAAATATTTTAAATTAAGTACATGGTCTGACCAGTGACCTAGTGATGGTCGGGTCACTTTTTGATTCAGTTCTGATAGCTATGCTCTAAAGTCTATAATATAAAATTTAATTATGCATTTTGCTAACATATTGTGTCTTTTGTGGTTCTTGATATTTCTACTAGGTGGCAGCAGTGGTTTATGCTATCATGACAACCAGATCAGCAGATATGAGCTGGCAGATGAGGGCTATACGAGTTCTTCCTATGTTTGTTTTACCTGGTTTATCTTCTATGATTTATTCAGCACTTGTAAGCTTCATGAGGATGCGTAAATATCTCAATCTCTACACTTGGAACTATTTTGTTTTTAGATCATACATATACATATATATCATGTCTTTTTTATTCTCATAACATCTTCCAGCATTCATATACTTTCATTGGCCCAATTTTAGAGCCTTGCTTTCCTCTTATCTTAAGTTTTTAGATGGTTTTCTGTTAATTAAATTTCCATGTATATTTTTTTTTCACTTAGAAGATTTTGTTACAGTGTTATTTTTGTAACATGCAAACATGAAGTGGATATCACTAGAGCAGAAATTGTCTAGGATTTTGGATGACTAGGGACATCCTCATCTGATTGTGGAGTTATTTCAAAAATTTACTACTTAGAAGAATATTAGCAATAATTTTATTGGTGAAACTGGTCATGCATTTTGAAGGACCACTCAGATTGGTTTGATTTAACCTGAAGAAAATGCTAATTCTTGTTTTTTACATTTTGAAATCTGTTTATATCATCTTCAATTTCATTTTGCATTACCTTTCATTTTAAAGGTAACATGTTCGTGTTGCATCTCATAATATATTTGATATTCAAACCAATATTTTTAATTTCGGGTATCAGACCCATACTAGTCCTGGCGTAGACTGATACTGGTCCAAACTGTACTGGTAGCTGGTACTGGTACATAACAAGTTTCAGAAAAAAAATGAAAAAAGGTTAAAAAAAAAAGTTACTGCCTGTTACAAGCCCTGTACTTGGTGGTACAAGCCTGTATCATGCAATTGGTACAAGCCTTGTATTGGATGTAATGTCAGTTTACCTTTGTCCAACCACCCATACCAAAATCTTACAAGGGATATTTGCAAACCTTGATTCAAACTGTAAAGCCAGTTGAATGGTCAACACAAATAACAAGGAGAAATGAAACTTAGTATTTGTACCAGGGTCTGCAATACCGTACCGTACCGGAGTTTCGACGTTTCTGCAGTGCGATGCGATGGAATCTCGAGCGGCGATGCGTTTAAACGTACCGCTCGATATATATATTTATAATTATAAATATTATATATATATAAATAGATTTTTTTTTTCTTCCGACGACGTCGCCCTAAAACGCGTCGCTCGAGAAGTAATCAGCGAGCGACGTCGCGCTGGCGACGTCGCCAAAGTTAATTTTTTTTTTTTTAAATTTGGAGCCTCGGGGATGTCGCCGAGGCCGGGACGTCGCTGAGCCTCGGGACCGTCGCCGCCGAGGCTTCGGCGCGTCGCCGAGCCTCGGGACCGTCGCCGAGGCTTCGCAACATCGCCGAGCCTCGGGACCGTCGCCCGAGCCTCGGTGACGTCGCCGAGCTTTAAAAAAAAACTTAAAAAATAATTTTTTATTAAAAAATATTTTTTTATTTAAAAAAATAAAAAAATCGTACCGACCGATACAGGGCGGTCCACGTGCTTGAGTATCTGTCAGGACAGTGCACGTCGCCTTGTCTGAGACGGTACAAATCGGTATTGCATATCTTGATTTGTACTATTCTATCTTGTTTTGTCTCTAATTATGCCACTTATATTTCTTTAATGCTATATTTTTCCCAAGATAAAAATATATTAAACTTCCCAAAAATAGGTCCATACAAAAAATGGACTTTAAATCCAAAGGCATTCTCTCCTTACAAAATGCATTCACCTTGGTTACCCTTTCCCTAATCAGCAGCCCAATTGGCTCAGTGAGCACATGAAAATTAAACAAATTGCTTAATTATATCTTTTACGTAGCCAATTATATTCCATATCTCCCATGGAGGGAGTTTTGGACTTGTAGCAATCTTTATAATTATCTAAAAGTTAATATCCAACTGTACCCTATAAATATCTTCCTGTCATGGCAAATTGACTCCTTCCTTAATTGCCAAAGCCTCAGATTGTGAAGGTGAGTAGCCTTACATATATTTGTGTGCAGACAATGGACACATACTCGCATCATCTCACCTTAGTCACCCATCCTGCAAGAGAACAGAGCCACCAATATTTATCTTGATCACTCCTTGGGATGGTTTTTCCCATTTAAAAGAAATGAGATTCACTACTTAATCCCTTCAAAATTAAATTTTCTAGCAGAATTACTAGTGGCTGCAGTTGATTGAGCCCAGATACCTCTAACATTAGGCTTCAACTGATTAAAATTTTTAGCATTTCTACCTTTCCAAATAAACAAAAAGCATATCGGCTATTATAGCCATCAACAGGGTCCCTTGCGGTGCTCCTCTCCCTTAATCCAGTCAGTATCACTCCAAGACCCCCACAAAATGAAACATGCTACCTTGTTTCCTAGCAACCAACTCCCAAACCTCTGAGAGAAATCACACTAAAAAGAACAGGTGACTCACATACTCAAAAGCCATCTCACATGTAGGACATCTCAACATTGAAATTCAGCTACCTAATCTATAAGTAGTTGAAAGACACTTATGGAGAAGCTTCCAACAAAAATTTTATATTATAAGAGAAATAGGAACTCCCATTTTCTAACCCTCCCATATGACAGAATCAGGCTTCATATCCCTCAGGTTTATGGAGCCAGGTTTAGCAGTAGCTAAGCCTCTTGGATCTAGTTTCCAAATCCATTTGTCCTTATGACATATTGCAATCTCTATTCTACTCAATCTGTTCATAACCTCGAGATATTTTGAGGCAGATTTAGCCATAGCTAAGCCTCTCTACCCTTTGCAGTAGAGACATTTAAAGCTGACATCACAAGAATGCCACTGGTCTTACCCTCATATAGCATGAGCATAAGGACTGTTTGATCAACACCAGCTCCCTCCCTTGATATGTGTTCCTCACTTGTCTTATTGTCAACCCTGTAACCCATCTTCTCTGATGCTAGCAACATCCCAAAAGAAGCCACAGAGGACGTAAGAAGGCTTTTTCCTGCTGCTGAACTCTGCTCCGGGTGCCTAACCATTGATTTGAGTCACCCCTTGCCCACCTCAATCTCCAGTTGAGCCACCTCTTCCAAAGGTGTGGCAGCTCCATCTAGGAGAACCTTAAGGGGACAAACCTCTTTCTTATGACCTAAATTGCCACAACTAGAACACACAATATGAATACTTTCATAGTCTAGATTTGGAACACCCCAAAATTAGGTTCACCTATCCAAACCCTTTAGAGAAGCAATTTGTTGGTATCTGTCTCCACATATACCATAATATAGTTCCCCTTTCTAACCTTAGTCACCTGATATCCACCTTAAGCTGTGATCAATGAGACTAATTGGAAGATGCATTCCTGGTTGCAGTACTCCATCAGCAAGCCTGGAAATTGAATCCAAATTGGAGTGGTCCCAATTTTCTTCATGAATGGTTGAAAATTATGTTTATAGGGTATGAGTTGTAGGACACCTCACCTAAAATTTGTAAACACCTTAAGAGCATCTGATTCATTCTGAAATTAGAACAAGAAAGAACCCCATTTAATTAGAGAAATAGACTGTCCAAATATTAGGAAGAAAGTTTCTAACCATAGAGAGGGGAGGGGGGTCGGCAGAAAAACTTATCTATGAAGCAAGTTGCCCAACGGTGCCACTGCTCTAGCTTCGCTTCCTCAGACTTGAGGGAGTTCCTAGTTGAAGCTTTTTGGAATTTTTGTTGAAGGGGTTTTTCTACTTCAGCACATTTTTGTTAAAGTATGTTTTGTATTAGTTGCATATGCTAGAAGTTATATGTGTAGGAAAGGTCAACATCTTGTTATGTGCTTTGATTCAGTTACATCTTCAAGCAAGGAGTAGAATATTTGGGTGTTCTTGTAGTAGTTTTATAGTGGTACATGTTTGAAGGTTAATAAAGGAAATGATTGGTGTTAAAAATGAATTAGGAATAATAAATAAATCTAGAAAATTTGATGAATAGATATATTGTGGCACTGATAGTGCTGTTGATGGTGATGGTGACATCGGTGGCATCAGTGGTGGCAGCCATTGTTGTGATAGCAATGGTCAGAGATGATTATAATGGTGTGTAAAAATTGTGGCAATGCTGATACTGACCGTGATGATGGTGGTGTCATTAATGGTATTAATGGGGTGTAAGGACAATAGTGATGATAACAATGATCGATAACACATATGGTGGTGACTCAGATTAGTAAAGTTGTAGACACAACTAAGTTGAAAATTTTTGAGAAATATTTGGTACGTCTTCAAATTCTGTTCAAAATCAGGAAACTGGATATGTAATTTTCTAAGAAGTTTTCAATTTATAATTGATAAACATGTTTTCATGTGGTTTTCAGTGTTCTTAGAAATTTTATTAAAAACGAAAAAAATTTATGATGCATTGTATATTTTCCTTGGAATCTGGAAAGTTTTCTTGAATTTTTAATTTTCTTTAACAATGTTAACATTGTGAAAGGGAATTCCCATGGAAAATCAATTCTCATGGAATCTTTCTGCAACCAAAGTGCACCCTACAGTAGGGCACAACATGGATAAGAAGTTTAACATTCATTTAATTGATTAGATATGGATTAAATATCTCCTACAGGTAGAGAACATGTGATAATTTGTCTTGGGAATCTCCAATGATATCACACTCTTTTTACTCAAACCTGTATTTTCTTTGAAAGAGAGATATCTATCTATTTATTTGTCTTAAAGGTAGTTTGGTACATAGGCCATGCATTACAAAATCATCTCCCCATGCATGAGGAAAAACTATTGAGGCGACTGAAGTTGCCGAAACAATGTGCCAACTGATTAGAATTCCTGGGTAAGTAACTAAACCAAATCACATTAACTTCATTAGCTAATTCCAGGATATTAGACAGTTGGTTCTAAGGACCAAGGAGTAGCGCTGGAGTTGTTGAGAAAGCTAATGATCTCCTAGTCATCTGTCCAATCCAGAGATGGAGTCCTTCTCTTTAGCTCTTTGAAGTCCATGTAGCACCGCATATAATTCAGCATATGATGCATTCATTTTCCTGGATGCACCACATCCAACAACAAAGATGTCCCTTGTGGCTCCATTTTATGATGTAACCTGAGTCTTCAAAACTTGAAGGTGAAAGGAGTTATCATATTCAATCATATAGTGAAAATGATGTCAGATGCTGTTAGTAGAAGGAATATTCATCGGAGCCCCATTAGAAGGGTTGTTGGTCAGATCAAGCACTTTGCACAAAATGGAGTAAGGCTTAGTTTGGTTGGATGTGAAAGTGGGACTTGTTACTGCTCAACTTGAGCATCCAAAGTGAATTAGTAATAATGTATCGAACCATAATAGTTTCTTGTTTCCCGTGATCAGGCATTTCTTCAAGCTAAGCACCATTTAATTAATTGTCAAAGTGTCTGAAACAAGAGTTTAAATGTGTTACTTCTCAACCTGAGCATCCAAAGTGAATTAGTAATAATGTATCGAACCATAATAGTTTCTTGTTTCCCGTGATCAGGCATTTCTTCAAGCCAAGCACCATTTAATTAATTGTCAAAGTGTCTGAAACAAGAGTTTAAATGTGATTGAATTACATTCCAGTCAGCAGAAGCAAAGGAGCATTTTGGAAAGACATAGGAATTAGAGTCAGTGAACATTTTACGGACAGGACAAGGGTTAACTTGAGAGTGAAATATTTGAGCAAATAGAACAGAACAGAGGAGTCTATTCCAGAGTAATTTCCATAGGAAAAGTTTCACTTTTGGGGAAACGTTGAGGCTCCAAATCATCTTCCAACCAAACCAAGCTTCCTCCCTATTATCAGAACCCTCCTTGAAGATCCCTGCATGAAGTAGAGATAAGCCAGTTTAGCAATTAGCCTTCCAAAAGTAAAACGTATCCAAACCCAAAGGTCACTATTGGGATATGAGGAACATAAATATCATATATTTTCTCCAAAAGAAAAGAATGAAAGAGACTGTTAATCACACTATGATTCCTTGAGAGTAGTTCGATCATCAGGGATAATATTGATGTGGTTGGGTCTAACCGATTTGAGCTTGGTCGATGTTTGACTCGAACCCAATGGCTGTATAGGGAGTCGTCTTCCCTGAGGGGTTCTTATGAGAAACCTTAGCAGTACCTTCCTGTATGCTAGGAGTGGTAGTCTCTTTGCCAAGGAGCACGAGTTTGTTCTACGAGAGATAATTCCACAAGAGAAGCAGAGGTTGGGGAGGTTTTTAAAAGCCATGGATTAAAATCTATAAGGAGCTTACTCTTATCCAACGTCCTTGAAGGATAGGGTTAGAGAAGGCCATTAGAATGTAGACTCTAGTGAATTTAGCTCTTGTAAATGTGAGGATGATACTATCTATTTTTAGGGGTTTTTCTAGATGGGAGGCTATCTGTTGCATCAGTTCAAGGGAAAGGCCTAGAAATTAAATTTATGTAGGTGCTGAGACAATCTTCTCTCAAAGAAGTTAGAAGAAAGTTCTCTGTAGCAAAAGAGTGAGGGCTCTTCCTTTGACAAACCAAGGGCCTCTTGTGAGGACCCTTAACATTTCTTCTTCGGTGGAGAAACGAAAATAAAAAAAAGAACTATTTGCAATATCTATGATGATTACCTTCGATTGAAAGCCCCCAAAGATAGGTTTGGTTGTACATTATATATATATATATAATATAGGTACAATATTCTCTCAATTAAAATTGAAGCAATTTGATGTCTGATCCAGGCCCATATGATCGACTGATTGAAGAGACAAACAATAGAGGTTAGAGATACCTAAATAAATGTCTAAGGATTCCCCTCAGATTATGTGAGAATTACCCAACTTAAGCTATGAGTATGAATGAAATTTCTTTTTTTTTAAGGAAGAACAAAATAATGACTTAAATCATATTCTAATTTGTTATTTTATGTTTACTAATTGACATTATGTCTAGAAAGATAAACCAAAAGTAAAATCATTTTTTTCTCAAGCTCAAGCGATTCAAGGAGAAAAATCTCCTAAAAATAGAATTTCCCAAAGAGTGGTTAACGTATGATATTCATATAAAGATTCTTTTGTTTTTTTAAACCTTGGCGAAGATTAGTTTGGGAAGGAGAGGGTGAAGAGCAAGAAGAGGAGGTAGAGGAGGTTATTGAGGATTTGGACCAGTATCGGTGGTGTTTGGGGGTTTCACTGGGAGTAGGGAGTGGGGAGGGAGAAGGAGATGAAGCATTGGGAGAAGGAGAGGAGGAAAAGGCCATCGCGATCGAAAAAAAGTCAAACCTGTACTTTTTTGTTTTATCCTCTAGATAATATATCATAAATAGACTTGCACTCATATAGATATCACCAATCCCTTATGAAAAGACGATATATTTAGATGGAAAATATGGATCTTACCAATATAACTGAAAGTGTCTAACAGCAACAACCACAGCTTAGAGGAAAGAATCCATTCCCGACAAAGATTACTTTTCCTATATTTTGAAGTCCTCAATATAAACTTATACACTCTACTTGTTTATACTGATCTATGTTTATAAAGAGTACACATACATGCACAATACACACACACACACACATATATATATATAGATATAAGTCAGTCCATGTTGACGTAAGCTAGTTACTTCTAATGAGGGTTTCAAGTACATGTTTCCTCCTACATGGTCACATATGTTTCTGCCAAAGTGGTTATTGAATTAGTAACATATTTAATGTGTTCCATTTCCTATAAAATTTACGTTGACATCTTTTGGCTTTTGTTGGAAAGTTAACATCTTTTGTTTGGTTCATGATTCACCCCAGCAATAGTTTCTTTGTTGTGTTGTATGTGGATTTTCTCAGGATATTTACATTTGTTTTATCATTGTTTTTCCTAGATGCCAATGTGCACTTCAACTAACTCCAAAATTGCTATATGTAGTTGATCGCAAGGACCAGAAGACACTTGAAAGGCTGCGAGCTGAGAGGAAAGCGAAGATTGATGAGCTTAAAGAGAGAACAAACTATTACACCACACAACAACTAATTCAGGTGATTAGCTAATAATAGTCAGATAATGATTCTGTTAGATACTGTGATACTACATGTGCATGTTATTATACACACACATATAGAAGGTTTTGCAAATCTTACCGGAGCCTGAGCATCTCAGATGTACATCTTACACCTGTGTGCATATACATTCCAAACTTTCACCCCATTAGTTCTTGGACTATAGGGAATAAAAACCTTGAAAATCCATGGTGGAAATAAACATGGTGCAATTCAATCTCAAATCCTGAAAAGTATTATGCTTCTTTTCTTTTGTTTTCTTTTTAGTCGTTTTAAATTAAATTCTGGCCTTTCATCTCCAGAAATATGACCTTGATCCTGCTGCAAAGGCTGCAGCAGCAACAGTTCTGGCATCTAAGCTGGGGGCTGACTCTGGTTTGAAAGTTTATGTTGGAGATGAACCAAATACAAGTACAGTGGCAAAAGGCAGTGATGCTGACCCTGTCATAACCACTGGGCTTAGGAACAGGAAACAATCACATGCAAGAAGCAATAACACTGGGGGCACTATTGTATCTCAAATGGTCAATGAAACTTCGGACGAGCATGGGGTCGATGACCAAGAAATTTCCGCTCAGACTCAGAAGGTTGTTGAACACTACAAAGCCTCTGGTGCTAGTGATGGTGGTTGGATTGCTCGTTTAGCTGCATTGCTTGTGGCTGAGGATCCATCACAGAGCTATGCGCTCATATGTGGCAACTGCCATATGCATAATGGTTTGTGGAATTGACGTTCATGTTCCCTTTTTTATAAGTAGCAACAAATCACTTGGTGCTATATCTATGGAAAGCAAACTAGTCAATTGACTTTGTTTTTACAGGACTGGCAAGGAAAGAAGATTTTCCTCGCATATCTTACTACTGTCCTCATTGTCATGCGTTGAATATATCTCAGCAATCAGGAGAGCCTGATTCAGGTTGCAGTTCAGGCAGGGGCATTTCATGTGCTTCAGTTGATGCCAAATATGATAACAATGCTGTAAAGAGTGAAGCAGCAAGTAAGATGGCAGAAGTTCCTAAGCCGCCAACTGGTGAAAAGGATGATAAAGAAGATGCCCCGGAGGTTAGTTGATGATTATGGATTACAGATTCTTGTTGTGTTTTCTTCATTGTTCTATCGATTGTGGCACTTGTGTTTGGAATTAGTATAAGCTCTCTCTCTCTCTCTCTCTCTCTCTCTCTCTCTCTCTCTCTCTCTCTCTCTCTCTCTCTCCGTGTAACATAATGACACCACATAATTGCATATTTTAGAGGGTTATGACTCGGTTACTTAAAAGATGTATATTACAGTTGGAAGGTTGTTTTTGCTGTTTGGGAACTCTTCTAGTGTCGCTTGAATCAGATTCAGCTTCGAGACAATTTTTGTTATGAAATGAAAAATTAGTCGAACTAAGGATTCTGATTTGAACTAATAGGTAGCACTTGAATGATCACTCGACGATTTCCTACGGCCGCCAGGTGAGCTTAGCTTTGCAAAGGGGACCCAAGTAAGATCGTTTCCTTTTTTATATTCTGCTCGTTACATGTGGATGATCTCGAGGCCCTGTAGGCGTATTTCCAATGGACAACACTAGCTAATTTTATTTCGTAGACAAAGTGTCTTCATAATAAGATCAACGGTTTGGCCTTGGTAACCATGTTATTTTTGGAAGAGCAGCGAGCTGCAGATGGAAATCTTTTGATGGTGAGCGGGAACCCGTGTACCCGTCCATGTGTTTGCCCTGTTGACACTTTTACAAATGGCTCTTGCTCTTTAGCCTGGAAGAATAAAGTTGCGGCTGCTCTCATCTTGGTTGGTTGTTGGAATTAATGCGAGGTAAAACAAACTAAACTTGAGGAGCGTTTGGTCATTCAATTCAAACGTGGCTTTGCTACTCGCAGAATTTGATGGATCAGCTCATCGCACAACCCATTTGAAAATATGCGTACCTACTTTACTCATCTTACATGGATTGTTCAAAAATAATTTAATCTTATACATTTTTACCTCTATTGGTGACGTACTCAAACTCATCTAACATTTTCTAAAGAAATAAATCCTCCATCACCGCTTACCCTTTGCAAAATAAAAACACGAGTCCATCAAATCTATATATAATCACATTCATCATGAATTCATAATCTCACATTACTCGAATTTACATCTAAATGGCGGCACCTAAGGCTTCGCCTTACAAACTCTCCCACAAAGGTGGAGGAAAAAACCCCATCATTGATTCTGGTTTGCACGTAATGATTCTAGTTGGCACTTGTGACCCGACCCCACCGAATTGACGTGCTCTCTACGATCGTACAACATGGTTACTTTTAAATTCCCTCTAGCATCAGTTGTCCTAACCTACCCTTATTATGTATATCATATAATATCATATACTCCAAAATTTTCCAATGATATCTATTTAGAACCCTCCTCTATAACGTGAGTCACTCAAGACACATGGAATGTCTCAGAAGAAGGCCTCAATGGAAACAAATTGAGTGTGTTTATTAGACAGATAAAACATTTGGTTCTTGCTCCCGGTTAGCAATACACAACTCATAAGATTTGAAGAAAATGAGAGCTCTATATAACAGTGCAGTTTCATCTTTGTTGGGATTATATTGCTGTCACGGTCAGCAGCTGAGAGAGGCTGAAAGCTGCTACAACTCACCTTTCCTGATTTGCACAGACTAAGAAATCAGTTTTCTTTGCGAGTGCTACGTGTATCTCTGCTTGTTGGGTTGCCATCTTCCTTTGGACTTGTTTCATTATGAACCGCAGCCTCAACCTCCATTTTGACATCAGTTTTAGCATCGCCTTCGGCTTCACCTTCAGCTTCAGATTGGCCAGCCTCGTGGCCAGAGTCCATATCAGGGCTCTGCTTCTGACCTTCTCCAGCTGTAGCATCGGAGTCCATAGGAGCCACTCCATCTTCAAGCTCAGCTCCACTACCAACACCATCAGTCTCAACTGCAGCTGATGCAACCTAAACATAGAAAAATAGTTTACATCTTCAGCACCTCTTGCTATAAAGAATGAGTTTGAGATATTCTAAAGAAAGGATGTTGGGTTCAATCATGCCAAACTCAAATGCATCCGTACAATCAGTGTTGATGTTGGTCCTGAGTTAATGGTTTGTAGTATAGCAAAAGAAAGAGCGCAAACCACTTCAACAACGTGCAAGCAGTTAAAGATTTTGAAATTCTTCAGAATATAGATTATCCTAGAATAAAATCGAGGTGTGTGGTGTTTAACATAGGTTATCAAAGGATTTACAACTACCTGGCTATCTTCAGGCTGCGCTGCGGCACCTTTTGCTTCTTCCTTTTTAGCTCGTTTTGCCTTGTCACCAGGTTTTGTATGAAACTTGGACCGAACCTCCGGTGGCAGAAGTTCTGGAGGCACAACTCCTTCGATGCCATGATCAGTAAACTACATCAAACAAATAATTGCAATTGTATCGGTTAAAGAACAGATAATTGTGATCCTCTTGTAGATATTCATATGCTCTTTAGAAAGTAGCTGTACTCGAGAAAATCCTTCCAAGTCCTGTCGAGCTGAAAATCGTAGGCCTTTCCAACAGTAAACCTGTTATATCAAAACCATAAATAGCAGATAATTTTTGGATCATAATGAATTTTCCATCTCAACAGAAAATTTAAGCTAGTAAGGTTCCTCAAAGAATAATTAACTCGAAAATGAGACATTCATTTGAGTAACTACTGCATTGTATTGTCCACTAACACTCCAAGATGCATCATCATTCTGTGGCAGTTAAATAGTCAAAACCAAAAAATATTACCAAAACCTGTGACTTACACGATTGTTTTTATGATGATATTCAGCTTCAATTCCAGCAGAAACATCCATCTGCAATAGTTGAAGACACGTTATGTGCTTAAGACATCCAATACAAGGATCCAACAGTGTATAGAGAGGAAAATAATTTCACTACTCAGACAATACTATTTTAAACCTTGCTTGTTTAAGTTGAACAGAAAACAGAATTATGTGTAAGCACCATGTTTTGAATTAACTACCAAAAATAGGTGATAAAATGCTTACATCCTCTCCAAGAGGTTTCCAGTACTCAGTGACTGAGGGCATTCGAACACGCTGAGGGTCAGTCAAAGCATTCTGAATTTGGAAGACAACAAAATTAGAACAGGCAATAGAAATGTAATAGTGAAGTTGTTATGTTAAGCTATGTGATACAAAACCATCATGTACACATGCATACAAACTAGTCTTATCAAATACTAGTCGGCAATTTATAAGGAAAAGTTTGACAGTAAGTTTAGGTACTTATTTGACCAGAAATCAGGGAAGGGCATGACTTGGTTAAGGCTAGGTCTTTCACCCTTATGACCCCTGCTTGCCTAGTGCCTCTGGATGATCTGAAAGGCCCAGATATGATCTATGCTTCAACAATGTCAGGACAAGTCCCTTGATTATTTCCTATAATGTGGTGGGGTTGGTGATTCACGGCAACCCCCTTTCTGAATATGAAGGAACCCAAAATGAGATATACATAACAATCTAGTGCACTTGACTAAACCTAGTTTAAACTTAATACAGATTGTGCCTACAGTGTCCAGTCTAAGGAGGGAGGAGCCAGTTTCCTGATTCGCTCAAGTGAAGGGAGCTGTAGGATCACAGGCTGCAGATTCATATATAGAGGTTACAGATACAATGAAGGCCATTCAAGAAGGTGACCTCAACGCAATGCAAGAAGGAACCTAGAAACTGAAAATTGAAGTAGCTGATGCTGAGCTGATTAAAATTTTGGATGAGGGATCTCCCTGCTTACAAAATCCTCCATGCATACAGGGAAGCTAATTGTTGTGCTCATTGGTTAGCTTCCCATGCAAAATCCTCTAAAACTTCTCAACTCTAGAGGCGCCATTGACAGTTGATGTAATATAATTTTTTTCATTTGGAAAAAAAAGTGAACTTGGATAGAGGAGGTCAGAACAAGGATTCAGGTGCTATACACATGCATATCTGCTTCATTAAACATCAGCTGTAACTCTCCTAGTTATGCAATTAAACCTAGGGAAAAAGAAGCATGAAACAACCATGATCTGAACATGTGAATAGAAGAGCAACAGCAAACTTATTCCAGAATATCCACAAATATTCAATAAGTATTAAAATTAAGAATACGAATATCAAATAATGTTCATTACATACAGGATTTTGTTCCGCCCATTTCCATAGTTGAGATAGCTCTTTGTTTCCTAGCCTCCACCTTGGCTTGCTATCACAGTGAAGTGGATGACATTAATCAGTTCGGTTAAACAAATAAAACCTTTTACGCAAAAGTAGCTTGGTTCTAATTGGAAGACTTGAGAAAATCCAAAATGTCCTATAGATCTTTCTCTATTGCGTTAACAACATCATTCAAGACTACCTGCAAAACTTTGACTAGCATTGCTCATTATAGAAAACAAAAACACTCTTAACATCCATGTTGTTACTGAAAACGAAAATTATTACAAAATATTCTGAAAACTTTCAGCAAGATAAATAAGTAAGCAATTTGTAGCAAATAATTTGGTCATGGTGAAGCACTTCCGTGATGAATGGGCAAAATATTGCATGACAAGACCAAAAAGCCAAGTGCAAAATTCAAATTACTACAATAAGAAGCTAAAAGGTAAAATGGCTTAAGCTGATTAAAGAAAGGTTATTTGCTTATCGCAGTGCAGAAGAGCAGATGAACTGTACCCTTACCCAGCAATCAGTCAATTGTAATTATCCAAGTCGACATGCAAAAACACAAATAGCAAAGTAATCAAGAGGATAAGCCGTCTCCCACAGCACACTGTATCCACAGGGAGGTAAATCTATATAATCAGTGTCTAAAGAGTTTGGGAAGTGAAGACCGACTCTTGTTAGTGATTATCATGCAAGAAAATACACATGCATGGATTAAGTGACAATCGCCACTGCCATAACATGACACACATATAATATTGACACAAACCCATGCTGGCCAAATAGAGTATCTTGCATACAGATGGGTACAGCACAAGTACATGACAACCACTTGCAGGCACCAAGCTTGCTATATAATGACCTTGACAGCGACTTGAAATGCGCAGGGGCATAGCACATGATAGTTTGATCCTTTCAAGAGTTTGTATGCGAAACGTTAATTTAGTGATATGCTTAAGAAGGGATGATCGGTTAACTACAAACTTATATAGGGAAGACTCATTACTTCTGAAGGAGCAACTTATAAACTGCACCTACTAGGAAAGATCAATATTGGAACACTAGGTACAAAGGAAAAAATACCGCTCAGACAGTCCAGACCAACCAGAACAGGATGCAGACCGAGCAATTTAGGGTTGCCTAACCCTACTGAATGAGATTACTGCCTGGTTTTAATACTTATAATTGGAAACATCGGGTGGTAAGCCTACCACCAAATACCATGTCATTTCTTTATCTTTTTTATGAATGCCTCCCACATTTTTAAAATTTTAACTCCCATGTCTTGTGTTCTCCCTTTCTTTCTCTTTTTATCTCTCCCACTGCCTCTTCATCCTCATCCCTGCCACCTTGCTGTTGCTACTGCTGCCTCCTATCTCTTCTCCTCCTTCCTCTTTCTCCTCCTCTTTCTTTGCCTTCTCTTCTCCTTGCCTCATCTTCATCCTCCTCTCCTCATGGTATAAGCCAGAGACCAGTATAGGTCTCAAATTGAGACATGAAACCTTGTGATGTATTAGCCATCACCATAGGGTACACCTCAGCAAGGATGTCGTATCGTGTACCAGATTGAGACATGAAACCTTTTGATGTATTAGGCAGACCATAGGGTACACCTCAGCAAGGATGTTGTATCATGTACCGAACCGATACTGATCGCAGACAAGTACATAACAGTCAGTACTAGTGTATCAACACATTTACATATAAATGTTTTGAATATGAAGGAGAAGAGGAAGGCACAATGGAAGAGAAAAGAGGAAGGAAGAACTAAGAAGAGGAGCAATGGAGGAAAAGGAGGAACAAGTGGAAGCAGTGGAGGAAGGAAGGAGGAAGGGGAAAGAGGAAGAAGGAAGAATAGGTATAGAGGAGGACAGAGCATACCAAAGAGGTAGGCCACAGTGAACGGCAGTGGCGGTGACATCAAACACCACTAATGATGACATCGATTCCATGTGCCCAACAAGAAGAGGCCTCATGTACATGAGCCCTAATCAGTGTTTTAAGTGTTTTTTTTGTTTTTATATTAAGTTGGACTGTACCATATGAAACGGGACAGTCCATGAATCGATCCATGCTTGGACCAGTGCGTATCACCCGTTTCATACTGATCCTAGTGAAACAGATTTCCTTGCTCCTCAATGCACCAATTAAGATAAATAAAAGACCATTTAGCATGTTTGTACCAAGGTTTGGCATCCCACCCAAAATGGTATAAAACAAGCGATACATACTAGTTCACTGGCTGGCTGATCGGTACATGAACCAGCCTATCTCGAGTGATACATAGAAAACAAGCCTAGTATCGGCCGGCTGATATGATCAAAACTTGACCATTATCAATGTCGATTATCGGGTTTTGACTGATGAAACCCATAACAACTCAAATCTAGCCCTAATCGTCAAATTGACCACTGGGGTCTCTTTTGGGATTTAAATCCTTCTCCCTCCCCCTGTCATTCACTCTCACTCTCACTCTCATTCACTCTTAGTCTCACCCTTTTTCACACTCTTTCTCACACACTCACTTGTGATTAGAATTCCTAATCGGTGTTTAACGGTAATTAAGCTCTAGATTAGTGATTAAAGTTCCTATTCTAAAAGATACAAAGATAAATTCAGTTTTGCTTCCTTATAACTTAGATTTTCAATTCATTTATGACTTAAATACATTTTATTCTTATTTAAATATAATTTATCGACCAACAAATTAGGAGGAAAAACCTAAAAGGGGGCTTTTTTGAATTTCTGGACATTTTTTGGAAACCAAGTATGTGTCCCAACATACTGACACCACCAGTACCGACCGGTACATAGTGGCCTGCCCAATTATCAATAAGCCTAGTCAGTATGTGGCGTTCCTTGACTGTTACATCAATATACTGGTACAATATGGTATATATAACTTGCATGTAAAATGAAGACCATGCATGCTCATAATTAAGGCAATCAATTTTGCAAAATGCCTAAACAAGGTAATATCACATATAAGACTTATTTAGACAACGATTCTGCTGCATTTTATAGAAAGGATCCATAGAAAATCAAACTATCCACAATATTCAACTTGATAAATAGATTAAATGAATGATTTTGCTATTCAAAATATTTTTTGTACCTTATTTAATATCTATATGTAGCTTCTTACACTGCATAGTTTGTCAATCGAATGTCACAAACCCAAGGCACTCTATGGTTTAGCCTAGTGCTTATTCTACAAGACTATACAATGATCAAAAACAGAGTAGAAGGGTCATTGAACCAAATTCATCCATCTCTTACAGCTGATACAGTGGCATATTAATTCAGGTATACAATCTAAACACAAAAAAAAGGAGAAGAAATATGATACTACCAAAACAGAAATAATATGAAAAATATAAGGGCGGTCCTGACGCATGAGGCTCTTGCCAATATGAGGTTTGATAGAGACAATGTACACAACCTTGCCCTAATAAGAGATTGTTTCATGATTCAAATTCTAATCATATGGTCGCAAAGAGGCAATCTTGCCATGACAACAAGGCTCATTCTCATGCAAATAGATTATATATCTCAATTCTTCTCAATTCTCAAATTCAGTGTTCAAAGCTTCTTTTCCATTGCTACTGAATGCATATTTCTCATCAGTGATTTAAAAAGCGCTAGGCGCCAAGGTCTAAAATCGCCCGAGGCACTAGGCGCTCGCCCAGGCGCTAGCCCGAGTGAAGCGAGGCGCTAAAATATAAAATTTTATAAATATAATTAAATAAATAAAAAATTTTATAAATATAATTAAATAAATATATTATTATTTTAATAAAAAAAATTCTGTTAACAAGATATCTTTGTTATAGTATACGTTATATAACACTTAACATAACGATATCTTGTCGAGCTCGAAGCGAAGGAGAAGATCGAGTCTGTCGATAGCGGTGGGAGCGACGAGAGCAAGCAGCGGCGAGCAAGCAGCGGCGAGCAAGCAGCGGCAAGCAGGCAGGAGCGAAAGCGGCGAGCGATGGCTAGAGCGGGTGCGGCGAGCAGCAATGCCGGCAATTGGAGCGGCGATAAGCGATGGCGAGAGCAAAGCGCGGCGGCGGCAATGCGATGGCAAACAATAAAGCAGAGGCTAATCGCGAGGTTTAGGGTTGGGGAAATCAATTTATCGATGATTTAGTTGGTTCAATCGAACCAACTAAATCACATTAGACTGAACCAGATGTAAAAATCTGGTTCGGTCGCCCGGTTTAACCCAGGCGCTCGCCCGAAGCGCTCGATGCCTGGCCTCGGGCGAGCGCCCAGGCGGCGGCTCTTTGAAGCGCGCCGCCTGGAAACCGATCGAGGCGCTCAGGCCTTGCCTCGCCTCGCCCGAGCGCTTAGGCGAGCACCCGAGCGCCTTTTTAAACCACTGTTTCTCATGATCAAGCCCCTCTAAAAATCACATTGTAGTTGCAGCCCCACGAAAAGCCTTAAAATCTTTGAGAAATTGAAGTACACAGACTCGTGATTCCCAGTAGTACTATTTGTCATCATGGAAGGGGCAAAAAGAAGGCAGTGACAAATTTCGGCTCTCGTTGCTTACCTGCTCACATCTCGAATTCTCAGAGAAACTAGTTAAACACCAATTCAAAGAGTGAACAAAAGAAGGAAAAAAAACACAGAAACAAAATCCTAGTATGCAAATTAATTATCATTTGCTGCTCCCACATGAGCTCAGTGTTAAGATCTATGGCAATGCTATTCCTAGTTTCCATTGTATCATCTATCGCGTACTGGGTGGAAAAAGCTGCATAAGTTGTAAATTAAGATAGTGATTTATATAGCACTACTTCCACGTCTATTCAAAAAAAATAAAAAAAAAGTTTATTAGAAAAAAGAAAGATTGCAAAGCTTTGTTTGTAACAATCAGGAAAATTGTGAGAATACGCATGCGTACCGTTTCTTGGCTCCATCATGACCAATCTTTCTCTCAGTAGGTTGTTTCTCAAATGCTGGGCAACCATCTCGCTTCCACCAAACCTTGGGGTACAATGTCCAATGAATGAGAACAAATCAAAATTAATCTCACCTCAAAGGAACAATCTTAGCAATGAGCTCAAATAAAAAATATTACCATTTCAAAGGTAAACAATCTCTCATAATAAAAGAAACAAGAGATAGTTTGAACATATTACTCACCCAATTCTTTTCACGTTCCAATATGTGCTCAATGCTTTGAAGGAACTCCTTCCCCTGTGGAGGAATGACCTCTAGAAGTTTCTTAACACGCTCTTCACAAGATTTAATTTCTTCTTTCTGAATATATAAAGACCAAAATCTTATTTGGTAGCTCAGCAAAGAAAACAAAGCTAAAACTCTAAAGGTACTAAATTAATAATATATCAGGAATGAACTTCTGAAGGTGCCCAACAAAGCAAACACTAAACTGAGAGAACAATAACTAGGCTGGCACTATGAGAAAGTGTAGCTAGTTTATAGAACTTGTAGAACATACACAAACTATTGTTTGAAAGAATTTTGTAATACATGACGTGAAATCATTTGTATTAGGGAGAATAATGCATCATGTACCAGCAAATTTAAGTAAGCTTCTATCTACATTTCTGATATCTAAATCTTTACTGAGTGAAACCACCATTAGATTTTTTTTTTTGGCATTGTGTGCTTAAGAGACGAGATCATAATAATGGCAATTAATTAGGATGTCCTATTACCTAAATGATTATGTATGAAATATAGAGAAAAGCACCAACAAAAATAAAGGCACTGACCATGCTTTCAGAGGGCCCATCTTTGTCATTCTTGCCAGGGGTCTATACATCACAAAAGAAAAAAAAAGCAAAAATATCAACTCACAGGTATGATGATACAAGTACTGTAGTTAGTGCTAGAACATAACCATCACAAGCAAGGATTTCAATCCTGGGTAGTAGTGTCATAAGCCCATGCCAAACCAATGACATTGCGAAGGTAGTGTGGTCACCCTTTGGGAATGTCTATGAAGCACTAAATGATGATATGTAAATCACAGCATTTTAGTACGACAATCATGTTATATGCAATAACTTAGGAAGATCCACTCTAACTACACTAAAATTATAACATAAGATGTATAAACCACATGGGACAAATGTCAGTTAAAAATGTAAGATGTTGATATATTATGTTCTAGTTGAAGTATAATTCTCCATCCTCTGGCTAATTGAATGTAGGTGACTGAAACCTATCAGCTCATTAGATCTAAACTACCACTCGACAAAGAGCTAAGAACCAATAGCTTGTATCACTAGAGCAACTACATTAAGATTACAATAGAAGGCATATATGCCATGGCCAAATGTCAGTCCAAAATGAAGGATGCTAAAATAAGTTCTCCATTTAGTTCAATCTTCCCCACTAGAAGTTTGCCTATATGTGCTCTATGTCAAGCCCTTGTTCTGTACATAAGAATCTAGGTGATGGAAACCTATCAGCTGGCTTGGAGAACCACCTGGACATCGCTATTGGAAAACCACTAAAGAACATGAAATTAGGTTAAGACAAATTAAACTAAAATTGAATATAAAAATGTATTCAGGATAGATATAATTCATGGATGTGATGACAGGTGACAAATCCTTTAACCACTAAGAACCTGCATGGATTTCAAAGTGTCCTATTCATCATAACCCCTTGCCACAAATTCCTAGAGACATAAAAGGGAAAAAATGGATGATCAAGCTAGATGGATATTGCAAAGTTGACAACATCTAATCCCACAAGCTCACAAAGATACTTCTTCCAAATACTAAGAAGCAAAAGATAAAAGTCAGAGCATGGTTTAATGTACCACCAGATACGGTATGAAACGAGTGATATGTACATGTCTGCCAGTTAATCGATACATATACCAGCCTGTTTCTAACATTGTAAGGGAGGGGCATACCGATTTCTAGCCCATAATCAACCGATATTCAGAGCATGGTTTCTAGCCTGTTGTCGATTGATATGAGTTGATAACAATCGAATTTTAATTATACCGATCAAAATTAGGTCAAATCATGTCCCAACCGTTGGGCCTATTTTGACCCTTTACATCTTCCTCCCTCCTCCCTCTCACTCACTCTCACACTCTTATCAGACTCTCACTTGTCTAATCTTCATAATTGATGATTAGTATAAACCAACCTCTTGACTTGGAAAAAAGAGGGATTGGAAGTCAAGATCGAATTTCTCTCCAAATTGAATGTATTTAGCTTCTTTCTATATTTTATTTATCATTTCATATAATTAGAGGCTTATTAATGAATATTAGGAAGATTAAAAGTAAGCAAGATCATTCTCTTACATTTAGGCCTAATTCTCTTATATTTAGACCCAAATTGAGGGTATTTAGACCTAATCACAACTTGTTATTGTTGGATAAGGGTTTTTCCTCGTATTCAATGTGATAAACTTCTAATTAGAGTTAATTTGTATCTTTTTCTTATTTTTGGTTCCAATTAGGGGTCATTAGGTATAATTACGCTTAATCAAAGCTTGTTTTAGTTGTTTGATTATGAGATTATTGGTTGATTAAAGGCTTTTCCTTATATTTATTGTGATTTAGACCTAATTAGAGCTAATTAGTATCACTGCTTACTTTTAGACCCAATTAATAATCATTAATTAGAATTTGGGGCTAATTACAGCTTGCTTATGAATTTATTGGTTGATTAAGGGTTTTTTCTTGCATCAAATGTGAATAAAGTCTAATAAAGTTAATTAGTGTGTTTTTTTATCCAATTAGGGGCCATCAGGTATAATTTAGGGGTAATTACAGCTTGCTTATTGCTGTTGTTTATGATATTTGTAGTGGATTAAGGCTAATTAGAGCTAATTAGGATCTTTTTCCATTTAGACTGAGTTAGGAAACTTATTCTATTAATTTTTTTTAGGAAAATGACTCCAAAGCAACAATCAGTTGATCCAGATTGGGATCACCCTCGTCGTTTAGAGAACCACCATCAGCGTTCATTGTGACTCCATTGGTCAGACTGGACAAATACCCATATACAACCGACGGATTTTCCGATGTCACAAAATGCACCAAGGTTTGATAAGAAGAAATTTCAAATCGATATGATAAAGAAAACAGTTGAAACTCTACAGAAGCAAGTCAAACAAGGAGAAGAGGTCCAAGGCACCAGTAACAGTATAAGGGTAGTGTCGATGATGTTAACTCAGACCTTGAGGCTGGCATCCATACATCACCAGAGCATCAACACATGGACAAGGAGGCCATGAGACAAACAGAGAGATTGTCCGACCTGACATCACTGCTTTCCAACAAACTTCAATGCTTTGAACTCCATTCAATAAAAAAACTTGGACTAGCGTCAATGTTCACATCATCAGAATAGGTCAATTCTCAATATTCAAATTCATCGGATGAAAAAAAAGTGGAGAAGTACATCAGGCCTACTGGATTGTGGGGTTGCCTTCAAGATTATTAGAGCAATCGAGTGACTTTACGTCATCATACAAAAAGTTCACATGGAGAGGATGCCATAGATGGGCTACGACCAAGGAGGAGATCCAAAAAACATTAAACGATGAGTGGCTGGTCAATCAATATATCAAGATCCGAAGATCGTTGATTGTAGGTGTAGCGCCCATATGGATCATATTCTCAACGCAAGTAAAAGAAAATCCAAATTCATACTGAAAACCGTACTGGTCCCATGCTGGACTAATACATATGGTCAACACTAGCATACCGACACTGTTGGGGGAGAAAAAGGAGGAAAGGAAGAAGGATGAAAAAGAAAGAAGAGGAAAAAAGAAAAAAAAAAAAAAAGAGGTTCAAAGAAAAGGAAGAGGAAGAAGAATGAAAAAGAGGAGGTGGTGGAGGAAGAAGGAAGAGGAATAGGCATACCGGAAAGATATGGACGACCAAAGGAGAGGAAGAGGAAGAAGAAGAAATAGATGGATGCCTCATGAAGAGCGACAAGTGGTGCACATAGGACAATCACAGCTCATGGAAGAGGATAAGGGGGTAGCGGTCTCAAAAGATATGAGGGTGATGAGCTCAAAAGAGAAGATGGTGTGTACTAATAATTCATGCTTGGACCAGTATATACTCAACATTACAAAATCACAGCCTACGCATCCAACCATATAAGTACCATATCAATCTGATCGGCAATGGACCAAGACATGCAATTTTGCCTGCCATTATTTGTTTCTCTACACCATTCCATAAGCAAGTTTTTAAATCTCACTCATGCTGATATTGTTTGTCGGTATGATTCCAGTAGTACAAACCCATGGTACCAACACTATCTATGGATCAATAGGTCTATAGACCTTGTATCACCTGGACTAGAGAAGGAGAGAAGAGCAGAGGAAGAAGAAGAGGAAGAGGAGAAACGGAGGAGGTTAAGTGGCGAAGGAAGAGGAGGCACAGAGGGTAAAAGGGGAGTAGGACATGGAGGAGGTATACTGGAGGAAGAGGAGGAAGTAACAAACCTTTCAAGGATGCGACGACAAGCTGCGGAGTGGCAGAGGTGACCATAGTGATAGTGACAAATGCATGAAAGAGAGAGAAAGGGGAAAAGAGCATGAGAGAAGAGAAAGAAAAAACATTAAAAAATAGTCGCTTATCAAAAGTTGTCAAAAACATAATGCATTGGTGGTTACATAAAGTACTCCATCAAAAAGATAATGGTGGTACCAGATGGTACTCCTGGACTAGTAATCTGCATACCAATCATATAAGTAAATATTGACTTGTACCAATTTCTATGTTGGGAATTTTCTGCCTTGTTCATATCTCACAAAATTTGTCATGACACCACATTTTGACCCAAAATAGCAATCTTAGACTGGTAAGCATAATAAAGGGGAAGGAATGAACATGGTTTTTCTAAGACTTGAATGGGGCATTTTATGTCCTAACCAATTGGTTGGCATCGATAACTCATTTATTCCTGAATGGTCATAGTTTCAAGTTTTGTGAATGTATTGGGATTTTCAATTATGTCCATCTCACCTTTGCATTATTAGAGGTGACACTCTACGTAGTTCTCATCATTCTCTTTTTTTTTTTCTTTGTTATGCTTCTAGCACCCTTGCACGAGCACGACAAGTTACCACATTGTACTGGCAACATAACTAGGGCCATGTAAGAGCTGAAATTGGACAATTGGACCATACAAAAATAACTCATCTATTCTTTCCCAGTGGAAAAAGAATAACCCAATGCATAAGGCTCCCACTGATGCCAGGATTAGAAAAGGTCAGTACATGCAGTCTTACCCTTACTGGCAAATATGATACGTCTGTGATATGAAACTTAATCACCTAGATCGCAAATAAGCAACAATAAACTTACACCAACAATTGCACTCTTTTGAAGCTTCAAATAGTAAAACATTACTTTAATTAACCAGGAAAAAAAATAGTTCCCTGAATTAAATGAAAGAATTTATATCAAAACATATGCAGTCACCTAGTTAAACCAGCTGATATTTAGCAGACTAAGCAACATACCTTTAGAAAATCAAACAATATGAGACATTGAACAAGGATATGGCGGCGAAAACTGGGATCTTTCAGCTATAGAAAAGGGAAATTGTTAACCAATGACATCAAAATAAGCATTTAAAATAGAAGATATATTTGGAAAAAAAATACAAGATACACTTCTGACATCACTTGGTCAAACACCCATCTGTGGATGAGACCAGATACTCTTCCCAACACCAACACAACTGTGCCAAACTAAGTGCACGTCATTATCATCTACCTCGTTAAGTTTGTAGGTTTTTGACAGGGTGTTTGACCAAGTGAGCACCAGAAGAACTTATCTTAACAGTACATCCAAATAAAACTTGTTCTAACATATCACCTCTAGTCCCATTAATTTACTGCTTGTCAAGTACTTGATGTTGAAAACAGCATCCTCCTCTTCTTGCTCAAGATTATTCACATTTCCATCATCATCATTAAGAGGCTGAGCTTCAAATGTGTCCAACACAACCTAAAAACTCAAAACATAAATCAGTAAAGCGTTCATAGTTATGCTGTCTTACAATTGAATACATTTTTGCCAAAAATGTGAGAGGTGATATAAAGACAGATAATCCTTAAAAAGGGGCAAAAAGTATACCATCAAGTTAAATGCGAATTTTTGCCATTTGGATGGTGCAAGGGTTGTTGAAGTTGGATTACTAAAATGCTCCTGATTAGAAAAGGAAGAAAAATAACAAAATTAACTCAGTTCATTAATGGCCATACCATCCTTAAGTCTTAGAATAGTACGAGAAGAAAAAGTGAAAATGCTCTTATGTGCTGCTGTAGCAAGAAGAGAAATCTGATGGACAAATTAATTGTTTAGATAGTCTAAATATCATTGAAGGTTTTTTATTTTAATATGGTAAATTCCAATTTCAGCATACATTGGCAAAATTACTTTTTGATTAAGGTTTTAGAAGTATCAATACTCAAGTGAACACCAAGTTGTATGAGAATGTTTAGGAATCCATTTACAAATAGACAAAGTCAACAAACTACAAAGGCATATTAAATGATGGAATATCCACTTTAATTAAATTTGATGGGTGCCGAAATTATTTTTGACAGGTGTACAGTAAGGTCTCCCACTTTTCCAAGCTTCAATTACAAAGAAATCCACTACTTTTCATACTGCCAATTGATAAATAAGTATTTCAAAAGGATACACCATGCCAAACTGAAAGAATGTGGTGCAACCCAACATTTGAGGCATCTACAATGTACCATGGGATCTACGATGGGGAGGTGTCTAAGGTAATGCTCATAAAAAAAAACCATGGATCTTGGGGAAAATCATTGTAATTAAATTAGAAAGGCTTAATAATTATAATTAAGATCAGCATATCACTTACAGGCATTAAACCTAATATGCTCTCCAATTTTCCATCTCTTCATACTTGGCAAACTATATGGTTGCTAACATTGTTCGTCTTATCGATTCGCCCTAGTATACCGATCGACAATCGATATGGCATGTACTGAACCATACTAATGTACCAACATATAATATGGGGAGGCATACCAACAAACCAGTATGTACCACTCATATCAGCCCGTTGTTGAACCAATATGTACCACCCATACTGAGCGGTACATCACAGTACAATGAACCTTGGTTGCTAATATCAACAAAGTCCAAAGAGAAGAAATTGGAAATGCCCATGGAAGCACCCACATACTAGATAATTACTAAAATGCTAATCCAAAGCCAAACAATGGAATGTGCAAAATTCCTAGTCTACACAATGAAACCCTCAATCTTTTATTAGGCTTTTACCATTTACATATTATTAGTGGAAACCAACTGCTTGACAACTTTATTCACTTCAAAGAGTTCAAGCAGAATAAAAAGGTTTATGCTACAGTGTTCATCAAAATTGAATCAAGACATTTAAAAAGGCTGTCAATGAGTCCTTTATTATATTTGATCAGATCTGCATAGAAATTTCCACCAAGCTTTAGTAACCTATCACTAGAAGAAGCTAAGATAAAACCTTGATTATCCATCAACTCGAGAATAGTTTTAGCACAAACATTCACAAGGTTTCGATAGACTTCAAATGTATCTCTAACGATTTCTTAATATACATGATGTTCCATATTTCACCATGCTTAGCTTTTACTTGATAGACTAGTTTACGTAAGTATTTTCGGATTATCTGATTCAGATGTCAGTACTAGTATCACAATGTTCAGCAGATTTAAGCAATAAAAGGCACAACATGCTAAACTCAGAGAGGTGAAGATATGCCCTGAAGAGGGAAACTCGAAAACCTAACCTGTAAACTCCAAAAGGTTTTGTAGAAGTTGAAATCAACAGTAATTCCTGTAACATTTATATGAAATTATACCGATGATGAGTCAATTAAAGGATGTACAAACATGTTTAAGTGAAAAGGAAAAAAAGCAAAAGAAACAGCCAACACTATGTTTCTCTGTGCATACCATCAGGAGCGTCTTTCTCATACTTAGTTTCATTTGATGTGTTGAAAACTCCCTTAATATTTACAGCTGTAAAATATTGTTCCAAAAGAAACCACGTCACAAACAAAAAAAAGTAAATTAACTGTGGTTGGTATTGGTGAAGGTACCTGAGCGCTCTGATAGTGGGAAAAAATGGGCAAGAAACATAAGAATACGTCCACAGAATACAACATCGTTTGCCTGGAAACTCTAATTATTAGTACATCAATGAGATAACGGTGCAGTAACATTAGATTATAACAAAGAATGCACTGACTTATCATAAACATTTCAAGAAGTCCTGAAGCCTAATGACTACTTATCAAAGTTTAAGTTATCACGTGGTTTGCTTGCATCAGTTGTGGCGTGGCATGACATGAATTGTACCATGTCAAACAATGCCATTACTGTGATGGCACTCACACAATGATGTGCCAAGACATGTTATTGGATCTTTTTTTTTCATCCCCACAAGGAAGTTTCTTGTTGACCAAAGTATCTACAATGAAAAGAAGTCCAACAAGCAAGTATTTTATCAACAAGGAACATTATTTGTCAAACCAAATATGAAATTATACTTCCTTAGAGAAGGAAACATTAAGTTATCCTTTCTTTTCTTTTGTTCAGGGTTTAAAAAAAGGAGAAAGGGACCGTAACCAGGATATCAATTTATGAATGGAGGATTAAATATATTCTTTTTTCCACATTATTTGTGGCTGATGTAAGGTTTCACATTTATTATAATAATATTATTCCATCATCAGCGTATGAAATGTGCACTGATGTTAATCCTTGAACAATAGTGGTTTTAGTCAAGGTTTTTAATAACACATGCTATCGTTCATTATGGATAATATTTACTGGTCCCATGGATGACCAGGGTAAACCGGATGATATGCATGGTACTGGACCTGTACCAGATTGTACAGGCTCCATACCGCCCAATATACCAGGTACAAGGTTGGTACAGCCCGGTACAGGGTGGTACAAGCTTTATACCAAGTATTTTATTTTTCAGTATTTTTTTTTAAACCATCAATGTATCAACACTCGGTACACAGGTACAAACTGGTATGCTACCAGTCCGAACTAATTGATATAGTACTGGTACATAAAATTGTGAACCTCGAGTCCAATATTTATCTTTTTTACTTTTTCTATTATTCAAAATATTTTTTCTTTTTTCTACAATTACAAGTTCTAGAAAAAATATATGTTCAGTGCCCTCCACACAACTGTCCTACATCAAGATGGGATCTATGTGCATATAAATACAACATAATAAGAGAAAGATGTTTTATGTCTAAAACCTTTGACAGTCTTCGAAGGAGTTGATTGCATGTTCTGAGCATCACAAGCTTCCCTCTACCAAAAAGCTCTTGCTGCAACAAATTAAACAAGCTACTTAAACAATAGAGTGACAAATCAAGGATTCTAGTCGGATATGTAATCAGCAAAAACTGACTTTTAAACAAAAACTCTAGCATAAACATCCAAATTACTCACCTTACCCAAGATATCTTGCTTGCTCTCAATGTATCCAAAAATTTCTTTGCAATCCTTGATGGTTGACATCTCAGTCAAATCTTCTAACAGCTGGAATATCATGCCACCTTCAACATGTCCTCTTTCACAGAGATGAAGAACAATATCTACAAGCAGAGGAAAGAAAGGACAGGTCTCATCATATTATAGAAAATTAGCATGTGTGTCCAACATACACATATATACAATGTACCAAACTTGGTGCAGCATCATTTTGCAAAGCAAAGAATGTTTACTGCAGTACCAACCAAGAAAGCGTGGTATTTGTCCATGGATACTTTCTCCTTCATCAATCGTTTGGCCATATTGCATCATCCTTTCACCTGATTGAACTGCAGATGACTGGAGGTGAAGATATAGAACGATGTCATCAACTAATACGAATCCCAAGACAAATCCACGTACAATAACAGCAGAACTTACAACAGTTTTTCCATCAATCTAATCTATTTGGCAATCCACAGAGAGCGCAATCTCACTTCTTCCCCATATAATACACATTAACATAAAGTACAGGTGGCACATTCTAACTTAAACTCGATACCTGCCTGAATATACCAAAAATAAATATATTTCAAAAAGGTCCCTTTGGTCACAAACTCAAAATGAAAAACAACAGAGAAGAGTTTTCCCCCAAGACTCCTTTTCAATGAAAGTGGTTTGGATTGTATGAAGAAAAAAAAGAGAGAGAGAGAGAGAGAGAGAGAGAGAGAGAGAGAGAGAACTTTTCTTTACCCCTTTTGACGTCTGAAATGCAAGAAAAAGTCACTGATCGAAAAAGATACCTTGAAAAGAAGGGGAATAAAATTCAGGAGAAGTTTTCTTTATTTCCAGCAACAAAAAAAATTATTTTTTCCTAAAAATTTGGAAAATAGTTTTCCAACCAAACAAGCATCTAAAAGAATCTTTCTGAAAGAAAACATTTTCTTCATGAACTTTTCCATGCACCCAAGCACATATTAAGGTATTTTCATTAATTTTCAGGTGTGAACCAAAGTTCTACTAGCCCAAGCATGCCCCAATGCCAGTCTAGCATCAGCATAGTATATGTGTAGTGGAGCAGGGTAACATGCCACCCAACATGAACTCATATACAATGATTTACAAATAGGAAGGTGACTAATTTAAAACCTTATAGGCATGCTATTGCTACATACCTGCTTTGCACAAGTTGACGTGCCCAGATGGCAATATATGCCTGTTAGAACTTGGTCGGCCATTAGTTTGCCTCACCTAAGCGGTTCATTGGCCAGGAATTATGGATTAAATGGATCAGGAATTGACACGAGGTACTTGAACAAAGTCATAAAATCTCTTTTTTTTCCTTGAATGAAAGTGTAGAACTTGAACAATCAGCTAAATGCATCCTTTAGCCTAATTGTTTCATGTTCAACTAGAATTATGACAGTTATTATTTCAAATGAATTTAAGTTAAATTCAATCAATTGAAACAAGTAAACAATAAATCAGCTCACCACTAATTCCTGTAGCAATGTCCGAAGTGCATTTTCCAGGGATTGGTTCTCATCTTGGACCAGCACAGTTTGTTTCTGTTGTGAGTTGAAATTACAAATAAATGACTACTTACTCGTGGCATAATAAGATATAACATAATAACATGCAGCAAATTCTGCAAACTAATAAGAAAATAAGAAATAACAGAAATAAAGACATCTTAGCATGCTAGTCCAAGTTTGGCATGAATACGCAGACATAAAATTCCATCTTAGAGACCTGAGAATCTGAGATTAATGTGTCAATATATGCCCTATGATAGAATAGTGCAGGTAACTCATGGGCATGGGCCGTTACTTAACCATACAAGTAGTGCTCCTCATATGCCATGGCAATACCACACAGAGCAACTAGACATCCTTGTAGCCCCTTAATTTTTTTTCTAATTCTCTTTTGTTAAACACAAAAAAGTTGGGGTTTCCTTTTGGGTTATGAAATAATTTGGTTTATTTGACTTCAAGACCATTAATTTTATCTACAATATAAGGTATTTTGATTTATAAGCTCTCATGAACAGAACAAAATACAGAAGATCTAGGATCAAATGTATATAAAGTGATGTTAAGGGATATGTTAAGATTAATTCATAGCATCCTCTAGGACAGATCTAATTTACATGTTTTGCCACATACGATAACCGAAAAATGTAGAAAGTCTACATAAGCCAAAAGTTTGAATATAATGTGTACATATACATGACAGGTTCCTGCACTTGACCCAAAGTTTCCCATTCACAAAGCAGTGTTTTCAAAAGGCGCTCGCCTAGGTACTCGAGTGAGGCGAGGCGAGGCTCAAGTGCCTTGCACGACCTCCAAGCGATGTGATTCATTGAAGCACCGCCTTGTCATGGACTTAGCTGGTTTTGCCTAAGTCGTACGACACCCTTGTGTGTCCGCCCGCAAATGGTCAGTCTTCCCGAAACCTCCTATTGTCCTTTAAGGAACTGAAAAAGAGATAATGAGTTAGAAGAAGCGTTTTACTCGGGATCTCACAAGCAACCATCCCTACAAACACTTGATAGGCAATGGAAATTACAAACATAGACTTCGCAAGTTTTGAACGATCGCGAAATAAAAGGTCCAAGGTGTTCCGCAGCAGTGTCATGTGGGCACTTGTGGGGACTTTTGGCTGCAGCAGACCACCTTGAACCCTTTGTCATGCGACTGTTCAAAACTTACGAAGTTTATGTTTGTAATTTGCATTGTCTATCAAGTGTTCGCTGAAATAACTGCTTGTGGGATCCCGAGTTAAACGCTTCCTCTAATCCATCTTCTCTTTTGCAAGTTCTTAAGGGACCATATGAGATTTTGAGGAGGTTGACCATTTGCGGGCGGACACATAAAGGTGTTGTACAACTTTGGCAAAACCAGCTAAGTCCGTGACAACCTGGGTGCTTGCCTAAGCCTAGTCGTCGAGCACCTTGGGTGAGCGCCCAAGTGAAAGTGGCGTAGCACAAGAAATTGGAAGAGAAAGGATGAGATTAGAAGAGAAAGGGGTCCAAGCGAAAAGGAGAGCACTGACCTGAAGGCGAATACAACAAAATTGATCAGTGCTTAGCGGCGGAGAATTCAATGGGAAAGCAAAAGATGTGATCTCATTAGAAGGCAAAAAGCTAGGGTTTTGAAGGTAGGATGGGAAGGCAGAAGTGATCTCGTTGGAAGAAAAGATAAGATTTTAAAGGTAGCGGATGGGAGGGTGGAAGACTAGCTGGAAGACTTAGCGTACTAAGTAGCAATAGTGGTAATTAGTGCATTGTGAAAAGCAATAAGTAGTGCACTAAGTAGCACACTAAGTATTAAATCGTAATAAAAAGCACTATTGCTCTAATTTCATTGCGTCAAGATGCCAAATGACTCGTTCATTTCTAGATTTGGGTCAGAAATCACCCTATCGAATGGGATTGAGCTTAAATTATGAGTCAACTTAGGCATAGCGGTCAAAGAATTACACCCCGTAATATATATTTCAAGTTAACTATGTGATTTTAATTTGATGTGGCAATTTTACTTTTATGATCATATTTATTAATTATAATATATATTTTTATTTTAATATTTTGAAGCATCTCGCTTCGCTCGAGCTAGGCCTCGAGCGTTTTAAAACCTTGGCACTTGGCGCTTTTTAAAACACTACAACAAAGGGAGTGAGCATGCTACAACTAGTGACACATCCTACACTGGTCACTATCAAAGATGCAATCCTGCAAAACCCAGCTAAGATTAAATTTTCATCCTAGTTCACTCTTTGGCAACAATAAAGTAGGATCTAAATCCCCCCTTCTAGACTCACTCAAATCCTTCCCTACATGAACTACACCAACACAAGAAATTTGAGACCCCAATTCCCTAACACATAAGCAGCATCCAATACTATCCATGTCTATACAGAGAGATTGATCTTGCTACCGTGACTCTAGCACATAATTCTAAAATCCTTAGTATGTGGTGCATTCAATTATTGAAGGGAGATAAACAGTCAAAATCTAAATCCGAGGTCCACTCTATTCTTGGTTGTCATAGAGATGATTATAAATCACCCCCTTGTAGACACCACAATTTGCCTCTTCATAGGTCAACAGTCAAAGCATGAAACTGGTCTCTCGCACATAAATTGCCAGTCAGTGTTTAATGGTTAAATTGCCAGTCAGGGTTTCAAGTTAGCCCAAATGAATATAGAGACATCAGAGTGGAGATATCAGGGTGATTGTCACTAAAAATCCCTCAAGCACTTTCAATCAGAACAAAAAAGAAACACACATGATTCTCAAATCCTCGACAATTTTTCTTGTCGACCAGGGGTTAGCATCAATTTCTTCTTTGTAACTCCACGTAAACATAGCTAGATTATATAGACACCCCAATTGATAATATTGGAAAAAATAACATAATCTCTAGATCATACATGGGAATAGCAAGTGCTACACATCCTTGTCGCATATAAAAAATGTTACCATATGCAGCCAACCATTTGTTAAGACATGACACAAACCAGCATATGAACACCAACATATAACGGGCATATCGATATCACAGTTTGAAATACTTATTACTCAGAGAATGGCATGTGTTTATCAGTTTGTGATTTTCAATTAAGCATTTAGATTTTTAGTGATCAGACCTAGTTCAACATCAATTTCACTTTTTACGTTTCTGAAATCAAGAAACAGACTACAATTTTGTCTTTTTCTTTGTTAAACAAAAAGCAAGCTTTGTGATGACCGTAACGAAATGGGGGATTGTTGTTTTATCAATCTCCACCTCTTACAGTATAGGATCACATAACCTATACTGGCCCTTCAGGTGTCATTGCACATTATCAAGCATTTTCTAGTTAGCAATTAGAATGTACTTCAATGACAAAATTCTTTCACATGCTTATCTTATTGGCAAATAAATAAATACAAAGCAACAGACAAAAAAGTAAAAAAGTACTGCATCTTCCATCACAAATAAAAGTAACAGACATTTATAGAAATATTTGTTATTCATATCAGGAAGCTATCTCAAATAGAGGTAAAATTGTAAAAATAAGGCTTACCGAATATTGGCTATGCAATATAAGTTACTGAATGGACCATTATTGTTAAATTTTTATACACACATTTACTTTGTATATTTAATGGTACTTAGTAAGTACAAATGCAGTTTAATGGCAAAAATTCTGTCACATTCCTGGCTTATTGGCAAATAAATCAATACAGAGTAACAAATAAGCATAAGTATTGCATCTTCCATCACAAATAAAAGTGCTACAATTTAATTTTATCTACCTGAGGCTTTATAGCTTCTTGAACTGCTTGAAGAGCAAAATTTTCAGGAGGGTCACCTTTCAGTAATAATTTTCTAAATACTTCCTGTTAGAACAAATATGTGACTTTAACCATAAACACATTCGCACAAAATGCACGATTCTTCTTTAGAAAAGGCAGCAATTAATACTTAGAAAAACAATATAGGAAAATTATACTACAACAACAACAAGCAGAAATATGACAACTACGACAATATGAGTAATGATACTCGACAAAAAGAATGCCATCAAAAATTTAAACCAATCACAATGTATAGCTATTTGCATAACGGAACTGAATCAGAATTTTCACTTGTAGGGTCTATTAAAGTAAGCATTTGATAGTTTTAGTAGTGGTGCATTGGAAAAAAAAATGAAAACTTAAAACTGACAAGCTCAGAAAATTTTATCAACTTTTTGACACTATTAAAGTGACTTTACCATGCCTCCAACTCATTGCATGATCGTTGCACTCTCCTCCAAATATGAGATTCAAAAAAATTATTTAGAGTAATTTCTTCCAGTTTTGGGAGAATACCTCCTTTACTGCCATGTGATTGATAAAAGCCCACTTAAAATGGCACATATTCCATCTAGTTAATACAAAAGTTACCTCCCGGCTTTGTCTGGAGCAATCATTCTTTTATCTCAATTGAGTCACTTGTAAATTCCTGTACATCCCTTAGTATCCATCGCACCATATTCTTAGGTTTCAAAAGCTCATCATTATTTCAATACGCATTTTCACAATAACTTTCAGCAAATCCCTCACAGTTATTGATTGTAATTTAGGTTAAGACTGTTACAAGCATGGTGCTCAAACTAAGTGCTCAACCTAAAGAGCCTCTTAAAGTGATCGACTTGACTAAATTACAACAGGTAGAAATGAGTCATTGTCAAGTTGTTGCTCCACAAGGGAAGGTAAACAACCGAGATGACTTCTCCAAGTGAAGTAATAGAGTTCCTTCAAACACTCACCATCCTCAAGTAACAGTAAAAGTCCCGGTAAACAAACTTAGAATACCACAATCTAATTTTACGCAGTTAAAAACTTACAACAGACTCCCCCGGACGGCCATCAACCAGCTACCTTTTTCCTTGTCAAGAACTATACAATCTGGAAATGTTGTATATGTTGCTGTGACATTTTCTTTTATTCTGTCTAAAACCAAATAATATCCAATGGCACTTAATGGGAAAGGAAACTTTCTTTCCTGCAGGAATCCCATCAACCCTCCATCCACTGTTTCTTGATTCCATTCATCTGCAAGCACCTACCTTGATTCATTCAAGACAAATAAAAATAAACCTGATTCACTGACCGCTTTCGACGTGTAACCAAGATTCATTTCCCAAAAACTTAACTATCGTCTTCACCGAGCCCTAAGTATCTCCCGTATATCATCGATACAAAGGCATCGCTAGAGCAAAAAGAAGCCACGAGAGTCGAGAGACGGAGGGCAAGGAAAGAGATCGAGCTCGCTTACAATGACTCGGTCCCGATCGGCATGGCTGGAGACGGGCGCGGGACCGCGCTCCTTGACGTGCTGGTGGAGAAGGATGCGGAGGCCCGACGGAGCTTCCGCCGCCATGAGGAAGCGTCCGCAGCTGCGCTTCACCCCCTGCTTCTCGCCGTCACTTCGGTTAACCTGTTCGTTCTCTCTCTCTCTCTCTCTCTCTCTCTGTCTCTCTCACAGCCGACGGAGCACCACTTGCCCTCGGCTCGAAGAGGCGGACAAGTTCTTGAGCCCGTTACGAACGGCGGCTCCTGGTTTGGATCACTTGAGCCGGCATATCGCGGACCGGGCTTGCATGCCCCGCCCGATTATGCTAACATAATGAGAGCCCAATCAAAGATTCCAACATAATTAGCCACTTTGTACACAAACTCACGTACCTAAATAACTTTCGAGTTTTACTAATTTTGATCCCTCTTTTGTTTTAAAAAAATAACTTTCGAGTTTTCAAGAAGCTGGCTACAAGAGCAGCTAGCCAAAATTCTAATTCATTCCATGACATCGAGTCAATGAAAGACTTTCAACTAATGACCCAAGAACTCTTTAGCCTTCCAGAAGCTGATTACCAAAGCAGCTAAAATTTTATTCAACTCATCGAATCGAACAAATAGAAGATTTACTTAATTATCATGTGCATGAAAAACTTTTAAAGCTCACTAATCGTGCAGAATGATTCAATGGGACCAAACAAATAGAAGATTCACTATAGTAGTATAACCACGGAGATATTTGTTGATAGGTGTCAAGTTTAAAGTATTTTAGGATGTGCAATTAGATTCACAATATTTAAAAAAGTCTTAATTAGATTTAAACTATTTGATAGATTAGGATTAGGAATAGGATTCTAAATTCAGATAGAAAACTAAGTTTTAGTGAATTAGAATTTATTGTTATAAGTACTCTATATTACTCAATATATCTCAATATTTTGATGAATGGGAGAGGCTTAATAGAAAAGAGTTGAGTATCGAGCGAGTTGAGAAAAGAGGTTCATGTTTAGGTAAAATAGTAAAGAGATATTTATTGTATTTGATTTTTCTCATATAATAAAAATTAGGTTTTCTCCCTAGACGTAGACAATGAGTATTGAACCATATAAGTTTTCTATTGATTTTTTGTTATATTATCTTTGAAATTTTTCTTTTGATTTTTAAATCTTCTCTCATAATTATCATAATTGAATCGAGGAGCGACCTGGTCGAGCCTTGGGTCATTAGTTGAACCAATAGATCAATTAGTTGGACTACATGTTTAATAATAGGGAGAGGTTTAGGGTAAACACTTTCGGTACTTTTAGAGTGTTTTTAGTGGATCCATATACGGTTGAGAGGTGTATAAGAATTTTTTACTTAGTTTGGGTTTATTCAAGAGAGATTCTGTGTTCTGTTTTTCTTATATAATTAAAATTTTAAATTTTCTTAGGTAATGAGTGTTGAACCACAAAGTTTCTAACGATTTTTTTGATATATTCTTAGATCTCTGGAACTTTTTTTATTGGTTTCAACACCTCTCCCATAACTATCATGACTTAATCAGGGAGCAATCCGATCAAACCTTTAGTCATTAGTTGAACTAGTGGATCAATTGGTCAGACCACATATTTAATTTAAAAATATTAAATATTTTAAAAATTATATATTGTAAAAAATTAAAATATTAAAATTAATTTAAAAAATTATATTATTAATTATAAAAATAAAAATATCAATCACCTGTCCTTATTAGACATAAGCATCTAATGTGTTCAATACTTCCTTTGTAGATATAAGAATTCAAAATACCTGAGACATCCCATCATAGACATAAATATCTAAAACATTCGATACGTCTCTCATAGACAACCATCCCAATCACTTGATGCATCATTCATTAACATAATCATTTGAAGCATTTGATATGTTCTTCGTAGGCATAAGCATCCTAAGTGCTTAATGTGTCCTTCATGGATATAATCATTTAAAGTGTTCATTGCATTTTAGTGGACATAAGCATCAGTGTCCAATACTTCCTTCATAGATATAAGTATTCCAAATGCTTGAGACATTCTCTCATAGGCATAAACATCTAAAGTATCTAATACATCTCTCATAGACATAAGCATTCCAATCATTCAATGCATCATTTGTTAATATAATTATTTGAAGCATTTGATATGTTCTTCACGGATATAAGCCTCCCAAGTGCTTAATGTATCCTTCGTGGACATAAGCATCTATAACTTCATTGTGCCTTAGTGGACATAAGCATTTAAAATGTTCAATACATCAAGCATCTAACACATTCAATACACTCTCCGTAAATAAAACAGATATTATCAATCAATACGTCTTTTATAGATATAAGCATTTTTAATGTCCAATCAAGATGGTTCAATCGGCCAAACTCGTAACCAACTTGCTCGATGCGAGTAACTTAATACTCTAGTCAAATTTCATCCAATGTGAGCAGGTCAGCCAACTTAATAGCCAGCTTGCCTGATGTGGGTTAGTCAACACTGAGTTAAATTCTACTTGAGGTGAGTTTGACATGGTTAAGCTCAATTCTAAGTCTAATCTCAACCAATGAAGTAAGATACAGCTCATCCAAATCATATTCAATCTTAGCTGTTAAAGCAAAAGATGACTTATTCACATTCGCTCCACGTCACCACACAATATATTCAAATCGTAGCCCAAGTTGGACTTACGGTCAAAGCAACGTCGACAAGATAGACTTGTAGGGATAAGGATCTATCTCTTTGTGCCAATCTAATATGACATTGACTTCTCGGATTATAACCTAATTAACCAATGAATGTTAGATTATATAATTCTATTTAGATAAGATATATTATAGATATAATTATATTTTGATTATAGTTATTAGTCCATAGAAATAAAGTTCAATTATGATAAAATTATTTAGAAAATAACCTTGATAGGAGGGACTTTCATAATTACTTATCCTAGATTATTTATTCTTGTCTAAAAATATGTTAAGCGGTATATGAACTCGAGTTTCTAGTTCGATGTCAATGATAGTAAGTCTAACTTAGGATATGTATTTACTCTAAATGGAGGAGCAATAAGCTAAGAGTTGTAAGTAAATTACTACTGGTTGACTCAATTATTAAAGCAGAGTATATTGCTACAGCAAAGTGACAACAAATGGAGTCTATATGAAGAAATTTATTATAGATCTAGGAGTAGTGTCAGGCGGTGACGAGTCGATTCCTTCATATTGTGACAGTAATGGAGCGATTGCTCAAGCAAAGAAACTTAGGTTTCATTAGAAGTCTAAGCACATTTTGAAAATATTCCACTTGATCAGAGAGATCATAGCCCTTGGTGATGTAGTAGTGGAAAGAATTTCATTTGATGATAACATCGTAAATCCATTGACAAGACGTTGTCTCACATTAGTTATGAGTGCCATAGAGGTCTGATGGAGATCAAGTACATAGGTGATTAGCTTTAGGTCAAGTGAGAAATTGCTAATTATATGTGCCCTACAAGCCAATCACATGAGTGATGACACGTGTGACACGCTGAATAATCTTTTTGGTTATTATTATTATTATAATATTTTTCTCACTTTATATTGGATGATGAATATATTGTGATGGCCTTAAATCTATGTAATAAGAATTGGATTATGATGAGATCATAATAATGAGACCAATTTGTCTATAAACACAGACCCTAAATATTCCCGATCACAGGTTACTTGAGAGTGATATAAAGATAGCCAGACAAATCGGTGTACTATATATTCGTCTATATGATGAAGAAAGCTGGTCTCATAACTATTTGTGTGGGGACACCAAGGATATAGTGCAGATGCTTATTAGAGAATGAGTTTACTGAATGATCCGCTCACTGAATGTTTGATGATTAATGATACTTCATTGTTAGACAACAGTTCCTGATATGTCACACACATACATATATAATATATATCTATATCGTATGCAAATATATATATATATATATATATATATATATATATATATATATATACATATCTAGTAGTTATGTAAGTAATCACACATCACATGAGTAATCGCACCAGATGATCATGGACTACATCCTAATATGATCAAGCTCGACCGAGTGATCCTAATCACTTAAATCAAGATCTATATATACAACGACATATCTCCATACCCTATGATCATCCATCTCATTCTCGTTAGTTCTATTGATATCTCGATGCATCTCCATGTGTCGCGATCATCCATCTCGGCCTTATGGGTCTCATTATCGCTTCCACGCTCCCGTTGTGTCTTCTTGTGTAATTACAATATAATTACAAGTACATAAGCCCGACAATAAATAAGAAAAATAAAGACTCATAGGGCCCAATAATAATAATCATAATACACATATACATCACATCATATGGTCTATGATCATCCATCCACATCACACTTCATATGTATACATCATCATGTAGGACTACTAGATAATAATAATAATTATTAATTAACTCTTTTAATTAATCATTTTGTAGCCCTTTGGGGTGTTGAATCTCGAATTTTGATGATAAAACCAATTGATAGAGTTTATAATTTAATCTACATTTTGAGTGATACAGGACTAGCTTCGATTAAGAAAAGATAAATTGATTAAAGCAAGAGGAATCAAACTTTGAGCCGGAGTAAAACAAGTCAGAAGATTGGACGTCGAGCTAGAGGATCGGTCGACGTATCGGTAGATGGCTTTAGACGATAAGTTTGGGCATCAGACTAAGATGAACGGACATTGCACTAAGGAGATCTGAGTTGTGAGGTCAATATGTCGATTGGGAAATAGGCCACAAGAGAGGACGATGCGTCGAAGGATCGGACAAAGTGCCAATAAACCAACGATATGCCGGACAATATAAGATTCATGCTTATAATAATTTTTCTAGATCAAAGTAGTTTAGGAGACTAATTGAGTTAGTTTTAATGTAATTAGGCTAACTCAATTATGGGCCCATTGGGCCTAAGTTAAGATTGCACTAGGCTAAGAGAAATGCCCAATCAGTGACCCAAAAGGTGGGTCATGTGGTGGCTATTAAATCTCAAATTTTGATAATAAAATCAATTGATAAATTATTATTCTAATCTATATGCTGAGAAAAGTGTATAAAATTAACTATGATAGCAAACAAGATATAAAGCAAACATAGTGTCGGAGTTAAAGATCGAACGATTCGTTAGGTGTTCGAGAGTTCGTCAAGAGTCCGAAAGTTCATCGAGTGTTGCCAGAATTTACCGAGAGTTTCTCGAGAGCTTGCTAAAATGTATGTCGAAAGTTCGCCGAGAAGTTCATTGGAAGTTCGTCGGAGCTCGCCGAGAAGATTGAAGCTCACCAAAGAAGCTCGTCAGAACTTGTTAAGAAGATCGTCAAGAGTTCAAGAGCTTACTAGGAGTCCACTGGAAAGTCACCAAGAGTTCGTCGGAAGTCCGCCAAAAGATTGCTGGAAGCTCGTCGGAAGAAATTTTGACCTACCAGACTTACTTGCTTTAGTATATGCCTTAAATATCGTAGTTAAGATGTAATTAGAGTTGGATTTGGGAGGCAATCCCACTAACTCTATTAGGGGCCAATTGGGCCCATATCCAAATTGGTTTGGGCTGGACTCATGGCCCAAACAGTATTGCTGAACCTTGTCTAGTGGTGGCACTATCAGAATTAGACAGTGGAATTGCCCAAGGCTCAGTCTCCCAAGTGTTTGGGTGATGGTATTGTCAGTAGTTAATAACTACCAGACAGTGATACCACTAGACTAGGCGATGGTATCGCCTAGTTCTAGTAATCGAGACTTTATCTAGCGGTAGTACCACTTGATTGGGCGATGGTACCGTCCAATGTCAGAGTCTATTAGTAGTGGTACTGTCAGTACCTCGAAAATTCGGGATGAGACCTTTTTTGGTTTTATTTTTGAAGCCAATTGAGGCCTATAAATTCTCTTTACTTCTTTGCTTATTTGATATAGATAAGTGAACAAAAAGAACTGAGACTATATAAAATTGCTTGTAAACTTTGAGAGTTCACCTCCATCAATTCTTAGTATTAGAAGCTTGTATAAGGAGAGTGCGAAACTTATAAAGAGTTCTGTAAAGGGATGATTGATCTTTGCCTTGAAGAAAGATCAATAGTAGAAGCCGGTGATCTCATCGGATGAGGTATCGGGAGTGGACGTAGGTTGGACGACCGAACCACTATAAATTGGTGTGTTCTCTTCTTGTTGTGCATTTTTCTTTTACTGCTTATCTTTTTTACTTAACTACAATAATGTCACTCTCATTTTGATTTGAAACTCAAGAGAGATAACATTTATCGACAATCTAGAGGGTCATTCAATCACACGTCTACCCATGTTCAGTGGGACGGATTACACGTATTGGAAAACTAGGATGGGGATTTTTCTAATTTCTTTGGATTTTGAGTTATGGAATATTATCAAAAATAGTTTTCAAAATTCTTCTCTTCCAATGAATAATTAGAATGAGTTGGAGAAGAAGATTTTCTCCTTAAATGCTAAGGCTATGAATGTCTTGTTTTACGCTTTAGATAAGAATGAATTTAATCGAGTTTTTTTTTTGAAATGACTTTTGACATTTGGCATACACTCGAAATAACACACGAAGGCACTAGTAGAGTAAATGAGTCTAAAATAAATCTTTTAGTTCATAGTTACGAATTGTTTCGCATGAAACCAAGTGAGACCATTGGAGACATGTGCACCCGGTTTATGGATGTCGTCAATGGTCTAAAAACTCTTGGTAAAAGTTTTTCTAACTTTGAACTTGTTAATAAAATATTAAGATCCCTTTAAAAGAGTTGGGGACGTAAAGTAACGGTCATTCAAGAGGCCAAGGATTTGAATAATTTTTCGCTCGAAGAACTTATCGGGTCTCTAATGACCTACGAAATGACATAAAATGCGCATGAAGAACTTAAGAACAACCTTCCAAAGAACAGTAAGGACTTGACACTTAGAACTCATGAAGACCACTTAAGAGGAAAGCTCAAGTGATGAGGACAATAATGATAACTTGACACTCTTAACAAGAAAGTTCAAAAAATTTATAAGAAGAAATAAATCTAAAAATGACACCAAAAATAAAATTAAACTTAAGAAAGAACAAATTATTTGCTATGAATGCAAACAGTCAGGATACTTCAAAAGTGAATGTCTCCAAGTAAAGAAGAAACAACAAAAAAAGAAGAAGATGCTCAAAGCTACGTAGGATGATTCGAGCGCTTCCGAAGACGAGAAGCAAAACAACAAGGAAGTTGAAAACTTCACACTAATGGCAATCAATGACGAGATAAGTAGTTCATTAGATACAAATTTATCTTTCAATGAATTATTAAGTGCTTTTCATGATTTATTTAATGAATGTAGATTAATTAGTAAAAGGTATAATTTATTGAAAAAGGAGTATGCCTTTTTAAATAGTGAATTTGAAAAACTTAAGCATGACAATGTTTTATCGCCTTCATGCACCATGTGTGAAAACTTAGAGACACTTAAAAAAGAAAACTTGCTACTAAATAAAACTCTAAAAAATTTTATGATTTGTAGCAAATCCTTGAACATGATCCTTGCTAATAAGGGTCATATTCATAGAAGAGATGAAATCGGCTTTGTGAGTAGCATTCATCAAAAGCTAATCATTTTTGTTAAAGGCCCTACCTTGCATGTTTCCCCCCATACCAAATGCAACTTTTATTGCAAACTCAGACATTATGCTCATAAATATCCATTTAAGAAATATAATCCACACAAGTTAATGTGGGTTCCTAAAGGAACTGTAAAGGACTCTATGTAAAACGATAAGTTAAGTAGATCGATTTTTTAGGCACCTAAGGTTAAATAGGTACCTAGAAACCATTCTTTCTTGTAGATATGTTTACAATCTCAAGCTAGGAGCAAGAGATGATACCTTAATAGTAGATGCTCAAGATATATAATCAGAGATTCAACTCAATTCTCTAAACTCACTAGCCAAGATGAAGGGTATGTCACCTTCAGAGACAACAAAGGTAAAATCATTGGCAAAGGAACCATATGTAACAAATCAAACTTCTTGATTGAAGATGTGTTATTAGTAGATGACTTAAAGCATAATCTCTTGAGCATTAGTCAATTATTTGATAAAGGATACATCATAAGATTTGAATATAATACTTGTATTATTAAAAAACCACACGAAAACATATCTATGATTGCCCTAAAATATAATAATATATATTATTAACATTGATGATCTTTGTAATAAAATATACTTTTCGACTTCAAACGATAATGCTTGGCTTTGGTATAGGAGATTAGGTCATGCTGACATGATACTAATCTCTCAAATCTCATCTAGAGAACTTGTAAGAGGTATTCCTAATATTAAGTTCATTAAAGACAAAATATGTGATACATGTCAACTAGGAACATAAATAAAAAGTAGTTTCAGAATCAAATAAGCACCTCTAGACCATTGTAATTGATCCATATCAATTTATTCTATCATATTCCAGATTTATAAAATAAAATAATTCATCATTTTATTATTCAAATAAAAAAAACACTACCTTTTTTTTATCATTGAATTTAATTTCTTATTTTTACAATAATAAATATTCTATTAACTAGAAAAAGGATCATATCTTCTTGGTAAGGTCACAAGTTTCTTCCACCTAAGCTTCAGATCTACTGTAAAGTTATAGATTACTTTGAAAATAAATATAAGATAAAAATATATTAGTAACCACACATGTTGGTAGGAACCTCAAAAAAATTATAAAAATAATCCAACATTCGTAAAACAAATATCAATAATTTAATAAAAAATAATAATATATCGATTCATCATAAAACTTAAGCATCTAAAAAATGATGATAAGTTCTTAAGTAAAATTATGCATCAGCTACATACAACATATACATAATAACTAGATAACAAAGGCATACATCACACCCGATGGTGCACTCTCCTAACAGTAAATGAAGAGGCATACTACAGGGGATAGATTTTTCCCAACAGCGGATGAAGATAATCTATATCGCACTCCCAACAACAGATGGAGTGATATCCCTTACTCGCCCAAGTAGAGACATGTTTCTCCTAATAGCGGATGGAGGAACCATCTAACCATCACATCTAATGGTCCGCTAATCCCCAAAGGGAATCACCATACCTAACCTCGGTAGGGATATATAAACATCAATGATCATTCATTTATATTCATTCATTCACTCTCACATGCATCCAAAAAATAATATAATCAAATATTATAAAAAGATCATACTTTATGTATGATTTACTAGACTATGTCAATTGGTGACTCTGTAGTGTGATGGACTTGCAGCTCCTTTCACAGGTCATACTTCTAATGTAGACCATTAGCCTAGTTACATCTACTATATGGTAACAATCATATCAATATCATAAACTTAAGAAAAGTAGAAAACCAATAGTTATTTTCAAACAACATCTTCAAATAAAACCTTTAAATTCATCAAATCATAAAGGCTTAAAACATCAATCTCTCAATAGTCCTCAATCAGCCAAAACCTTAATTAGAATAACTTAATTAACTTAAACCAAATTTAATTCAATTATGACCTAACAGAACCAATCTTAAATCCTTATAGAATTGGTCTGAAATCATTCTAGATTGGTCTAATTTAGATTTGGTTGATCTCGATTAGGTCAAGTAGGTTTGAACTAGTTAAGTTAGCTTGGAATCACCCTAAACTGACTTTAACCGATCAAGTCTATTTGATTTAGTCAATTAACGAGCTCAAACCAATAAAGAAAAAGGAAATTTGACAATGTCATATAGCGATAGCCCAAACTAAACTAACCCACATGAGTCTTGGACAGGTCATATGCGTTGCACATGCTTGTCTCAAGTAATATGTTAAGTTGAGGTACAACGGGTTAGATAGAGGAGCGACGATATATCTAACGCCAATCGCATAGCTGGGCAGGCTTAACTTTATGGACTAGGCTAAGTCTCACTCATAAGTTAGGTTGAGCCTTACCACTGAACTAGGCCATGCTTGGCTCACGAGTTGGGTCATGCCTAGACACATGATTTGGAGTCGTGTCTGACTATATGGATTGGGTTGTACATAGTTACATGAGTTGGTCTATACTTAGCTACATGATTATGTCATACCTTACCATATGGGCTAGGTCGTACGTGGCCACATGGACTGGAACGTACCTGGCCACATGGGTTAGGTCATACCTTACCACATGAGTTGGTTCCTACCTGGCCACATGGGCTAGGTCAAGCCTAGTCACATGGACTGACTATACCTAGCCATATAGGTTGAGTCGTACATAACTATATAGGCTAAGTCGATCTAGTCTGACATATCAATTTAACTTAAGTCAAAACCCAATTAGACTCATCTTAAATTTTAAAAATCTAAATTCTCAAAGAATAACTCAAATCCATGAATTAACGAATTTAAATTCATAATCTTAAATTAAAAACTAATTAATTCAGAGAAATTCACACATCTTAAAACACAAATATATCTAATTAGAACCATTAATCTAAAAATAAGAATTTTAATAGTTAAATCATTATTAAATCTCACTTAAGCTTAAGAGACCAATATCAATCAAATAATTATTCTAATATCATGAATCAATTATTATTATTATTTATTAATCATAAAATTTCGAAATTAAAATATTATTATGCATTATAAAATTATAACAATCTCAATATCAAGATTTTAAAATATAAATCAAAGCTAATTAAAAAAAAGATCATACATCTCCTTGACTATCTTTTCCATGAGATTATCTCATTGGGAAGTAATCTCCTGAATCCTCCTCCCATTGTCAGGCTCGGTAAGAAATAAGGAAAGAGGAGCCCCCTTATATAGGAGAAGATGAGATCTCCCTAAAAGGTAAGTATATATTTTATTTTATATTTTAAATATATTTTTATTTTACTTTCACACATAAAGATAGAAACATAATATTCATTTATTATGGTTCATAAATAAAAATGGAATGTATACTAAATAAAAATGGAATGTATACTATTTACTTCATAAAAATCACATTACTTATTAAGAAATAAATAAATTAATAATCTAATTGATTAGTAAGATTTTTAACTTATCCATATGATTACGGAAATCAAATTTAATTATTTTCTTAATTGTAATACATAAATATAGAAGTTAATAATAAAGCAATACATTATTTATAGTAACTAATTTATGTTAAGGGAGAAATTATCAGTGATTACATATTTGGACCAATTGATATAATAAGCCTAGGAGGTAGCAAATATACCTTTGTAATTGTAGACGATTATAGTAGATATACTTGGACATACTTCTTGGCACAAAAAGTAATTGTTTTAAGTGTTTTTTGAAATTATGTAAACTTGTTCAAAATGAAAAAAGGCTTTATGATTTCATCGATTCGTAGTGATCATGATGGTGAGTTTCAATTGTGATTTCCAAAACTTTTGTGAAACAAATGGGTATAACTACAATTTCTCTACTCCAAGAAATCCTCAACAAAATGGAGTAGTTGAAAGAAAGAATAGGAGTTTATAAGAAATGACAAGAACCAGGTTGAATGAACATAGCTTACCCAAATATTTTTGAGCCGAAGCCATTAATATGACATGTTATATCATGGATAGGGTTCTAATAATACCATACTTTTCAAAACTCTTTATGAATTATGAAATAATAAAAAACCTAATATTTTATATTTTAAAGTTTTCGATTGTAAATGTTTTATCTTAAATGAAAAAGATGTCTTAAGAAAGTTTGATGCAAAATCTGATGAAGATATTTTTTTAGTTATTCTTCTATTTGTAAAGCCTTTTATGTCTTTAATAAAAGAACTTTGGTTATAGAAGAATCTATTCATGTTATTTTTAATGAAGTTTTCGAATTTAAGAAAAATAATTTTGATAATGATCTTAATTTTGATGTTTTAAATTTGAATGAAATCTCTCCTCCCACTGGCAACTTTGATGCATCTTCTTCCAAAACATCTTTACCTTAGAAATGGAAGTATGTAGATGTTCATTCTAAGGAGCTAATTATAGGAGACACATCAAAAGATATTCAAATTCGCTCTTCCTTTAAAAATTTTTGTGCTAACGCTGGTTTCTTTCTCAAATTGAACCTAAATGCATTGACGAGGCCTTGAAAGATGATTCATGGGTTATCACAATGCAAGAAGAGTTGAATCAATTTGAGAAAAATGAGGTATGGAAGCTTGTTCCTAGACCTAGTGAACATTTAGTGATTGGTACTAACTGGGTCTTTAGAAACAAGCAAGATGAATTTGGTATCGTGGTTAGAAACAAGGATAGATTAGTGGCTAAAGGTTTCAACCAAGAAGAAGATATCGATTATGAGAAAACCTTCACTCTTGTGGCAATATTTGAAGCTATAAGGATGCTCCTTGCCGATACTTATTGTAATAACTTTAACTTATTTCAAATGGATGCCAAAAGTGCTTTTTTAAATGGCTTTATTTCTGAAGAAGTTTACGTTGAACAACCTCTTGGATTTGAGAATACTCTTTTTTCTAATCATGTGTTTATGTTAACTAAGGCTTTCTATAGATTAAAACAAGCCCCATAGGGCTTGGTATAAGAGACTTAGTTCCTTTCTTATCTAAAATAATTTCTACTAAGGCAAGGTCGATACTACATTATTTATTAAAAATTTTAAAAATAATTTTCTTATAGTTCAAATTTATGTTGACGATATTATTTTTGGTTCTACAAATGAGTCCTTACGCAAATCATTTGCCAAAAGTATGAGCCAAGAGTTCGAAATGAGCTTAATGGGTGAACTAACTTTCTTCTTAGGCTTACAAATCAAATAACTTAGTGATGATATTTTTCTTAGTCAAACCAAATATATATTAGAGTTGCTAAAACGATTTAATATGGATGATTCAAAAGCTATCAATATACCAATGAGTACCTCCACTAAGTTAGATGTGATCGAAAGTGGAGAAAGCTTTGATAAAAAAACTTATAGGGGTATGATAAGTAGTTTACTATACATCACTGCAACTAGACCAGATTATGTTTAGTATAGATCTTTATGCTAGATTTCAATCTAATCCTAAGCTATCTCATTTTAAAGCTGTCAAAAGGATTCTTAGATACCTAAAAAGAACTCCTAATCTAGGATTATGGTATCCAAAATTTAAAAATTTTGAATTAATTGCTTATGCTAATGTTAATTTTGTTGGATATAGAATAGATAGAAAAAACACACCTAGAACATGTCAATTCTTAGGTCATGTACTTGTCTCTTAGTCTTCTAAGAAATAAAACTCGGTTACATTATCTACAGCTAAAGCCGAATACATAGCAGCGAGTGCTTATTATGCACAAGTAATATGGATGAAGAACACATTAGAAGATTACAGAATTCACTTAAAGAATATTCTCATAAAATGTGATAACACAAGTGCAATATGTTTAACAAAAAATCCTATTCAACACTCTAGAACTAAGCATATTGATATTAGGCATCACTTTATATGAGATCATGTTAATAACCATGATGTAACCTTAGAATTTATTAATATAAAATATCAATTAGTCGAATTTTTACAAAACCTTTAAATGAAGAATAACTTGATTTCATTAGAAGAGAATTAGGCATGTTAAATTATCCAAATGCATGAGTTTCTTATATACTTTTTCAAATTTTCTTGATTTTTTGTAAATGTAGCTTTTATCGAATTTATTTAGTATCATCTTCCTCTTATCTTGGTATTGAGTTCATTTCATGAATTTATTTCGTATGATACTCTTACTCCGTCACTTGATGACTTTTGATACTCTTAGAACTCTCCCTTTATTCACAGATTTTATTGACTAAAGTATCATTCACGGATTTCATTGATACTTGATTTTTGTGCAAATTTTTGCAATGATTATGAATGGATTTTATTTGATAGAAATGTCATTCACGGATCTTATTTGATAGAAATGTTATTCATGGACTTTATTTGATATAAGTAACATTCACAGATTTTTCATTCACGGATTCTATTTGATAGAAATACTATTTATGGATTTGATACACTTGATTCTTGAATGAATCTCTTCCTTCTATTCATTTTGTTTTTATGTCATGAGACCTTTAGCTCTTGATGAAAATAGAAGGTTGATGAATTTCCGATAGCTTGAATGAATTCTTCTCCTTATACTATTCATGGACTTTTGATCGCTCGATCCTTCTTGATGGATGAAATAAATGATCCTTCTTGATGAATGGACTTTTCCTTGTAACTCTCTCAAGAATCCTGCTCAAAGTTGTGCTAGTTTGTTTATTTCATCCTTGCTAATTTACCTACTTCAAGGCACAAAGGAATGCTAGCATGAGTAGTGCTATTTTGAACATTCCCTCTTTATTTGGCTATAAATAAAAGGTCACTATCTTATTATCGCAATAATTTAAAATTTTACTTGTGTAAAATGATTGTCCATTTCCTTTTTGTTGATGATAAAGGGGGAAAAAGTGGCAGATTGATGAAAACTTGTAATGTATTTGAAATATGCTTAGTATTGTGAATGGTATCGTAAATGCTTGAAATTTATCGTAAAAGCTTGAAATATATCATGCTTGGTATTATGAATGCTCGAAATATGTATGGTATCGTGAATGGTATCGTAAATGCTTGAAATGTATCATGAATGCTTAAAAAGTTTCATGCTTCGAAATTGATATCATGCTTATTATTGTATTTGATTTGGTATCGAAATGATGAATGTCTATCATCATGATTTGGTATCAAACTTGAAGTTTGTATCATGCTAAACATTGGATTTGAAATTGGTATCGTGCTTTGAAACCATGAATGTCTATCATAATTTGATGTCAAACTTTATATCATGCTTAGCATCATGCTTTGGCATTGTATTGATAAATTTTGGTATCATGATAAATACTTGGTATCATGTTTGAAATGAAAAGTCATGATCATGTTTATTATCATGCTTCTAGTATCATTTTGTACATGTTGATATGTTGAAATGTATGTAACTTATCGATTAGAGCTTGAATTCAAAGGTTGTGAATTCAAGTGTATCTTTTCTCAAGTATGATATATAGATAGGGGGAGTTAAGGTTAACTCCATTATCAATTGGTTGTCATCATAAAAAGGGGAAGATTATTGAATCTCATATTTTGATAATGAAATTAATTGATAAATTATTATTCTAATCTATATGTTGAGAAAAGTGTACAGAATTAACTATGATAGCGAACAAGGCATAAAGCAAACATAGTGCCAGAGTTAAAAATCGAATGATTCATTGGGAGTCTGAGAGTTCATCGGGAGTCAGAAACTTCGTCGAGAGTGTTATCGGAATTTGCTGAGAGTTCATCGGGAGCTTGCCAAAATGTATGTTAGAAGTTCGTCGAGAAGTTCATTAGAGCTCATCGAGAAGATCGGAGCTTGCCAAAGAAGCTCGTCGGAACTCGCCAAGAAGATCGTCGAGAGTTCAAGAGCTTGCTGGGAGTCCGTTGGAAGATCGTCGAGAGTTCGTCGAAAGTCCATCGGAAGATCACCGAAAGAAATTTTGATATACTGCACTTACTTGCTTTAGTATATACCTTAAATATTATAGTTAATGTGTAATTAGAGTTGGATTTGGGAGGTAATCCCACTAACTCTGTTAGGGGTCAACTGGGCCCATATCCAGACTAGTTTGGGTTGGACTCATGGCTTAAACAACGTTGCTGAATCTTATCTAGTGATGGCACCACTAAAACTGGGCAGTGGAACCGCATAGGGCTTAGTCTCCCAGGTGTCTGGGCGATGGTACCGTCTAGTTCCAGTAATCGAGACTTTGTCTAGCGGTAGTACCGCTAGACTGGGTGGTAGTACTATCCAATGTTAGAGTCCACTGGTGGTGGTACCGCCAAAACAAGCGATGGTATCACCAGTATCTCAAAAATCCGAGATGAAACTTTTTTAGCTCTATTTTTGAAGTCAATTGAGGCTTATAAATATCCCCTACTTCTCTGCTTGTTGGATACAGAGAAGTGAACAAAAAGAACTAAGACTATAGTGAAATTATTTGTAAACTTTGAGAGTTCACTTTCACCAATTATAAGTTTTAGAAGCTTGTATAAGGAGAGTAAGCAACTTGTAAAGAGTTTTGTAAAAGGGTTATTAATCTTTGCCCTTGAAAAAAGATCAATAGTGGAAGTCGGTGACATCATCATCGGAGGTATCGGGAGTGGACATAGGTCGGACGATTGAACCACAATAAATTGTTGTGTTCTCTTCTTGCTGTGTACTTTTCTTTTACTACTTATCTTCTCTACTTAACTTCAACGACCCTACTTCTTCTCTATTCATATATGAATGTGTTAAAAGGTCTTTGCCGAAATAAGTTTTCATTGAATGAATCTTTTAGCATACGAAGTTTTCCAAAATCTCAAAATTAAACATTTTTAACCGCTATACTAAGTCAACCCTCCCTCTTAGTGTCGAACTTGATCCTAACAGTGGCACTACTAGAACAAGCGGTGGAATCACCGATGGCTCAATCCCTGAGACACAATCTCCAAGACTGTGCCTAGCGGTGGTACCGCCAAAACTCTAAAGACCCGGGATGAAACTAGTTTTGACTTCAAGTTTGAATCCATTTGGGGCTTATAAATACCCCTCTCATCTCTGCTCAGAATACATAAGAATTGAGAACAAAAAGAGGAAAAACGCTATTGTAATTGTATAAAAATTCCTCCCCTCTAGCTCTAAGCTTTGGTTAACTTTAAGAGAGGGGTGAGTGAGGGTTGTAAAAGTTGTCTCCTAAATCTATGAAAAGAAGAAAGGACTGTAAGAGGGTAGTTGGTCTTTGCCCATTGAAGGAAGATTATTAGTGGACGCCAGTGGCCTCGAGTGAAGAGGAATCGGGAGTGGATATAGGTTGGGACGATCGAACCACTATAAAATTAGTTTATATATCTTTCTCTATTGTTTACTTTCACTGTAAACTACTCTACTCGATCATTACTCTCTTACGAATACTTTCAAGTTAAACATCTTTCCGATATGACTTTTATCGAAATGAAAGTTTTTATATCACTGACGATTTTATCATAAGCACTAATTCACCCCCTCGCATCCCCCCCTTCTTAGTGCTAACTTGATCATAACAGTTGGTATCAGAGCCATGTTTTTCTTGTTTGGTATAACAACTAAGAGAAATGATTTTTTTTATATTCAAAAGGGTCAATCTATCACTCGTCCTTTTATATTCAATAGAACGGACTACATGTATTGGAAAACTCGAACGAGAGTTTCTTTGTTTTCTTTGAACCTTGATTTATGAAATATTATCGAATATGATTTCCAAATACCCTCTAAACCTTTGAATAAATGGAATGACTTTAAGAAAAAATCATTTTCATTAAATGCCAAAGTAGTGAATGCTTTGTTTTGTGCTTTAGACAAAAATGAGTTTAATTATGTTTCTATTTATGAAACTACACATGAGATTTGGCACACTCTTGAAGTCACACATAAAGGCACTAGTAGAGTTAAAGATTCAAAAATTAATCTTTTGATGTATGATTTTAAATTATTTCGAATGGAACTAATTGAAACTATTGGTGACTTGCACACCCGTTTTACGAATATCATCAATAGTTAAAAAAGCCTTGGTAAATATTTTTCTACTCTTGAACTTATAAACAAAATACTAAGATCCCTTCCAAAAAGTTGGGATCCGAAAGTGACGACTATACAAGAAATAAAGGACATGAATAATTATCTTATTGAAAAACTTATCGAGTCATTAATGACCTATGAGATGACATGTTTAGAACATGATAAACATGAGAACCACATTCCAAAGAACAGGAAGGATATGACACTGAGAACAAAAGAAGACCACTTAAGTGATAACTCAAGTGATGATGATGATGACCTTGAAATTCTCACTAAAAAAATTAAAAAATTCATAAATCAAGAAACTAAAAACAAAAATAAACTTAAAAAGAAGAAGCTATCAAAAAAAGAAGAAAGTACTCAAGATCAAATCGAGTGATGAAGTTGCGAACTACGCTTTGGTAGCCTTTGATAACGAGGTAAGCGACTCAACTAAAACCCCTTTACTTTATTATGAAATTACTTAATGTATTTCATAAGTTAATTTTAAATTAGCAAGAAATATAAAATAAAAAATATTCATGCTTCTCTTTCTAGTGATTTTGAAAATTTAAAAATTTGATCATGAAAATTATATATTTTATAATAAAGGAACAAAATGTTAGATTTAAATCTAATGCTTGTACACTAAATATAATTCCATGTATATTTATCTTGATGATTTCCATATCGCTTTTCAATTTCAAACATGATATATGGTTTTGACATTAAAAAAATATTTATCATGACAATTGCATATTAATGGAATAAAATGTTAAAATTAAATATAATGCTTTGCAGCAAATAAGATTAATCCTTTAAATGTTTTAAGAAGAAATTATATGTATCTTGATGATTTTGTATTGCTTTTCACTTTTAAACATGATGCATGACTTTTGTATGAAAAACTTAAGCACGTTTATATGAAATCAATCGCATGAATTGAAACTAAAAAGAAGAAAATATTTTTGTAAAAAAAATTTCACTATCTTTAAAGCTTTTTAATTTTAAATAAAAGATTAATGAATCCATGTATATTATCTTTTGTGAATCTCTTGAATTATGAAAGTGATTTTGATGATTTGATGATGAGTTTTATCCATGTATGTTATTTATGTATCTCTTGAAAGTGATTTTGAAGATTTGATGAATTGAATTTGAATGAGTTGAAAATAATGATGAATGTTTTGAAAATAAATATTTTTGTACATGCTTGATGATTTTATATCATGAAATTATACATGATGAATTGAAGTTATGATAGTTTGAAAAATATTAATTCAAATACATGAATCAACAACTTTTACTATTTATTTTCATATGATTCTTTCATTTATTAAAAAGAATATTTATTCACACGAATCATGATTTCTTCACTTGATACTTGAGATTTTTTTAAGATATCTTATTATTTGATCTTCGATATTCTTTTTGCTATTCATTAAAGAGGAAATTTAATGAATCATGATCTTGAATTCTCGGAATTATAACTTGAGATTTTCTCTATATGAATCAAGATCCCTTACTTTATTAAAAAGAATATTTATCCAAATGAATCATAATATTTCCTTGATTTCTTTTCAATACTTACAACTTGAAATGATGTGCTTTGATGTTTGAAACATTATATATGTAAAGATTTTTCTTTTATGTTTCAATACTCCCTTGTATTTATAATTATATACCTTATGTTGTGATGATTAGAGCATTATTGTAAAAAAAAAAATTATACATTTATATTCTTCCCTTCTTTTTGACAATGACAAAGGGGGGAGAAAGAATTGCTCGCTCGAACATTGCAAAGGAATCAAAGAGTTGTTAACTTGTACATCATAAAGAGAAGCAAAAAGTTGCTATCTCAAGAGAAGCAAAAAATTTTGCTTAACTTCACTTTCTTAAAAACTTGCTAGCTTGCAAATCTCAAAAGAAGAAGCAAAATTGCTAGCTTGCACTTCTCAAAAGAGAAGAAAGAATTTGCTAACTTGAACAACTCAAAATTGTTGCTAGCTTGTATATTATAAAATTTATATATCTCAAAACTTACTAGTTGCACTTCTCCTTTTTGTCGATGACAAAGGAGGAGAAGTCCATAAATAGGGTTCTTTTTGTTTGCCACCTCCTATTCTTCTCTCCCCCTCTCCTCCTCAGCCATTAGCCCCTATTTGGGGCATGTGGATAGCAAAAAGGGCTGACTCCTTAATTGTGTGTTGTGTGCAGCGAGAAGATTTGAACAGCGATTTGAGGAGCGTCTTTGCAACCCCTACCATGTGGATCACCGCTAGAGAGGAGGATGCTTGACCTTCATCATCTTTTCATATAGATCTATAGAAATTTAGGGATATACAATCTCCCTAGATAACATAAATCTCTTATAAGCATAGTTTTTATAATTTTATGAGTTTTTGTGCACCAATCTTTTGCATGACGACGAAACCTTCTTTTTTGCAGGAAATTCTAGGATTTTTATTTTCTATTCCCCCACTACGCATGTGATATTATCCCAGATTTTTCAATAGTAGTATTAGAGCTAGGTTGCTTATGTGAAAGATTAGTTTATAAACTATGTGTGTTTTTTCGATTTTATGAGTTTTTGCGCACCAATCTTTTGCATAACAATAAAACCTTCTTTTTTGTAGAAAATTCTAGGATTTTTATTTTTTGTTCTTCTACTACACATGTGATGTTATCCTAGATTTTCTAATAGTGGTATCAGAGCCAAGTTGCCCATGTGAAAGATTGGTTTATAAACTGCATGTGTTGTGTTCAATCGTGTAAAATTATTTTTGTGCGATTACTATAATTTTTTTGTCATAGTTTTCAAATTTGTGCTACACCTTTTCTTGTTGTTAAGATGTGTTTTAGAGAGGGCTTTTGAAGTCAAAATTATTGACACAAAAGGGGAAGAAAGGGTAGCAACTATTGATGTCCCTTGGATTGGCCGAAGGTTGCTTGTAGCCTTGGCCGAGAGCACCACCTTACTGCTCTCAACTTGGTCAAAAGCTATAGGCTGAGAGCAGCAAGGAGCTCTCATATATGGGAGTGGTAGCCCCTATAACCAGGAAGGGGCACCTTAAGCAGCTAGGGTTTCCTAGTTGCCCAAGAGTCCCTAGCGGCCAAGACTCCTGGCTGCATGGGATAGGGTAGCGGTTAGGGTTTCCTAGCCACCCTTGCTTCCTCTGCAGCTAGGGTTTCCTAGCTACAGAGGCAACCTTGGGGGTCAGGGATCCCTGGGTACCCAAGGTAGTCCTGCGGCCATGGTTTTTTGGCTACATAGGGCATCCTAGGGTATCCCATGTTAGGATTAAGTCGGCACTAAGAGGGGGTATTAAATATCAGATTTTGATGATGAAATCAATTGATAAAATATTATTCTAATCTATATATTGAGAAAAGTGTGCATGATTAACTACAATAACAAAGAAGACATAAAGCAAATATAGTGCTAGAGTCAAAGATCGAGTGATTCGTTGGGAATCCGAGAGTCCGAAAGTTTATCGGGAGTGTTGCTAGAATTTGCCAAGAGTTCAACGTACTAGACTGGGCAGTGGTACCACCCAGTTCCAGTACCCAAGACTCTATCTGGCGATGGTACCACCCAGTGTCAGAGTCCACAAGCGATGGTACTATCGGACCCTGAAAATCTGGGACAAGACTTTTTTTGGCTCTATTTTTGAAGCTAATTGAGGCTTATAAATATCCCTTACTTCTCAACTTGTTAGACACAGAGAAGTGAATAAAAAGGACTGAGACTATAGTGAAATCGCTTATAAACTTTGAAAGTTCATCTTCATCGATTCTAAGTGTTAGAAACTTGTATAAGGAGAGTGAGCAACCTATAAAGAGTTTTGTAAAAGGGTGATTGATATTTGCCCTCGAAGAAAGATCAATAGTAGAAGCCGATGACCTTATCGGAGGAGGTATTGGGAGTGGACGTAGGTCGAATGACCGAACCACTATAAATTGGTGTGTTCTCTTCTTGTTGTGCACTTTTCTTTTACTACTTATCTTCTTTACTTAACTACAACTGTCCTACTTCTTATCAACCCACTTGTGAATGAATTCAAAGTTAAACATCTTTACCGAAACGTGTTTTCATCATATGAAGATTTTCAAAATTGACATTTTTAACTGCTACACTAATTCACCCCCCCTCTTAGTGCCGAATTTGATCTTAACAATTGGTATCAGAGCAAGGTTACTCTCATTTTGGTTTTAAACCTAAGAGTGATGGATTTGCTAGTAATCTAGAGGGTCATTCAATCACACATCCACATATGTTTAATGAGATGGATTATATGTATTGGAAAACTAGGAAGAGGATTTTTCTAATTTCTATAGATTTTGAGTTATGGAACAAGGTTGAAAATGATTTTTAAAAGTCTTCTCTTCCAATGAATAATTGGAATGAGTTAGAGAAGAAGACTTTCTCTTTAAATGCCAAAGCTATGAATGCCTTGTTTTACGCTTTAGATAAGAATGAATTCAATTGAGTTTCTATTTGTGAAACGACTTTTGACATTTGGCATATACTTAGAATTATACATAAAGGAACTAGTAGAGTAAAAGAGTCTAAAATCAATCTTTTAGTCCATAGTTACGAATTGTTTCGCATGAAACCAAGTGAGACCATTGGAGACATGTACACCTGGTTTACAGATGTCGTCAATGGTCTAAAAGCTCTTGGTAAAAGTTTTTCAACTTTGAACTTATTAATAAAATATTAAGATCTCTTCCAAAGAGTTGAAACCCTAAAGTAACGGCCATTCAAGAGGTCAAGGATTTAAATAATTTTTCGCTTAAAGAACTTATCGGGTCTCTAATGACCTACGAAATGAAATGCAATGCGCATGAAAAATTTGAGAACAACCTTCCAAAGAACATGAAGGATTTGGCACTGAGAACTCATGAAGTCCACTTAAAAGAAAGGTCAAGTGATGAGGACAATGATGATGACTTGGCACTCGTAATAAGAAAGTTAAAAAAATTCATAAAAAGAAACAAATCTAAAAATGACATTGAGAATAAAGTTGAACTCAAGAAAGAATAAATTATTTATTACGAATGCAAGTAGCCGGGATACTATAAAAGTGAATGTCCCCAAGTGAAGAAGAAATGATGAAAATCATCAACTTAGTAACCATACACCTCGATAGCTAAAGAGCTATGATACATATGGAATGCAAATTGACACCCTCCAATGAATTGAAAACAATGTGGATCGTTCAAGAATGAAGTAAAAAAAACTATTCTAATCATTTATCAATAGAAAATTGATTAAATAATTAGAATAGTACTTTGAATTTTCTTAAGATACCACAAACTAATAAGTTTGATAAGTCAAAGGAAAAGCAAAGATTTAGGTTTGAATGCCACAAGCAGAAAAGCCTGATAAGTTCTAAAGTTCATACAAGAACTTAAAAATAAAACACTCACCGGTGTTGAAAAATTATTATACTTCCCAAATTGTCTGTCTTACACTAAGAGTCAGCCTCATTTATATAGTATGAGGATAGTATAAAGGGAATGAATGTATTAAATAACATTCATATTCCTAATTCATGAATTTTGGTAAACATGACTGAATGGACTTTTATTATTCAAGATGAGGTCTTCAAATTTGTCCTTCTCTATTCATGATCATATTAACCATTTTAGGCTCTTCTTGCAACTATAGAACCTTGACTGAGTCTTGACTAGCTTGATCCTTTCAAATATTTTCCAATAAACAAGTTAAAGCTTCTTTCATCCTCTTAGCTTTAGCTCTTGTCATTGGTCCTCCATAAATAGTTAAAGGGTCTTTAATAGAATTATGATCAACTTGATGGTTCATATTAAGAAACAACCAAAGAAGAAGAATGTGCTCAAAGCTATGTGGGATGATTCGAGTGCTTCCGAAGACGAGGAGCAAAATAACAAGGAGATTACAAACTTGGTGCTAATGGCATTCGGCAATGAGGTAAGTAGTTCTTTTGATACAAATTTATCTTTTGATGAATTATTGAGTTCTTTTCATGATTTATTCGATGAATATAGATTAATTAGTAAAAAGTATAATTCACTAAAAAAAGAGCATGGCCTTCTAAATAGTAAATTTGAAAAATTAAAAATTAAGCATGATAATTGTTGAATCTCGAATTTTGATGATGATATCAATTGATAAATTATTGATCTAATCTATATGTTGAGAAAAATGTGCAGGATTAACTACGATAACGAATAAGGCATAGAGCAAAACGTAGTGCTGAAGTCAAGATCGAACGATTCGTTGGGAGTCCGAGAGTTCATCGGGAGTCCAAAAGTTTATCGGAAGTGTTTTCGAAATTTGCCGAGAGTTTGCTGAGAGCTTGCTGAAATGTACATCGGAAGTTCACCAAAGAAGCTCGTCGGAGCTCACCAAGAAGATCGTCGAGAGTTTAAGAGCTTGTAGGGAGTCCATTGGAAGATCACCAAGAGTTCATCGAAAGTCTGTCGGAAGATCGCCGGAAGCTCGCAAGAAGAAATTTTGACTTACCAAACTTATATGCTTTAGTATATGCCTTAAATATCATAGTTATGGTGTAATTAGAGTTAGGTTTGGGAGGTAATCCCACTAACTCTATTAGGGGCCAACTGAGCCTATAATTGGACTAGTTTGAGTTGGACTCATGGCCCAAACAATATTGGTGAACCCTATCTAACAATGGCACCACCAGAACTAGGCAATGGAACCTCTAGAACTAGGCAATGGAACTGCCCAAGGCTTAGTCTCCTAAGTGATTGGGTGGTGGTACTACCCAAATTGGGCAGTGGTACCATCGGTAATTATTAACTGCTAGGCTGTGGTACCGTTAGACTGGGCAGTGGTGTCGCATAGTGTCAGAGTCAACTAGTGATGGTACTGCTAGGACAGGGGGTGGTACCGCCAGTACCTAAAAAATCTGGGATGAGACCTTTTTTAGCTCCATTTCTAAAGCCAATTGAGGTCTATAAATATCCCTTACTTCTCTACTTGTTGGACATAGAGAAGTGAACAAAAATGACTGATACTATAGTGAAATTGCTTGTAAACATTGAGAGTTCACCTCCACCGATTCTAAGTGTTAGAAGCTTGTATAAGGAGGGTGAGCAGTTTATAAAAAGTTTTGTAAAGGGGTGATTAATCTTTGCCCAGAAAGATTAATAGTGAAAGCTGGTGACCTCATCAGAGGAGGTATCGGAAGTGGACATAGGTCGGACGATCGAACCACTATAAATTGGTGTGTTCTCTTCTTGTTGCATACTTTACTTTTACTGCTTATCTTCTTTACTTAACTACAACTGCCCTACTTCTTCTCAACCCCCTTGCAAACATATTCAAAGTTAAGCGTTTGTGCCGAAACGTATTTTCATCGAACAAAATATTTTCATCGAAATGATTTTTCTGAAATCAACATTTTTAACTACTACACTAATTCACCCCCCCCTCTTAGTATCGATCTTGATCCTAACAATTGGTATTAGAGAAAGGTCACTCTCATTTTAGTTTAAAACCCAAGAGAGAATATTTGCCGACAATCAAGAGGGTCATTCAATCACACGTCCACCCATGTTCAATGGGATGGATTACATATATTGGAAACCTAGGATAAGTATTTTTCTAATTTCTATAGATTTTAAGTTATGGAACATTATCGAAAATAATTTTCAAAAGTCTTTTCTTCCAATGAACGATTAGAATGAGTTGGAGAAAAAGACTTTCTCTTTAAATCCCAAGGCTATGAATGCCTTGTTTTGCACTTTAGATAAGAATGAATTCAATCGAGTTTCTATTTGCGAAATAAATTTTAACATTTGGTATACACTCGAAATCATACACGAAAGTACTAGTAGAGTAAAGGAGTCTAAAATAAATCTTTTAGTTCATAGTTACGAATTGTTTCATATGAAACCAAGTGAGACCATTAGAGACATGTACACCCGATTTACGGATATCGTTAATGGTTTAAAAGCTCTTAGTAAAAATTTTTCTAACTTTGAACTTGTTAACAAAATATTAAGATCCCTTCCAAAGAGTTGAGACTCTAAAGTAGCTGCCATTCAAGAGATCAAGGATTTGAACAATTTCCCACTCAAAGAACTTATCGGGTCTCTAATGACCTATGAAATGACTTGCAATGCTCATGAAGAGTTTAAGAATAACCTTCCAAAGAATAGAAAGGATATGACACTAAGAACTCATGAAAACCACTTGAAAGAAAGTGCAAGTGATGAGGATAATGATGATGACTTGGTACTCTTGACAAAAAAGTTTAAAAATTTTCATAAGAAGAAGCAAATCTAAAAATGATACTAAAAATAAAATTTAACTAAAAATAGAAAAAATTATTTTTTATGAATGTAAGAAGCCGGGACACTTCAAAAGTAAATGTCCCCTAGTGAAGAAGAAATAACCAAAGAAGAAGAATGTGCTCAAAGCTACGTTGGATGATTCGAGCACTTCTGAAGATGAAAAACAAAGCAACAAGGAGATCGCTAACTATGCGCTAATGGCAATTAGTAATGAGGTAAGTAGTTCATTAGATGCAAATTTATCTTTGAATGAACTATTGAGTGCTTTTCATGATTTGTTCGATGAATGTAGATTAATTAACAAAAAGTTTAATTTATTAAAAAAGAACCATGCTTTTTTAAATAGTAAATTTGAAAAACTTAAGCATGACAATACTTTATCACCTCCATGAACCTAGTGTGAATACTTAGAGGCACTTAAAAAGAAAAACTCGTTACTAAATGAAACTTTGGAAAAGTTTAAGATTGGTAGCAAATCTTTAACATGATCCTTGCTAATAAAGGTCACGTTCATAGAAGAGATGGAATCAGCTATGTGAGTAGCTCTCACCAAAAGCTAACCATCTTTGTTAAAGGTCCTACCTTGCATGTTTGACACCGCACTAAATGCAACTTTTGTTGCAAACTCGAACATTATGCTTATAGATGTCCATTTAAGAAATATAGTCTATACAAGTTAATGTGGGTTCCTAAAGGAACTGAAAAAGACTGTATGCAAATTGATAAACTAGGTAGATTGATTTTTGAGGCACCCAAGGTCAAATGGGTACCTAAAAACCATTCTTTCTTATAGATGTGATAATAATCACAAGCTAGGAGCAAGAAATAGTACCTTAATGATGCATGCTCATAATCAAGCTCACTAGCTCAAACAATGAAAGATCATTGATTGCCTAATGATTGAAATATGTTGATCATTTATATGTTAACCTTCGACCTTGAATAATGATATTAAAACATACTAGTGTTGAGACTAAGGGACACTAGCTAAATTGACCTTGTTAGACTTCTTGAAAAGTGATTTTGATGATGATCTTGATTTCAGTTATAATATGCTGATATTCAAAATTTTATAATTTTCGAAAACACTTATCTAAACTCCTCTCTTAATATTCAAATTATCAACTTTTCTTTAATTATTCTCCCTTGATCCTCCTAATAAACTAAAGAAAATGTTCATGAATCTTTTGATGATCCCCCACCATGTAAAACCTCTGTGTATGATTGAATCTCTATTGAAAAATTAAAAAAAATAGTTAAAATAATTTGATGAGTTATGTTACTAAAAAAAAAATATGAAGCTATTCAAATTGACAAACAAAAAGGAATTTGAAAGATATAAATGATGTCATTTCACTTGATTAATCGCTCAACAATTGAATTGAACATTCAAGGTTAGCCTCACTATAAGATAGTTGTTGAATGAGAAAAGTGATGAAAACCTTGTAGCCCCAAATATGCTTAAGGGAGTGTACTAGTAGTGGCACCACTGGAGCTGGCAGTAACATCGCTAGAACACTAAGTTCTTAGGCCGTGGCACTGCCCAATTAGCGGTAGAATCACCCGAGAGTGCCCTATAAAAATGCACTTTAGAGCCAATGGTAGAACCGACCTCGACACTTTCCTCATCTCTCAAAAAATCTCCCCTACCTCCCACTCTTCATCCTCCTCCTCAAGAAAAACAAGAAGGGCTCTCTTCTCTATAAATCTTAGGATCAATCTTAACTTCTAAGGAGATCACTGCAAAGGTATTCTTTGAAATCCTTCCCTTAATTTATGAATGGTTCTTTTCAGATTTCAAGAGGGCTATTCTATCGTTTATCCTCTCATATTCAATGGGACAAACTACACTTATTGGAAAACATGAATGATAGTTTTCTTACTTTCTTTAAATTTAGATTTATAGAACATCATTAAAAATAGCTTTCAAACTCCTTGTAAACTGATGAACGAATGGACAGATTTTGAGAAAAAAATCTTTTTCATTAAATATAAAGGCTACGAATGTCTTATTTTATGTATTGGATAAAAATAAGTTTAATCGGATTTTGACTTGCGAAATGGCTTTTGACATTTGACACATACTTGAAATCATGCACGAAGGCACTAGTAGAGTCAAAGACTTAAAAATAAATATTTTGATATATGATTTTGAACCTTTTCGAATGGTACCAAGCGAAACTATTGGTGATATGTACACCTGTTTCACGGATGTCATTAATAGTTTGAAAAGTCTTGATAAATATTTTTCTAATTTTATTCTTGTAAACAAAATTTTAAGATCCCTTCCAAAAAATGAGATCTGAAAGTAATAATGATATAAGAAACAAAAGATTTAAATAATTTTCCTATTGAAGAACTCGTTGGCTCATTGATGATATATGAAATGAACTTCTTAGAACGTGACAAACTTGAAAACCACCTTTTAAAGAATAGGAAGGATTTGAGACTTCGAACTATAGAAGACCACTCTAGCAAAAGCTCAAGTGATGATGACCTTGAACACATAATAATAAAATTTAAAAAGTTCATTAAACAAGAATTGAAGAATAAAAATGAACTAAATCTGGACACAACCTCTTGCTATGAATTCAAGAAACCGAGGCACCTTAAAGAAAAATGTCTGTAATAAAAGAAGAAGACAACCAAGGATGAATCAAGTAATAAAGTTGCAAACTACACTTTGACGACCTTCAATAATGAGGTAAGTAATTCACCCAAAATATTTTTACATTATTACGAGATTACTTGATCTTTTCATGAGTTGCTTAATTTAGTTTATAGGATATAAAAAATATTTTATAAAAATATATCATGCTTTTCTTTCAAGTATTTTTGAAAATTAAAATGATACTTGTATGATTTGTGATAATGCTTGTGCACCTAATAATCCATGAATGTGTATCTTGATGATTTTGTGTTGTTTTTAAAAATGATGCATATCTTTATTTGAAAGACTTAAACATACTTGGATAAAATCAATTACAAAACTAAAAGACTTAACCCACATTCCTTTCAATAAATTTTTCGAATAAAAGAAAAGTGATTTTCGATTTTAAATATCATGCTTGACGATTTTATATCATGCATGAGTATTTGAAGAAATGATGACTTGAACTCCTATGTTTTAGAATAATATGTTTTTGGTCTTGATGACAAAACTTGTATTTCAAATTTATACGATGATGGCTTTCATATGACAAAATTTGAACATACTCACTTAAATTGAAACACACGTAAAAAGGGAAGAAAAATATATTATCATGATGAATCAAATCTTTCACTTAAAGATACTTTATATGTTTGGTCTTAATCGTTTTTATGATGAAATTTTTAGATGATATGTCATATTTTTGGTATTGATAACAAAACTTGTATTTCAGTTTTAAACTTGATACACATCTTTTATATAAAAAGGACTTGAGCATGCTTACATATAATCAAGCTACGTTGCTCTTAATAAATTTCTTGAATGAAAGATCTTGATGATAATTCGAAATTATATGATGATACATGGCTTTGAACAAAAAATTTGAACATACCTTTTGAAATCATCCTTAATAATGATAAAATGAAAATATTAAAAGATTGTTATCATGCTTAATTATTTTATATTATGGTATCATGTATGAGGATTTGATGTAATGATCTTATAAAGTGTCATATTTTGATGACGAAACTTATGTTTTGGTTTTAAACACTATACTTGTCTTTGAAAACTTGAGCACACTTATATGAAACAAACAACTTAAAATGAAACACATTATCATGATAAATCAAATCTTTTGAAGATACCTTATCTATAATGTGGCCCTTGATATTTTTTTTTTACGAAATTTGCCTTTTGCTCTTAAATGTTAATACTTGTTTTTATTAAAGGCAAAGGCATGCTTATAAGAAGAATCATGTAAATTGAAACAAGGAATTTTCTATCTTATCGAGATTAATGAATTCATGTAAATCTCTTGAATCATGAAATTGATCTTGATGATTTGATAATGAATTTTTATCAAAAATCTATTTGTCATTTTGAATCTCTAAAAAGTTGATGATGTGATAATAACTTTATTTATGTTATGAATCTTGAAAGTGATTTTGATGATTTAATTATGAGTTTCGAGTTGACAAATTGATTTGAATGAGATCTTTTGTTTCAAGCGAATCATGAACTTTCTTTTGATTTCATGACTTATTGAGAATTCTTATGCATGAATCATATTCTTATATGATTCTTTTATGAATGAGATGATATATTCAAATGAATCATGACTTGATCTTTGATATCGATATGTTTTTTTTTTCATGATTCTTTTACATTGGTTGTATGCCCTTTATCATAAATTGAAAATTGATGCTAAAGAAAATATTTGTAAATCATGATCTTGATTTCTCAGACTTATAACTTGAGATTTTTCTTATATAAATCAAGATTTCTCACAATGCATTATTGTATAATTCTTTCACTTTATTAAAAAGATTTATTAAATGAATCATGTCCGTCTTGATTTTTCTTGATATCATATCCTTCATGACATAGAGATGATTTGATTTCTTTGGCTTGTATGCATCATGTGATGATTGAAATATTGATTGATGCAATTTTAGTTGATGTCAAAATTTGTTATTGTTGAGATCTAGAGCGGCACTAAGATGGGAGGGGGGGGTGGTGAATTAGTGCAGTGGTTAAGAATGATAAATTTCGATGATTTAAAAGGATTTCAGAAACTTTGTATGATTAAAAGTAACGTTTCGATTAAAAGTGTTTTAATTATGTTTAACTTGAAGACATACGTAAGAAGATGAAGAGGAAGTGGAGCAAGTAAAGTAAAGGCTTGCAACAATGTAAATGACAATAAGTAAATGCAAACCCGATTTTATAGTGGTTCTGTCACACGACTTACGTCCACTCCCGATTTCTCTTCTCTTGAGGCTATCGGCTTTCCATTAACTATTTTCCTTCCAACGGGTGAAGACAAACTCCCTTACAATACCTCTCTTTTTGACGGGCTCAGGAGTACTTTACTCCTCTCTTTCGGTGGAATACAAATGAGAACTAGATAAGGGATTTCTAAAGTGATTTGAATAGAGTTTTTTCACTTTTAAAGTATGTGTGCTTGTATTTTCAACCCAGGGATGGGAGTGATTTTTATAGGCTCCAATCTAATTTAAACTTAGAGCCAAAAATCTTTCCATCCCGGGTTTACCAAGTACTAGCGGTACCATCGCCAGTCATTGGCAGTACCACCGCTAGTTTGACCCTAACACTAGGTGGTACCACCGCCTAGTCTGGCGATACTCTCGCCTGACACATTGCCACGGTCAGTGTACTGGGTGGTACCACCACCCAAGTGCTCCGACACTAGGTGATACCATCGCTCAAGTGCTCTGACATTTGGCAGTACCACCACCCAATACATCCTAGGGAGTTAGACCCGGGGCGGTGCCACCGCCAGATAAGGTCAAACACTTCTGGTTAGGTTTTAAACCTGGCCCAAACCAATCCATTACCAGGCCCAGTTGGCCCCTACCAGGGTTATAGGATTGTCACCTAATCTTAACTCTAATTATGTGCTAACTACAAAATTAAAGACATTTCCTAAGCTAATACAAAGTCTGGCACATCAAGTCTTCCTCCGGTGAACTTCCAATTATCTTTTGATGAACCCTCGGACACCATTCTATAGACTCCCAGTAAGCTCCTGGACTTCACAATGATCTTGAAGCGTTCCGACGAGCTTTTTCGGCAAGCTTCGATCTTTCTCGACGAGCTCCACAAACTTCCGACGAATCCTTCCAGCAAACTTTCAAAAATCCTTCGGCAAGCTTCCTACTCATTTTCGGCCAGTTCCAACAACACTTCCAACAAACCCTCGGACTTTCATCGAACTCTCGAACTTCCAACGATTCGATCGCACTTGACTCCAGCACTTTGTTTCGCTTTATGTCTTCATCGTTATCGTAGTTAATCTTATACACTAAGTAAATCTTAACCCTACTTCGATCTAGACAATTATTACATGAATCAATATTATGTTGCCCTGCACATCATTTGTCAGCACTTCGTCCAGTTCTTCGACACACTGTCCTCTCTTGCGGCCTGTTGCCTAATCGACGATTGACCTCCACAACCCTGATCTCCTTGGTGCAACACCACTCTTCTTGGCCCGATGCCCGATGTCCGAAGCCTTTTGCCGATTGTCAACCGGACCTTCGGCTCAACGTCCAATATCCTAATGTGATTTCCTCTAACATAACATTGATTCATTCTATGTCAACTATCTAATACGGATCAATAGTAGACCTGCATGACTTAAAATGAGATTAGACAACAAAATATAATCAATTAGTTTTATTATTAAAATCCAAGATTCAACAATCTCCCCCTTTTTAATGATGACAACTAATTGATGACGGAGTTAACCTTAACTCCCCGGAGTTTAAACAAACTCCCCCTATCAATATGCCATATTGATAGAAACCTTGGATTATTACAAATCCAAGTAACATTTCATCAAAAATATGTCAACAAAAACATCATGCAAATATATAAAATATTCAATACAGCATAAAGTCATCAATCTATTTCTCCCCCTATGTCATCAACAAAAAGGAGAAGTTACATCATAGCTAGTTTAAAAGATATACAAGTTTTACAATCACACTAGCTATCAATCTAGATGTTCAACATATATCACTTTAAAATATTCAATTATGATAAATTTTTAAAGATGTGTAATCATGGTAATTCAATACTTGCTTCTTGCACAAGTTTGCACCTTGCTTCTCTTGAAATTCCAAGGTAGCAATTGTTCCTTTTCTTTTGAGAAGTGCAACTAATTTTCCTTAGCAAGCAATATTTTACAAAAATAACATCACTTTAAACATGCAAGCTAACTTTTCATTATAACATACAAGCATAGAAGCATAGCAAGTGTAAGATTGTAAATTTTCTAAGTTTTACATTTTGTTTCTATTGAGATAGCACCTCTTTACTTCTCTTTAGATTGTAAGATTGCAATCGTTGGTAATATTCATGATAGCAAGTTCTTTCATTTCAATGATCGAGCTAGCAAATTTTTTCATTGAAGTCGCAAGCTAGCAACAAATTTTCTCCCCCTTTGTTTTTGTCAAAAAGAAGGGAAGAGTACAATTCTTTTCCCTTTATATGAATTTTAAAATTATGACAATCAACAAAGATAAATATTCATGGGATATCAAAAGTTTACATTCATGATTCAAAATTAATTTATGAAAACCAAGTTATGAATTCTATTATCAATATCAAGGTATGAAGATCAATTTATCATTTAAGCAACACATAAGGTACTCTTTAAGTGATGCACAAGCTAGCAAGTATTTGCCTTAAGCTAGCAATCTTTCTCCCCCTATGTCATTGTCAAAAAAAAGGAGGAAGGAATATAATGATACAAAAAATTTTCTTTACATCCATTTTTAATTCATGATAAAAGGTATACAACCAAGAATCATAATACATAAAAAAACATATCATTCTCATAGATCAAGTCATGATTCATTGATTCATCATAAAGCAATTTAATTTTCAATCATCACTACAAGGAAGTCATGTCATGAAAGATCAATTCATGAATAAACAAAAATTATATATTTGTCATGAAGAAAATCTTGACTTATACGTAGGAGTTTTTAAGTCATCATGATCATGATTTTATAAAAAGAATCTCAAATATATAGTTCCGAGAAATCAAAATCATGATTTATAAAACTCATCCAAATCATCAAAATTACTCTTAAGAGATTCATAAATGACATAGATAGATTTGGATTGTTTTCCTCTTTAGTAAATGATAGAATGGATAAATCATAGGGAAAAAGATTTCGATTCATGCATTCAAACTATCAATGCTCAATAAGTCATGATTCCAACAAAATAAAGATATGAATCTGAAAGTTTAAAAATGGAAGTCGTGAATCATTTTGAAAGATCTCATTCAATTCATCAACTCTAAACTCATCATCAAAATCACATTCAAGAAGTTCACGAGATTTACAAAATTAACTAAATGAATTCATTGATCTCGATAAGATAGAAAATACATTGCGTTTCAATTTATGTGAATCTTCATATAAGTATGCCTTTGCCTTTAAAAAAAAATAATATTCAAGAATGAAAGGCAAACTTTGTTATAAAGATCATCAAGACAAAAATATAACACATTACTTCAAGACATAAAATTCAATTCAAATCATTAAGATCAATATTATAGTTGAAGAGATTTATCAATGATGGCATGCATTCATCACTTGTCTTTTATTGAAAAATCTAAAACTCTAGAGATAGAAAAATTTCAAGGAACAAGCATTTTCCTTTTATGATTTATTTCACATAAGCATGCCTTTGCCTTTAATAAAAATGAGTAAAATTTCGTCATAAAAACCATCAAGATGAAACACATCAAGCATAAGACATCATGATAGTTCTCATTGGCATTCTTATATATTTCATTTGATGCAAATTGATTTTATATAAACATATTCAAATTTTTCATATGAAAACTACCATCTTGTAAATTTGAGACAAGGTTTTGTTAAAGCCATCAAGACCAAACGCATGAAACACAACACATCATGATAGTGCATTTTCTTATTTTATGTGTTTCACTTTAAGTTAGTTGTTTCCATATGAATATGCTCATGTTTTTCATATAGATCCAAAAAGAAAGTTTCAAGAGAAATCTTTAAGACCAAAAACATGATACACACATTTATTTTCAAAATATTGATTATGATTATTTTCATGAGATTCACAAAATTCATGAAATGAGTTCATTCATCTCAATAGAATGGAAAATGCATTTTCATTTCATGCAATTTGATTACACATAGGAATGTTCAAATCGTTTATGAATACATGTATCAATATTTAAAAACAAGACATAAGTTTTGTCATAAAATCGTCAAGATCAAACACAAAGTATAAAACATCATGGTAGTGCATTTTTCATTTTTATATGTTTCAATTTTAGTGAGCATGTTCAGATTTTTCATGCAAGGGCCAAGTATCATATTTAGAACCGAAAGCATCATCAAAACCATTTTTAATTCTATCATTCTTTCTTTCATTGTTATTAGTTATAACAAAATTTTTCTTCTTACATGATTCTAACTTAGTGTTAAAAAAAATCAAGAGTAATGCTCAAATTTTGCCAAAATCATGTAACAATTTATAAATCTGAAAAATAATTTTCGTAATGAAAACCATCAATACCAAAAACATATTGTTCCAAAACATAGGATTTCAATTTTCATTACTTCAAATCCTCATTAAGCATGATATCATTAAGCATGAAAATTGAAATACACAATAATGGGTTAATCTTATTAGGTATATAAACATAATCATGCTAATTGATTTATTATGTCAAAATCATGCATCAAGATTAAAACCAAAAATTAATACAAAATCATATGCATGGAATTGCATTATCACACATCATGTAATTATCATCCATAATATTGCATACATCATTCGAAATTTTGAATCATAACATACATGAAACTTTAACAATATAATTTTTATGATCAAATTTTGTTTTTAATTTTTCAAAAACGCTAAAAAGAGAAGCATGATATAATTTTTAAAAATAATTTTTTTTACCAACTAAATTAAGCACTCATGAAAAGGTCATGTAATTTCAAAACAACATAAAAATATTTTAGGTGAGTTACTTACCTTGTAGTTGAAACCCATCAAAACCCAATTCGCTATTTTATCACTTGATTCTTCTTTGCATTTCTTCTTCATCTTTAGCCCCTTCCTCCATTCAAGTTCATTTTTAGTTATATATTTTTATTTAATAAATTTATTAAAATTCATTAAAAGTTCAAGGTTCTTAACATTGTCCTCATCACTTAAGTCATCACTCAAGTGGTATTCATTTATCCAAAATTCCAAATCCTTCCTGTTTTTTGGAAGGTGGTTCATGTGTTCATCAAGTTTCAAGATGCTCATTTCATCTGTTATCAATGAGCCGATAAGTTCTTCAATAGGTAAATTATTTAAATCTTTAGCTTATTGTATTACGGTTACTTTAGGATCCCACCTTTTTGGAAGGGATCTTAAAATCTTGTTTACGAGATCAAAATCCGAAAAAGATTTACTAAGGGCTCTCAGACTATTGATGACATCCATGAAACGGGTGTACATGTTGTCTATAGTCTCGCTTGGTTGCATTTGAAAAAGCTCAAAATCATGCAATAAGAGATTTACTTTTGAGTCTTTGACTCTACTTATTCCCTTGTGCGTGATTTCAAGTGTGTGCCAAATATCAAAAGTCATTTCGCACGTAGAAATCTAATTAAACTCATTTTTATTTAAATCACAAAATAAGACATTCATAACCTTTGCATTTAACGAAAAAGATTTTTTCTCTAAATCGGACCATTCATTCGTTAGTTTAGAGGGAAGGTGAAAGCCGTTTTCACTGATATTCCATAAATTTAAATATAGAGAAATTAAAAAACCTCTTATTCAAATTTTTTAATATGTGTAGGCCGATCCGTTAAACAACGAAAAATGAATAATCGAAAAATCATCTTGAAAGCCGTGAAGAGTCATTTCTCATGGGTATAAATTCAAAAGAGAAATAATTAGGCTTTGATACCAATTGTTGGGATCTAAAGTGACACTAAGAGGGGGGGTGAATTAGTGCAATAGTTAAGAATGATAAATTTCAGCGATTTAAAAATATTTTGAAAACTTCGTATGATTAAAAGCAACATTTCGATTAAATGTGTTTCGATTTCATTTAACTTGAAGATGTACTTAAGAAGATGAAGAGGAAGTGGAGCAAATAAAGTAAAGGCTTGCAGCAATGTAAATGATAATAAGTAAATGTAAACCCAATTTTATAGTGGTTTGATCACACGACCTACGTCCACTCCTGATTCCTCTTCTCTTGAGGCCACCGGCTTTCTACTAGATATCTTCTTTCCAACAAGCGAAGACGAACTCCTTTACAGTACCTCTCCTTTTGATGGGCTTAGGAGAACCCTTACAAGCATTTCAATCCTCTCTTTCGGTGGAATACAATGAGAACTAGAGGAGGGATTTCTAACGTGATTTGAATAGCGTTTTCTCACTTTTAAAGTATGTGTGCTCATATTTTCAACCCAGGGATGGGAGGGATTTTTATAGGCTCCAATCTGATTCAAACTTGGAGCCAAAAACCTTTCCATCTCAAGTTTACCGAGTATTGGCGGTACCACCGCTTGTCACTGGCGGTACCACTGCCAGTTTGACCTTGACACTCGGCAGTACCATCGCATAGTCTGGTGGTATTACCGCCTGACACACTACCACGGCTAGTGTACTGGGCGGTACCATCGCCCAAGTGCTCTAACACTGGGCGGTACCAATGCCCAGTACATCTTGGGGAGTTGGACTTAGGGCGATGCCACCACCCTAGTCTGGCGGTGGCATCGCCAAACAGGATCTAGCACTTCTAGTTGGGCCTTAAACTCGACCCAAACCAGTCCATTACTAGGCCTAGTTGACCCCTACCGGGGTTATAGGATTATCACGAATCCTAACCCTAATTATATGCTAACTATGAAAGTAAAGATATTTCCTAAACTAATATAAAGTCTGGCACATCAAGTCTTCCTTCGGCAAACTTCCAGCGATCTTCCGACAAACCCTTAGACACCATTCTGTGGACTCTCGGCAAGCTCCTGACTTCACAATGATCTTGAAGAGTTCTGACGAGCTTCTTCGGCAAGCTTTGATCTTTCTCGGTGAGCTTCACGAACTTCTAATGAATCCTTCCGGCGAACTTTTGAAAACCTTCGGCAAGCTCCCTACTCATTCTCGGCTAGTTCTAATAGCACTTTCGATGAACCTTCAGACTTTCGTCGAACTCTCAAACTCCCAATGATTCAATCGCACTTGACTTCGACACTTTATTTCACTTTATGTCTTTATCGTTATTGTAGTTAATCCTACACACTAAGTAAATCTTAATCCTACTTCGATCTAGATAATTAGTATATGAATCAATATCTTATCGCTCAACACGTCATTGGTCGATGCTTCATCTAATTCTTCGGTGCACCGTCCTCTCTTGTGACCTTTTACCCAATCGGTGGTTAAACTCCATAACCCTGATCTCCTTGGCACAATACTACTCTTCTTGGCCTGATACCCAATATCCAAAGCCTTCTACCGATTGTCGATCGGACCTCTGGCTCGACGTCTAATATCCTGACGTGATTTCCTCTAACGTAATATTAATTCATTCTGTGTCAACTGTCTAATCCTGATCGATAGTAGACCTACGTGACTTAAAATGAGGTTAGACAATAAAATATAATCAATTAGTTTCATAATCAAAATTTGAGATTCAATAGTTGTAAAAAGAAGAAACTATATCATTGTATTGTACTCTTCCCTTCTTTTTGATAAAAATAAAGGGGGAGATTGTTTGCTAGCTTGCGCATTGCAAATGAAAGTAAATTGCTAGCTCAAACATCGCAAAGAAAGGCAAAATTGTTAGCATACAAAGGAAGCAAAACTAGTTAGCTTGCACTACTCAAAAGAGAAGAGTGATCTTTCTATCATGAACACAACAAAAAAGATTGCAAGCTTGCAATCTCAAGAGAAGAAAAATTGTTATCTTGCCTATCTTAAGAAACGAAAGTGCAAACTTGCACATCTCAAGAAGCAAATTTGAACATTCTTGAAAATTATTAGCTTGCATGTTTAAAGTGATTGAATGTTGTAAATCTAGCTTGAATGTTATAAAATTTATATATATTTAACACTTGCTAGATGTAACTTCACTTTTTTGTTGATGACAAAGGGGGAGAAGTATATTGATGATTTGAAATATTTTAAAATATTTTGAAATATTTCAAAAATTTGAAATATTGAATAGTTGGATTTTTTGAAATATTTGAAAATATTTTGAAAATAGTTGGCTAGTTCTAATAGCCTTGTATGATTGAATATTTTGAAATATTGCATAATATTTTTGATAACATGTTACTTGGATTTTTTGAAATCCAAGGGTTCTATCAATATAGTATATTGATAGGGGAAGTTTGTTTAAACTCTGAAAGTTAAGGTTAACTCCGCCATCAATTAGTTGTCATCATCAAAAAGGGAGAGATTGCTGAATCTTAAATTTTCATAATGAAACTAATGGATTGTGTTTCAATGATCTAACTACGTTGTGAGTTACACAGGTCTACTCTCGATCAAAATTAGACAAGTGAAGTAGGAAGAATCAATGTTACGCTGAAGGAAATCATGTCAGAATATTAGACGTCGAGCTCGAGGTCTGGTTGACATATTAGCAAAAGGCTTCAGACAAATAAATTGGGCATTAGGCCAAGAAGAGCCGAGTTGTGCCAAGGAGATCAAAGTTGCCGAGGACAACTACCGATTAGGCAATAGGTCACAAGAGAGGACGATACACTGAAGAGCTGGATGAAGCGTCGATGGACCAATGACGTATCGGGTAATAGAATATTGATTCACTTTGTAATAATTATGTAGATTGAAGTAGGATTAAGCTTAATTAGGTTGGAATTAGGCCAACCCAGTTAAGGGCCAACTGGGCCCGTACTTGGATAGGTTTGGGTTGGATGAAAGGCCCAAATAGTATTGTTGAACCTTGTCTGGCGGTGGCACCGCTAGACTGGGGTGATCGTACCACCCAGGATTCAGTCTCCCAGGTGTAATAGACCAGTAAGCCCAGGTGATGGTACCACCTAGTGTCAGGGTGTACTGGGTGGTGGTATCGCCAACACCTTGAAATATGGGGTGATTTAAATTTGGGCTCCAAATTTGAATCCCCTTGAGGCCTATAAATACCCCTCTCATCCATGGTTAGAACACACACAAAAATGAGAAAGAAAAAGGAAAAACTCTATTGTAATAGTGTTAAATTCCTCCCTCTAAGTCTGAAGTGTGATCTAGTTTAAAAAAGGGGTGAGAGGCCTTGTAAAGATTAACTCCTGAACCTGTAAAAAGAGAATTGAGTTGTAAGGGTATTTGATCTTTACTCATTGGAAAGAAGATCGTTAGTGAAAGTCGGTGGCCTTGATGAAGGAGGAATCGGGAGTGGACGTAGGTCGGATGACCGAACCACTATAAAAATTGGTTTGCATTTCTGTTCTTGCTATTTATTTTTCTGCAAACCATTTTACTTCACTTGCTCCATTTCCTCATCACTTTCTTACAAATGTCTTTAAGTTAAAATGCAATCAAAATCGATTTTCATTGAAACGATTCATTTCATATGAAGTCTTTCGAAATCATCGAATTTATCATAATCTTTACCGCTGCACTAATTCACACCCCCCCTTCTTAGTGCCAAACTAATCTTAACAACTATGACTTTATGTGTTGTAATATACTTCTTAACTCCTTCTATACTTTTTATGTTTTGATGGTGCATATTTTCCTTTAAGTTTCATAATGCACTAATTAAACATGTTAAATTGTCCAAATGCATGAGTTTCTTGTATACTTTTTTGGTCTTTCTCGATTTTTCGTAAATGGAGCTTTTATTGAATCTATTTCATATCATCTTCCTCTTATCTTGATATTGAGTTTATTTCATGAATTTTTGATACCCTTGTTCTATCACTTGATAACTTTTGATACTTTTAGAACCCTCCCCTCATTCATGGATTTTATTGACTAACATATCAATCACGGATTTCATTCTTGTGTGAATTTTTGCAATGATTATGAATGAATTTTATGTGATAGAAATAGCACTCATGAATTTTTATTTGATAGAAATGTTATTTACGGATTTCATATGTTATGAAATGATACACTTGACTCTTGTATGAATCTCTTCTCTTTATTCACATTTTTATGTCATGAGCTCTTGTTGAAAAGTAAAAGTTTGATGAATTTATATCAAGAGCTTATGAGCTCTTGACGTGTTATATAGGAAGATTATATATCATTAAATTCCTATAGATTTATAAGAGAAAATGAAGGAGGTCAAGCATCCTCCTCTCTAGCGATGATCCATACGATAGGGGCTTTAAAAATGCTCCTCAAATCACTGCTCAAATCTCCTCACTGCACGCACCACACAATTAAGAAGAAGCCAGCCCTTTTTGCTACCCACATGCTCCAATTAGGGGCTGTTGGCTGAGGAAGAGAGGGGGAGAGGAGAATAGGAGATGATAGCCAAAAACAACCCTAGCTTATGGGCATTTGGTTCCCTCATATTTATAAAGGTCCCCTATCAACTTAACCCTAATGGATCATGTCCTATTGGGTATTGGATCTCCATCCAACTACCCAAACCTCTTAAATTAGTAGGTTTCTACCCAACCCTAGCTTATTAGCTCTTATTGAATTTCATCCATAGGATCTAATAATTCAGTGGCTTATTGGATATTTAATAAGATAAGGGACTAGTAGATATCTCATATCTAAACCTCTACTCATCGTAAAACCTACCAAATGTATGTGACTCTTTAGGCCAATATCGAGCTAGCCATGAGTCATATCTGTCATAACTCCTTTTAACTTAGTGAATTATTATATCCATAATAATTCTAACAACTCATCGACTATGGATGTACTAGGCCACTACGTCGTAGTCTTCAAATGATATAACAGAATCCAATCATTTGGACTTATCTGTCTTCAGTTACCATATATCTATATTCCCTCATCCATCTAATATCTCAGAGACTGTATTCCAAGTATGGTGCTATCAGGCCCATACATAATCTATTCTAGTCTCGCTCTAATCGGATTCTCCTAGAGAACTCCTTTTCTCTCAATCCAAATGACCCTGGTTAGGGATTTGCCTGAGCAAGAATATATGAGATATTTCTCTCATGACACCGAGTGCGGATGATCCTTTATCGATACTCAATTATCCTCGTAAAATTGGTTACCACTTCCGATGACCGACTGTGCTAGATCTGAAATTTCCAGACCTATAAGTCTGATATCAAAGGGTAGAGTACTCATACAAAATATCTTTGGTATCTTAAGTCTAAGAACCAGATATACTCTGGACTACAGATCATTGTCTAACAATAAGGTATCATTAACCATCCAGTATTCCATAAGCGGATCAATCAGTAAACTCATTCTCCAATAAGCACCTGTACTATATTCCTATTGTCCCCATACGAACAGTTATGAGACCAGTCGCCTCTATCATATGGACGAGTATATATTACACTAGTCTATCCAGTTATCTCGATACCCCTCTCGAGTAACCTATGACCGAGATTATTTAAAGTCTATGTTTAAAGGTGAATTGATCTTATTATCGTGATCTCATCATGATCCGATTCTTATTGCACAGATCAATGGACATCACAATATAAGCAACAAGTAATATAAAGTGAGAAATATATCAAATAATTAATAAGTAAAAAGAGTGTGTATTATATCACATGCACTATTACTCGCATGATTGGCTTGCAGGACACCTATGACTAGCAGATTGCACTTGTTGATGACTTAAAATTTTGATGATTATATATGATGATTTGAAATTATGATTACTTTGATGTGTGTTACTATTATTTCAACTTATTGAAATGTTATTATTTTCTAAACTTGAGATTAGTTCAATATGATATATAGGTAGGGGGAGTTTACTTAAAACTCCATCATCAATTGGTTATCATTATCAGAAAGGGGGACATTAGTGAATCTCGAATTTTGATGATGAAATCAATTGATGAGTTTATGATCTAATGAACGTTTAGTGACATAGGACTAACCTCAATCATGGAGAGGCAAAGCGATTGAAGCAGGTGAATCAGATATTAGGCTAAAGTAGATTATATCAGAGATTAGGTATCTGGCTGGAAGGATCGAGCATTGCGCCAAGAATGAATATTGCGGGAGCTCAACATGCTAATGGATTAGGCAATACGTTGAAGGAGAGGACGATATGCTGAAGGTTCGGATGAAGCATCGGATAAACCAATGATATGTCGGACAACATAAGATTCATGTTTATAATCGTTTATCTTGATCAAAGTAGTTTAGGTTTTAATTGAGTTGGTTTCGGGTGTAACTATGCTAACTTAATTAGGAGGCCATTGGGCCTAAATCATGATTGAATTGGGCCTATTGGAAGGCCAATTTAGTGACCAAAAGTTAAGTTAGGTGGTGGAACTACCCATAAGCTGGAAAGTATGAATTGTACTTTTCTAAAAAAATTTGACGGTAGTACCACTAAGGCAAGTGATAATACTGCCTAATGTCAGGTGGTGGTACCGCCTAATGTAAGCGGTGGTACCTCTAGGACTCTAAAAACCTATAAATTTAAATTTTTGGCTCCATTTTTGAAGCCATTCGGGGTCTATAAATACCCCACTCTTTTTTGCTTGAGATAGCAAGAATTGAGCAAGAATTGTGAATGAAAAACTTGTGATTCTAAGTGTGCAAACTTTGTTGTAAACCCTTGAGTATTCCCCTCCTCTTTAAAGTTTAGAGTTCATTCTAAGGCAGGTGTGAGACTTGTAAAGGTTCTCTTCTAAACTTGTGAAATGGAGAAAAGAGTTGTAATAAGGATAGTTAATCTTTGCCCTTTAGAAAGATAATCGGTAATGGAAGCTAGTGGCCTCAAGTGGAGGAATCGAGAGTGGATGTAGGTCATGACGATCGAACCACTATAAATCCAGTGTGCACTTCTTCTTTTGCTTTCATTTGATATTGCATACTAATTTACTTACTAAGTACTCCTTTCTCGTGCTTTTTATTAATCACATTTTTGATACGAGTTATCTCGATTGAAAGTTTCAAACCAAAGTTTTTCAAAAGCACTAATTCACCCCCCCCCTCTTAATGATACTATGATCCTAACATGCACGACAATGAAACCTTCTTTTCTTATGAAAATCTAAGATTTTTCTTTTCTATTCTTTTACTGTGCATGTGATGTAGCCCCAGATTTTTCAACAGTACCATTGCTAACCCTAGTGGTACCATCGTCGAGTTTTTCAGAAAAGTGCAATCTATGCTTTTTAGCTCACGGGCAATACCACCTCCTCTCCTAGTGATGCCATCGCCTGACCCAATCTCAGGTCACTGAATTAGCTTTCCAATAGGCCTAATTCAGCCCTGATTTAAGCCCAATGAGCTCCTAATCAAGTTGGTCAAGTTACGCCCCAAAACCAACTCAATTAGACTCTAAACTACTTTAATCAAGACTTGACAATTTACAATCATAAAGTCTACATTGTCCGGATGAATAATGATTCATCTGGCACTTCGTTCGAACCTATGGCATATCATCCTTTGGTACATTACTCGATCTATCAGCATGTTGTCCTCTCATGACACCTGATCTTCTTGGTGCACTACCTGATCCTTCTTTCCCAATGCCCGAACTCATTGCACGAAGTCCATCCTCCGACATATCGACCAATCCTCCGGCCTAATGTTTGATTCTCCTGCTTCATAATTCAAGTCCATGATCAAAGTTTCTCCTATGTCACTTTTCTTAAATGCTCATTAGTTCATAAACTCATCAATTAATTTCATCACCAAAATCCGAGATTCAACAAAAATTTTGATCGATGAAACCCATATCAAAAATGTATTTAACTTAGAATGTGAGTAAGAATAGTGAGCAACTAAATCAGTTAGTAATAGCAAGGAAAAGCATAAAGAGAAATACAAATCAGATTTATAGTGGTTCGGTCATCCCGATCTATGTCCGCTCCCGATTCCTCTTCCCTTAAGGCCACCGGCTTTCACTACCAATCTTTTTATCAATGGACAAAGATTAACTACCCTTATAATAACTTTTCTCCTTTTCATAGGTTTAGAAGAGAACTCTTACACCTCTCTTTTACAAGAAACCTCACACCTCCCTTAGAATGACTTATAAACTTAAGGAGAAAGAGACTCAATACTTTACAAGAGAGTTTATATGTTTTCAATCAAAAGTTTTCATCCTTTTCGTTCTTACACCAAGTAAGCATGAGTGAGGTATTTACATACCCCAAATGACTTCAAAAATAGAGCCAAAAATTTAAATCTCTGGGTTTTTGGGGTACTGGCAGTACTACCACCTACGTTGGGTGGTAGTACTACTCTGATGGTACCATCGCTTGACACAGCTTGGGAGACTGTGTTCTAGCGGTACCACCTCTTGACTAGGCGATACCATTGTCAGGTTTTTCAAAAAAATATAGTATGTACTTTCTAGCTCACAGGTGGTACTATTACATAGCCTAGTAGTGCCACCGCTTGGCCCAACCTTAGGTCACTAATTGACCTTCAAATAGGTCCAATTTATCTCTAGTTCAGGCCTAATGGGCTTCTAATCAAATTAGAATGGTTACACCCCAAAACTAACTCAATTAAACTCTAAACTACTTTAATCAAAACTTAACAATTATAATTATGAAGCCTACAATGTCCAGCTGCTAGTTATAGGTACCCTACAAGCCAATCACATAAGTGATGGTACTTGTAATACGCTGCGTCAATCACTTTGCTCATGATTATTGGTATTTTCTTACATTATCTGGATGAATATTGTGATGTCTTTGGATCTGTGCAATAGTTAAGACCAATTCACCTTTAAACACATACTATAAATAATCCCGATCATAGGTTACTCGAGAGGGACATCGAGATAACCGGACAGATTGGTGTGTTGTATAACCATCCATATGATGGATGTGGCTGGTCTCATAACTACTCATGTGGGGATACTAAAGATACAGTGCAAGTGCTCATTGGGGAATGATTTTACTGATTAATCCGCTTACGGAATGTTGGATGGCTATTGATACCTAACGTCAAATAGTGATTTTGTAGTCCTAGTGATATATTTGGTCATTAGACTTGAGGCTCCAAGGATATCCTGTATAGGTACTCCACTCTTTGATATCAGACTTATAGGTTTGGAAGTTCTAGATCTAGTATAACCGGTTATTGGGAGTGGTAGCCAACCTTACGAGGGTTATTGAGTGTCAATAGAGGATCATCCACTCTGGTATCATAAAAGGAATATCCTATTGAATCTCAGATTTTGATGATAAAACTAATTGATTATGATTTATGGTCTAACTACGTTTTGAGTTACACAGGTCTACTATCGATCAGGATTAGACAGTTGATGTTGGAGGAATTGACGTTGCGTCGAAGGTGATCATGTCTGGATATTGGATGTCGAGCCGGAGGTTTGGTCGACAATCGGTGGAAGGCTTTGTACGTCGGGCATCGGGCCTAGAAGAGCGTGTTACGCCAAGGATATTAGGGTTGCGGAGGTCAACCACCGATTGGGCAACGGACCACAAGAAAGGACGATGTGCTGAAGGATCAGATGAAGCACCGACCAATGACGTGCCGGACAACTGAATGTCAATTCATGTTGTAATAACTGTCTAGATCGAAGTAGAGTTTTTGTTTGTGTGTGTGCAGGATTAACTACGATGACGATGAAGACGTAAAGCGAAACAAAGTATCGAAAAACAAGTGGGATGGATCGTTGGGAGTTCGAGAGTTCGACGGAAGTCTAAAGATTCGTTGGGAGTATTGCCGGAACCGGCCGAGAACAAGCAGGGAGCTTGCCGAAGGGTTTTCGGAAGTTCGCCGAAAGGTTCGTTGGAAGTTCGCGGAGCTTGCCAAAGAAGCTCAGTGAAACTCGCCAAGATCATTGTGAAGTCCGGGAGCTTGTCGGGAGTCCGCAGAATGGTTTCCGAGGGTTCATCGGAAGACCATCGGAAGTTTGCCAGAAGCTCGCCAAAAGCTCGTCGGAAGAATTCTTTGACTTATCGGACTTTGTAATAGCTTAGAAAATATCTTTAAATTCATAGTTAGCATATAATTTGGTTTAGGATTAGGTGTTAATCCTATAAACCAAGTTAGAGCCCATTTAGGGCTGTTTTGGACCGGTTTGGGCCGAGTTTTCGGCCCAAATTAGTGGGTTGAAACATGCTGGGCAGTGGCACCGCCCAGCAGCCAAGTGCTAGGCGATGGTACTGCCTGTGCACTATCAATCTGACGACTGACAGGCAGTGGCACCACCTCTGATAGGCAATAGCACCGCCAGCACCGGGAAATCCAAATTGAATTCAAATTTGGAGCTCAAATTTAAATCCTCTTTGGATCTATAAATACCCCTCCCCTTTCTCAGCTGAAAGGGTAACCCTTAGAGAGTTAGAAATTGAGCAAAAGGCTTAGGAAAGTCTAGTTTTCAATAGCTTATGTTCACCTCCTTCTTTCTCTTTGAAAAATTTGTAAAAGTATGAACTTCTTGCAAAAGGGTTGTAAGAGGGGTGTTTGATCCTTCCCCTTCAAAAGGATTTACAAGTGGAAGTTGGGAGCCTCATCGGAGAAGGTTTCGGAAGTGGATGTAGGTCGGATGACTGAACCACTATAAATCAGTTTGTATTTACTTTCTTACAACTTACTTTGCTGCAAACCATCTTCATTTGCTGCCTTATTTACTCAACTTCATCTTCATCTTCTTACGTATGCTTTAAAATTAAAATGCAATCTTTTCGGGTTCAAACGAAACATTGCATTCATTCGTACGAAGTTTCCGAAGTTGTTTTAATCGCTGAAAAATCTATCGTTCTTTACCGCTACACTAATTCACCCCCCCCTCTTAGTGTTGCTCGATCTCTAACAATTGGTATCAAAGCCACGTTATTTCTCATTCGGATTTACACCCGTAAGAAATGGATCTTCATGACTTTCAAGAGGGCTTTTCGATTTTTCGTCCACCGTTCTTTAACGGTTCGGACTACACATATTGGAAAACTCGAATGAGAGTTTTCTTGATTTCTCTCAATTTAAACTTATGGAACATCGTTGAAAATGGATTTCAACTTCCCTCTAAACCGACGAACAAATGGTCAGATTTGGAGAAAAGATTGTTTTCTTTAAATGCAAAGGCTATGAATGCCTTATTTTGTGCTTTAGACAAAAATGAGTTCAATCGGATTTCTACATGCGAAACGACTTTTGATATTTGGCGAACTCTTGAAATCACGCATGAGGGAACTAGTAGAGTTAAAGACTCGAAAGTAAACCTCTTATTGCATGTTTTTGAGCTCTTCCGAATGACACCAAGTGAAACTATCGGTGATATGTATACCCGTTTCACGGATGTCGTCAATAGTTTGAAAAGTCTTAGTAAATCTTTTTCAAGTTTTGATTTAGTAAACAAGATTTTAAGATCCCTTCCAAAAGAGTGGGATCCAAAAGTAACAATAATACAAGAAGCTAAAAATTTAAATGACTTATCTCTTGAAGAACTCATTGGGTCTTTAATGACCTATGAAATGGCTTTCTTGGAACACAATGAACTCGATAAACACATGGACCACCTTCCAAAGAATAGGAAGGATTTGGCACTTCGGACTATGAAATACCACTTGAGTGATGACTCAAGTAATGAGGACAATGAGAACTTTGAACTTCGAACAGTAAATCTTAATAAGTTCATTAAAAAAAAATCTAAAATAGACAATGAACTTGAATGGAGGAAGAGACCAAAGAAGAAGAAGAAGAAAGCTTGCAAAGAAGAATCAAGTAAAGAAGAGGCGAAATGGGCTTTGACGATTTTCGACAATGAGATAAGAAACTCACACAAGTTGCTTTTACCTTATTTTGAAATTACTTGATACTTTCCATAAATGCTTAACTTAGTTAGTAGGAATTTTCTTTTCTTATGTTTTTGGAAGTTAAAACAAATTGTTTTTTTTAAATATGCTATGCTTTTCCTTTTAGCATTTTTGAAAAATTATAAAAATGATCATGAAAAACTATATTGTTAAAGTTTCATGTATGTTATGATTCAAAACTTTGAATAAATGATGATTGCTTAGTTTATGATTTCCATATCATATTTTGATGCATGGTTTAACACAAAAGTTAATTAGCATGATTATGTTTAATAGGGTTAATCCATGATTGTGTACTTCATTTTCATGCAATGAGGATTTGAAGTAATGTTGATTTAAAAACATCTATCTTGGATTAATGTGTCTTAATCCTTTTTATGATGAAGTTTTTATATGATGCATGTCTTCATGAAATCAATTGCAAAACTAAAAGACCTAGCCCATAAATTTTCAAAATGAAAGAAATGTGGTTTTGATGTTGCCTTATGTTATAATTTGGACTTAATGGTTTTAATGACGAAAATTATTTTTCAGATTTTAAAATGATGTATGATTTTAGCAAAAGTTTGAGCATTGATCATCTTGTTATAACAAATGAAAGAAAGAATTAAAATGACTTTGATGATGTATCATGAAAACATGCTTAATGATTGTATCATACTTGATGACTTGAAATCTCATATTTTGAAATAATATATTCATAATGAATCCATGAATCTTGATGATTTTCATATCACTTTTTGACTTTAAATTTGATACATATCTTTCATGCAAAAAGTTTTTGGGCATGCTTATGTGAAATCTTGCTTGATAATGAAAATGCTCCATATATATGATCATGATAAATTCATGAATCTTGATGATTTTATATTACTTTTGATTTCAAACAAGATGCATGATTTTTGATACAAAAAATTAATAGCATGTTTCAAGATAATGCTTGCACACCAAATATGATCAAAAGATAGAAGCAAGCATATTGATGATTTCGTTCTTACATGAAAGTTTTGAACATGTTTATATAAGATCAACCACATAAAATAAAACACAAAAGTTAAAAATATTTTAATCACGATGTTTTATTTATGATGTGTTTGGTCTTAATGGTTTTTATAACGAAACTTACATCTTGCCTTGAATTGTTGATACATGCTCACATGTAATCAATTTATGTTACTCTTATTAAAATTTTTGAATGAAAGATTTTGATACATTTAATCTTGATGAGTTTAATGACAAACTTCTATTTTGAATTTATACAATGATGGCTTCCGTATAAATATTTGAACATACCTTATGAAATCATCATTGATAATAATGAAATAAAAATATTAAAAGTTTATTATCATGCTTAATGATTTTATGATATCATGAGGACTTGAAGTTGTTATATCTTGATGACAAACTCATGTTTCGGTTTTAAAATTTGATACTCATCTTTTGAAACATGAGTACACTTATACGAAATAAACAACTCAAAATGAAACATATTATCATGATAAATTGAATCTCATGTCTTGGAATAATATGTTACATTTTTGCCTTGATAATTTTTATGATAAAGTTTGACTTTCGATTTTGATGAATCCATGTAAATCTTTTGAATCAAATCTTTTAGAAAATACCACATACTTAATGTGATTTGACTTAATGATCATTATGATGAAATTTGTCTTTCCATCTTGAATGTTGATATTTTGTTTTAAGGCAAAGGCATGCTCCTAAGAAGCAAATCATATGAATAGAAATTTACAAGAACGAAATGCAATCCTCTATCTTTTCGATTCTTCAATAAATCTATGCTTGTCATGTATGAATTTATTGAATGTGATTTTTGAGGATGATTTCAGATTTGAAAGATGCTTGATTCGTATTTATGACATAAGATACATTTTAAATATGAATCATGCTCTATCTCCCTTAATTCATTTTGTTCTCCTATAATTTCTTTTTACTTACTAAAAAGGAGAACCATTCAAATGAATCATGCTTGATAATTTGTGTTATGAGATTTAGCTTTTATGTCTTGAACATTTATGTTTATTTTTATTTGACATAAAAAGAACAAAGGCATGTTCATATAAAATCAATGCAAATCACTAAAAGAGAAATGTATGTTTCTTGAACATCTTTCTATCTCTAAAGTTTTTGATTTTTCATAAAAGACAAGTGATGAATTCATTATGATATTTTGTGAATCACTTGAATTATGAATGAGATTTTGATGAAGTGTTAAATTTTCAATCTAATCAAAGATTAATGAACTCATTTATGTGAATCTCTTGATATCTTGAAATCATGACTTTGAATTCTTGACTTGAGATATCTTTACGAATCAAAATATTTTCCTCTATGATTGCTTCCTTTTACTATTAACTAAAGAGGAATATAATCCAAGTCTTGATATCTCGATAATTGATACTTGAATGAATTCATGTACTTGATATTTGATACTTGAAACTTCTCATGAAATGTAATCTTCATGAGAATTCCTATGCATGAATCAAGTTACTCTTTGTGCTATATCTTTTCAAATGAATCATGAGCCTTAACATCATATCTTGCATGATATTAAAATGACAAGAATTCTTTGGCTTGTATGCTTTATGTGGCAATTGAAGAATTAATATAAAAGAAATTTGCCTTATGATGAATCAATGAATCATGATTTGATCCTTAATATTGATGTGCTTTTATATATCATGATTCTTGGTTGTATGACATTTATCTTGAATTAAAAATTGATAAATGTGAATTTTGATCTTGCTAAAAAGAAAGTTATGAATCATGAATGATATCTTTTGGTTTTGATCCTTGTTAAATTTTCATATTGATATCCTTCATGACATGATAACTAATGTATATTTTGATGCAAATTTATATTGATATGAAAAGTGGATGAAATTGAAATTTTTAGCCATTGAGTCCTCCACTTCATTTTGACAAAAACTAAGGGGGAGCTAGCTTGTTAAATTCATATTAATGACTTGATGATTGAAATATTCATGTAGAATTTTGATATGTATCACTTGTCATGATTTGAATATTGAAGTAAAAGAAATTGTGTTCTTCTTGGTATCTTTTATGATGAATCATGAATCACGACTTGATCCATTAGATTGATGTAAACTTTTTTATGCAAAATTATGTGAAATGTTTATATCATCATATTTGATCCTCCCTTTCTTTTTGACATTGATAAAGGGGGAGAAAGTTTATTGCTCGCTTGCACCTTAAATGAAAAATTTGCTAGCTCATTCAAGAGGAAGAAAATTGCTAGCTTGACATATCACAAAGAAATCAAAGTGCAAACATGCTAGCCTACAAAAGAGGAAAAGAACTTGAATATCAAAAATTGCTACCTTGCAATTTTAAGAAAAATAAATTATAAATTTGCACAAAAAGCAAGTGTTGAATTGCTATGCTTGGACATCTTTAAAAACCTTGCTATGATTGAATGTCTTAAAGTGATATATGTTGTATGATGTGATTGATAGCTAGTATGGTTGTAATATTTGCATATCCTTGAAAACTAGCTATGATGTTACTTCTCCTTTTTGTTGATGACATAGGGGGAGAAGTAGATTGATGACTTCATGCATTGATTGAATATTTTATATATTTGCATGATGGTTTGATGATTCTCTTAATTGTGATGAATGTTGCTTGGATTTGGGATAATCCAAGATTTCTATCAATGGCATATTGATAGGGAGAGTTTGTGTTAAACTCCGGGGAGTTATGGTTAACTCCGTCAGTCATCAATTAGTTATCATCATCAAAAAGGGGGAGATTGTTAAATCTTGGATTTTAATTATGAAACTAATTGATTGTGATTTATGGTTTAACTACGTTTTGAGTTACGCAGGTCTACTATTGATCAGGATTAGACAGTTGACACTGGAGGAATTGACGTTACGCCGGAGGTGATCACGTCTGGATATTGGATGTTGAGCCGGAGGTTCGGTCGACAATCGATGGAAAGCTTCGTACATCGGGCATCAGGCCTAGAAGAGCGTGTTACGCCAAGGATATCAGGGTTACGGAGGTCAACCGCCGATTGGGCAACAGACCACAAGAGAGGACGATGTGCCGAAGGATCGGATGAAGCACCGACCAATGACGTACTGGGCAATTGAATGTTAATTCGTGTTGTAATAACTATCTAAAACGAAGTAGAGTTTTTGTTTGTGTGTGTGCAGGATTAACTACGATGACGATGAAGACGTAAAGTGAAACAAAGTGCCGGAAGACAAGTGAGATGGATCGTTGGGAGTTCGAGAGTTTGATAGAAATCTGAAGATTCGTTGGGAGTATTGTCGGAACTGGTCGAGAACGAGTAGGGAGCTTGCCGAAGGGTTTTCGGAAGTTCACCGGAAGGTTCGTCGAAAGTTCGCGGAGCTTGCCAAGAAAGATTAGAGCTTTCCAAAGAAGCTCGATGGAACTTGCCAAGATCATTGTGAAGTCCGGGAGCTTGCCAGGAGTCCGCGGAATGGTTTCTGAGGGTTCATCGGAAGACCATCGGAAGTAAGGGCAAGGGCAAGGGCAAAATGAGTAAGATAAAAGTTACTAAGAAAGACCCAACAAAGGACAAAGACCAGTGCTTCCACTATAGTAAAGATAGGCACTGGAAGAGGAACTGCAAAGAGTATCTTACAGAGAGGGCGAAACAGAAGCTTGGATAAGCTTCAGGTACATTCATGACCAGTCTCCATTTGTCAGAATCTTATGATAACACATGAGTATTGGATACCGGGAGTGCTTATCATATCTGTAATTTGTTGCAGGTTCTGGCAGCACCTAGGAGATTAAAGAGAGGCGAGATGAACCTTAAGATAGGCAATGAAGCAAAGGTTGCTGTAGTGACTGTTGGCAAGGTCACCTTATATCTGCCTAGTAGAGCTATTATTGTATTAGATGCATGTTATTATATTCCTTCTATTATGAAAACATTATTTCCATTTCATGTTTGATAGTTAGTGGATATAAATTAGTTTTTGAGAATAATGGTTGTTCAATAATATTAAATGATGAAATCATTATAAGAGGAACATTGTATAATGGTTTATTTATGCTAGATACAACTCCACACATCATGAGTGTAAGTGAGTCTAAGAGGAAACGAGAAAAGGTGAACAATGCATATCTGTGGCATTGTAGGCTAGGTCACATCCATGAGGAAAGGATTCAAAAGTTACCGAAGAATGGATATCTAGATCCATTTGACTATGAGTCATATGCGACTTATGAACCTTGCCTTCGTGGAAAGATGACTGACTCTCCATTTAGTGGAACTAGAGAGAAAGTCACTGAGTTACTAGAACTTATGCATAGTGATGTATGTGGTGCCATATCGACTCATGCCATAGGTGGTTACTCCTACTTCATTACTTTCTTTGATGATTTCTCAAGATATGGATAATGTACTTGCTGAAGTACAAGTCTGAGGCTTTTGAGAAATTCAGGAATTATAAGAACGAAGTGGAGAACCAGATTGGAAATAGTATTAAAACCCTTCGATCAGATCGAGGAGGTGAATATTGAAGTACAGATTTCACCGAGTTCCTCAAAGACCATGAGATTTTATCCCAATGGATACTTCCTTATACACCACAGCTTAATGGTGTATCAAAAAGGAGGAATCGCATACTGTTAGACATGGTACGTTCCATGATGAGTTTCGCCGACCTACCCATCTCATTCTGGGGATATGCCCTAGAGAGCATTCTGAACATAATTCTAACTAAGTCAGTAGTGTCTACTCCATATAAGATATAGAATGGGAAGAAGCCCGATCTTAAGGTTATTAAGATTTGGGGCTGCCCTACCCATGTCAAGAGACACAACCCGATAAGTTAGAATCCAGGACGGAATGGTGTAAGTACGTGGGATATCCCAAGAAAACTTATGGATATTATTTCTATCACCCTGAGAACCAAAAGGTCTTTGTAGCTAAGAGAGCAGTGTTCCTTGAGAAGGAACACATTCTTGGTGGAGACAGTGAGAGCATGATAGAGTTGAGCGAGGTTGGAGAACCTAGCTCAAGCACCATTCTATAGCCAGAGTCTATTTAGGTACCTAGTGCACAAGTTCCAACTTTACGTAGATCTGGTAAAGTATCTCATCCTCCTGAGAGATATGTAGGACATATCAGAAGAGAGGATATTGAGGATCCCCAAACCTACGAAGGGGCTTCTCAGCCTTTCTTTTCTTTCTGGTCTCACCAGCATAGAGAACTGGCTTCTCTTTCTTGATGGTGCTTTCTGCTTCTCTTAACATATTGATGAGCTCTGGGAGGGTCACCTTAAGCTTGTTCATATTAAAATACATTATAAATTGAGAAAAGGATTTGGTAGGGACTGAATCACAAGATCCACATAGAGGTTATCCTCTAGGACCATTCCTAGACCTGTGAGTTTCTCGATCTACTCAATCATCTTAAGGACATGGTTCTGAACCAGTGTCCCTTTAATCATCTTGGCACGAAAAAGACTCTTTGATATCTCATATCGCTGAGTTCTTCCTTGTTCCTCAAACAGTTTACGGAGATATAGGGGTATGGAATTAGCATCCATATTTTCATGTTGCCTCTATAACTCAGTAGTCATAGAGGCCAACATATAACACTGAGTAAGAATGGAATCATCAATGTACTTCACATAATGAGCGATCTCATCCTCGCTTGCCCCTTCGTCGGGCGTAGGGATCACTATATCAAGGATATACGTAATTTTCTCCACCATGAGAATGATTCTTAGATTGCAAAACCAATCCATATAATTTGGACCAGTGAGGCAGTTGACATCAAGTATGCCACGTAAAGGATTTAAAAGCGATATTTTTCTGAAATTAAATATGTAGCAGAAATAAATAATATGTAGACTTTACAAAAATTAAACAGTTAAGATAAGGACTTCTATCTTAATGTACTCCCACTAATTTTTTACGAGACACACAACACCCTCCGGTATGTGAATCGAAAACCCCCGACGAATCTCTAGTGGGGATCAGGATCCAATTGGCGTCTTAACGTAACCTCGAGGGACTCGACCAATCATGTAACCCCATAAAGGTAGGCAACTCTTGCCAATCACAACTCCTTGTGATTCCCATCCTGTTCAGCCTCCGAACCACCATGGCCTCGAGGGACTCGACCAACTATGATGTTCAGTTAAGTCATCACCATCGTTACAAGATGAGTCTGATTCGATGATATACTCTCGAGGGACTCGACCAAGCATAACATGTCCTTAGGTCATCGGTGACATTTCTATATCATAGATAAGATAGCGAAACGTAATATAGGTGAGTCTTGAGGGACTCAACCAACTCAACCTACACCGGGAATCGGTTCCTACCTATAATGATGGAAGGCCACGTGGGTCAATCTAATTGGCTCACGTTTACCGACTTAATAGAGGGGATTTTGATTTGGTCTCCTAACATAATGTGTCACACACATACATATTTAATATATATATATCTACATCGCATGTAAATATATATATCTAGTAGGTATATAATCAATCACGCATCACATGAGCAATCATACCAGATGATCATGGACTACATCCTAATGTGATCAGGCCTGAGCCAGTGGGCTCAATCACTCACATCAAGATCTATGTGTGCATCGGCGCATCTTCATGTCTTGTGATCATCCATCTCGCTTTGTCGGTTCCGTCGGCATGTCAACGCATCTCCATACGTCGGATCATCTGTCTCGACCTCGTGGGTCCCGCTATCGTTTCCACGCTCCTATAGTACCTCTTCATGTAATTACAACATAATTACAAGCACGCAGGCCCGACAATAAATGAGAAAAATATATGCTCGCAGGCCTAATAATAATAATCACATGTACACACATCACATCACGCGGTCCATTATCATCTATCCACATCATACATCACATGTATATGTTATTATATAGGACTACTAGATAAATAATAATAGTTAAATAAATATTTTAATTAACTAATATTTTTCTGAAATCAAGGATATAAAGAGAATTTTTTGAATTTTTAAGGGTATTTTGGTCATTTGGCTAAAAGGATAAAACTAGAATTTTTAAAATTATGAGGGGTATTTTGATAATTTTGTTAAAAGATACAAAAACCAAAAATTTTGAAATTTCGAGGGGCAAAATTATCTTTTGCCTAGGAAAAACCCTAATCCCTCCTTTGTAGCGTTGTGACTGCGGCCGTCGCCACCCTGCTAGTAGCGGTCATGTGCACGGGGTGCCGTGTAGGAAGGGGGCGCCTCCCGTGCTTACGGGCAGTGTCGCCGCTGCATGTGGGCGCAGCACCCGCAAGCGCTACCCCGCGGGCTCCCCGCCGGCGCCCCTGCGGCACTACCCCGTGGGCGTCGCCATGGGCGGGCGCTGCCTCCTCAAGCGACCTTGCCCTCCGCGGGGATCGCCCCTGCGGGTGGTTACAAGCGCTGCTTGCCTGGTCGTGAGAGGCTGTAGGCACTGCCTGCTTGGCCGTGAGTGGCGGCGATCGCCCTTGTGGGCACCGCCCGCCCCTTACAGGAAGGGCGCCTACATAGGTAGCCTGTAGGCGCTGCCTGCCTGGCAGCCAATGTCGGCCCCTACACGCACAGCCATGGCTGTAAGCAGCTTTTGGCTATTCTGCAAGCGCAACAATGGCAGCAACAGTTGCTGCCCTTCTGCACCACTTTTGCGCCAACGATTTTGACGATAAAACTGTTCTAAATAACAACACACGCAGTTTAAGATCCAATCTTTGTACGAATAGCCTGGCTCTGATACCACTGTTGAGAAATCCACAAGGGGTGACATCTCATGTGCAGCGGAAGAACAGAAAAATAAAAACCTTGGATTTCCATGAAAGGTTTCGTCGTCGTGTGAAGATCGGTGCGTCAAAAACAAATCCGTAAAAACTGCATGTGTAAAAGAAAGTACCTAGGGAGATTGTATATCCCTGAATCTCTACAGATCTGTAGGAGAGGATGAAGAAGGTCAAGCGTCCTCCTCTCTAGCAGTATGCACATGGTAGGGACTACAACGATGCTCCTCTCTTGGGAGAGGAGAATAGAAGGTGGCCACCAAAAAGAACCCCCCAAGCTATGGAGCTTTGGTTCCCTCCTATTTATAGAGGTCCCCTATAAACCCTAATGTATCTTGCCTTGTTGGGTATTGGATCTCCATTCAATTACCCAAGCCTCTTGGATTAGTGGGTCTCTACCCAATAATCTCTTTTTAGTAATTATTGGATCTCATCTGAGGATCCAATAATTCAGGGGCTTAATGGATATCCAATAAAATAGGGGCTCTAGCGGATATCTCATATCCGAACCTCTACTTGTTGCAACACCTACTATATGTGTGTGACCCTCTAGGCCCAATATCGAGCTAGCTGTGAGTGATACTTCTTAGAACTCCTTCTGACTCAGTGAATTATTATCTCTATAATAATTCACCCGACTTATCGATTGCGGACGTACTAGGCCACTACGCCGTAGTCCCCAGACAATACAGGGGAATCCAATCCTTTGGACTTATTTGTCCTCATTTACCATGTATCTATAGTCCCTCATCCATCTAATATCCCAGAGACCCTATACCGGGCATGGTGCCGTCAGGCCCATACGGTCTCTTCTTGAATCTTGCTCTAGTCGGATTCTCCCAGAGAACTCTTTCTCTCTCAATCCGAATAACCTTGGCCAAGGATTTATTCGAGTAAGAATACATAGGATATTTCTTCATGATATCGAGAGTGGATGATCCTCTATTGACACTCAATAGCCCTCGTAAAGTTGGCTACCACTCCCAATAACCGACTGTACTAGATCTAAAACTTCCAAACCTATAAGTCCGATATTAAAGAGTAGAGTACTCATATAGGACATCCTTGGTGTCTCAAGTCTAAGGACCAGATACACTACTGGGACTACAGAATCGCTGTCTGATGTGAGGTATCAATAACCATCCAATATTCCGTAAGTGGATCAATCAGTGAACTCATTCCCCAATGAGTACTTGCACTATACCCTTAGTGTTCCCACATGAGTAGCTATGTGACCAACCATCTCTATCATATAGATGGGTATACAGCGCACCCGTCTATCCAGTTATCTCGATGTCCCCCTCGAGTAACCTATGATCGGGATTATTTAGGGTCTGTATTTAAAGGTGAATCGGTCTTATTATCATGATCTCATCATGATCCGATTCCCATTACACAGATCCAAGGACATCATAATATATGCAACACGTAAGATAAAGTGATAAAATGCTTGATAATAATAACCAAAAGAAAGAGTACTTATCAAGTCATAAGTGCCATCACTCATGTGATTGGCTTGTAGGGCACATATTCTTGGGAATGGTAGTCAATCTTACGAAGGCAATTGCATGTCAATAGAGGATCATCCACTCTCGGTATCGTGAGAGATATATCTCGCGTGTGCTTGCTGAGGCAAAATCCTTGGCCAAGGTCATTCGGATTGAAAGAGAAGGAGTTCTCCGAGAGAATCCAATTAGTGCGAGACTCAAACAGGATTCCATATGGGTCTGAGTTTACCATGCCCAATATATGATCTCTGGGATATTAGATGGATGAGGGACTATAGATACATGGTAACTAAGGATAGATAGGTCTAATAGATTAGATCCCCTTGTACCATATGGGGACTATGGCACAGTGGCCTAGTACGTCCATAGTCGATGAGCTGAGTGAATTATTATGGAGATAATAATTCACTATATCAGAAGGTATTCTGAGTCAGAAGGAGTTCTGACGGGAGCGACTCACAGCGGCTTAGTATCGGGACTAGAGGGTCGCACATATAAGGTGAATGTTACGACGAGTAGAGGTGCGAATATGAGATATCTACGAATCCCCTAGTTTGGATCCTGTGGATGAGATCCAATTTGGTAATTGGATGAGATTTAATTAAATGATTGGATAAGAACCAATTGGATGAGATCAAATTGGATCCTTTGGATAAGATCCAATGAGATCCAAATGGATAGAGATCTTGTGTGAACAGGATCTATTAAGGATAAGCTTCCTCCACCTCTATAAATAAGAGGAATCTCTTAGTTCATAGGCTGAGAGCTCTTGGTAGTCATTCTCATATTCTCCTCAGTCTCCTCTCCTCTTCCTTGGCTTCAGCAATCTTATGGTGTACGTGGAGATAGATCTTATGGTGATCTAAGGAGCATCGTTGCTACGTCCGCTGTATGGATTGCCACTAGAGAGGAGTATGCTAGTGCTCCTTCATCCTCTTCATTGGAACTAAAATTTTTAGGGATATACGATCTCCCCAGGTAACGTTTCTGACATGATACATGTGGATATTTTGGATTTATGATTTTTGCGCATCAATTATCGCACGATGGCCAAGTACATAACTATAGGAAATCTGATCTTGTTTTTATTTTTCGCTCCGCATGAGATGCCAAATCTCTTGATTTCCCAACAGTTTTCACTCAAGTCTCGCTCCAATCAGATTCTCCCAGAGAATGCATTCTCTTTCAATCTGAATGACCCTAGGCAGGGATTTGCTTGAGTAAGAACATATAGAATATTCTTCTCATGATACCGAGAGTGGATGATCCTCTATTGACACTCAATAGCCCTCGTAAAGTTAGTTGTCACTCCTAATAACCGACTATACTAGATTTGAAACTTCTAAACCTATAAGTCCAATATCAAAGAATGGAGTACTTATACAAGACATCCTTGGTGTCTCAAGTCTAAGGACCAGATACACCACTAGGATTACGGAATCACTATCTGATGTCAGGTATCAATATCCATCCAATATTCTATAAGCGGATCAATCAGTGAAATTATTTCCCAATGAGCACCTGTATTGTACCCTTAGTGTCCCCACATGAGTAGCTATGAGACTAGCCACCTTCATCATATGGACGGGTATACAGCACACCAGTCTATCTAGTTATCTCGATGCCTCTCTCAAGTAACCTACGACCAGGATTATTTAGAGTCTGTGTTTAAAGGTGAATCGGTCTCATTATCATGATCTCATCACGATCCGATTCTCATTGCATAGATCCAAGGATATCACAATATTCATCTAGATAATATGAGAAAATACCAATAATCATGAGAAAAGAGATTGACGTAGCATGTTATAAGTGTCATCACTCACATAATTGGCTTGTAGGGCACCTATAATTAGCAATCTCCCACTTGACCTAAAGCTAATCACTTACATGTCTAATCCCCATCAGACCTCAGTAACGCTTAAAGACAATCTGAGTTAATGGTTTTGTTAGTGGATCTGCAATGTTAATTTAATGGAACTCTTTCCACTGCTACATCTCTTCGGGCCACGATCTCTCTAATAAGTTGGAACCTTCTCAAAATACTTCTAATGAGACTTGGGTTCCCTTATTTGAGTAATCGCCCCATAGTTGTCGTAATATTAGGGAATCAGCTCCTCGTTGCTCGGCATGACTCCCAGATCTGTGATGAACTTCTTCATCCAGACTCCCTTCTTTGCTGCCTCTACTGCAATAATATATTCCGCCTTTGTGGTCGAGTCAGCAGTAGTATCTTGCTTGGAACTCTTCCAACATACTACTCCTCCATTTAGGGTACATATCCTAAATTAGACTTGTTATCATTGACATCAGACTGGAAGCTCGAGTCCATGTAGCCCTCAACTCTAAGGCTACTTTCTCCATATACCGGTAAAATATCCTTAGACTTTCTCAAGTACATAAGGATACACTTTACTGCTTTCCAATGCTCCAAGCCTAGATTCGCTTGATACCAGCTCACGACACTTAGAGCATACGCTATATCAAACCTGGTACATAGCATAACATACATGATAGCCCCTATTGCTGAGGCATAGGGTGTCCTATCCATGTGTGTCCTTTCTTGGAGCCTTTGAAGACATACTCCTAGAAAGTGATAGCCTATGTCTCATTGGTATGAGACATCTCTTGAAATTTTTCATGTCAAACCTTTTGATAATAGTGTTTATGTACCTGAACTGAGACAAGCCAAGCATCTTCTTAGATCTATCTATATAGATCAGAATCCCCAATATGTATGATGCTTCCCCTAAGTCCTTTATGGAGAAGTGTTTAGATAGCCAAGTCTTTACTGTGAAGAGCATTCCTACATCATTCCCAATTATTAGGATGTTATCTATATATAACACTAAGAAGGTGATAGTACTCCCACTTACCTTCCTGTACATACAAGGCTCATCTTCATTTTTAACAAAGTCATAAGATCTTATCGCCTCATTATATCTTATGTTCCAACTTTAGGAAGCTTGCTTCAGTCCATAGATAGACCTAAGCAACCTACACACTTTATCTGGACTATCCTTGGATACGAATCCCTCAAGCTGTATCATATACACTTCCTACTTAAGGTTGCCATTGAGAAACATAGTTTTTACATCCATCTGCTAGATCTCATAGTATGTTGTAATAACCAATAGAATTTAGATGGATTTTAGCATGGCTATGCGTAAGAAGGTTTCGTCATAGTCAACACCTTGGCTTTGACGATATCCCTTAGCCACTAGCCTTGCTTTATAGGTTTCTACCTTTCTATCCACTTCGATCTTCTTCTTAAAGATCCACTTGTAGCCAATGGGTATGATATTGTTGGGTGCACCAACTAGGTTCTAAACCTTGTTGGAGTACATGGAATCCATCTTTGAATTCATGACTTCTTGTCACTTTCTGGAGTCTATACTTGTAATAGACTCCTTATAGGTCTGAGGATCAATACTCTCAACATCCGCTCCTTCGATATGTCCCACATACTCTTAGATAAAATACTCTACCGCACCTACGTAAAGTTAGAACTTGTGTGCTAGGCACTTGAACAGATTCTGGCTATGGAATGGTGCTTGAGCTAGGTTCTCCAACCTTGCTCAACTTTATCATGCTCCCACTATCTCCACTAAGAATGTGTTCCTTCTCAAGGAACACTACTCTCTTGGCTACAAAAATATTTTGGTCCTTGGAGTGATAGAATTAATACCCATAAGTTTTCTTGGGGTCTCCCACGAACTTGCGCCGTTCCGTCTTAGATTATAACTTGTCGAGTTTGTGTCTTTTAACGTGGGCAAGGGAGCCCTAAATCTTAACAACCTTAAGATCGGGCTTCCCTTTCCATATCTCATATGGTGTAAATACTATCGACTTAGTTGGAACTTTGTTCAGAAGGTAAGCTGCGGACTTTAGGGCATATCCCCAGAATGAGACGGGTAGGTCAGCAAAACTCATCATGGACTGCACCATATGAACAGTGCGCAATTTCTCCTTTCAAATACACTTTTGAGCTAGGATGTATGAGGAGGTGTCCATTGGGATAGAATCCCATGGTCCTTGAGGAACTGAGTAAACTCTGTACTCAAGTACTCACCTCCTCGATCTGATCGAAAAGTCTTGATACTCTTTCTAGTCTAAACCTCTACTTCATTCTTATACTCCCTAAATTTCTCGAAGACTTCAGACTTGTACTTCATTAAGTACATGTGTCCGTACCTAGAGAAATCATCAGTGAAAATAATGAAGTTGGAGTTATCACCTCTGGCTTGAGTTGACATGTGACCATATACATCACTATGTATAAGTTCCAACAACTCAATGGCTCTCTCTCTAGTTCTACTAAATGGAGAGTTGGTCATCTTTCTATGAAGGTAAGGTTCGCAAGTCGTATATGACTCATAGTCAAATGGATCTAGGTATCCATCTAATAGCAACTTTTGAATCCTTCCCTCATAGATATGACCTACCCTACAATGTCATAGGTATGCAATGTTCACCTCATTTCGTTTCCTCTTGGACTCACTTACATTCATGATATATGGAGTAGTTTCTAGTATAATCAAACCATTATGCAATGTTCCTCTCATGATGATCCCATCATCCTCAATAATTAAATAATTATTTTTTAAAAAAACTACTTTATAATCATTCAATGTCAAATATGAAATGAAAATAATATTTTTTATGATAGAGAGAACAAAATAACATGCATATAATACAATAATAGCTCCACTAGGCAGATATAGGATGACCTTGCTAATAGCAATAGCAGCAACTCTTGCTTCATTACCCATCTTGAGGTCCATCTTGCCTCTCATCAATCTCCTAGATCTTGTCAGAACCTGCAACGAAATGCAGATATGATAAATACTATTGGTATCCAATACCTATGTATTATCATATGAGTCTGATAGATAGAGACTACTCATGAATACATATATGAAACTTCTCTAAGCTTCTGTTTTACCTTTTCTGCAATCTACTCTTTATGGTTCCTCTTCCAGTACCCGTCTTTGTCAAAGTGGAAGCACTGGTTTTTGTCCTTTATCGGGCCCTTCTTGGCAACCTTTGCTTTACTCGATCTACCTTTGCCCTTGCCCTTCTTAAGAGACTTCTCTATTTTCCTTTTCTTTCTTGTCTTACCAGGATAGAGAACTATGAAAAGGAATCTAGTAGGGACTAAAGCATAAGATCCACACATAGGTTATAATCTAGGATCATTCCTAGACCTGTGAGTTTCTCTATCTACTCAATCATCTTAAGGACATAGTTCTGAACCAATGTCCTCTTAGTCATCTTGGCATAGAAGAGACTCTTCGATATCTCATATCGTTGAGTTCTTCCCTATTCCTCAAATAATTTATGGAGATGTAGGAGTATGGATTTGACATCCATTTTTTCATGTTATCTTTATAACTCGGGAGTCATGGAGTCAACATGTAATACTGAGTAAGAGTGGAGCCATCTGTGTACTTCACATAGCGAGTGATCTCATCCTTGCTTGCCCCTTCGTTGGGCGTAGGGATTACTATATTAAGGACATATACGATTTTCTCCGCTATGAGAACTATTCTCAAGTTACAGAGCCAATCCGTATAATTTGGACCAGTAAGGCGGTTGGCATTAAATATGCCACATAGAGAGTCTAATAGCGATATTTTCTAAAAAATAAAGATACAGCAAAAAATAAATAACATGCAGATTTTGCAGAAATATAAATAATCAAGAAATGGACTTCTATCTTAATGTGCTCCCACTATTTTTCTAGCCAGTCACGCAACACCCCCAGCATATGAAATGAAAGTCTCCGACAGACTTCTAATGGGGATTGAGATCCAATCAGCATCTTAGTATAACCTCGAGTGACTTGACCAATCATACTAAGCCCAAAAGGCAAGTAGCTTTTGTCAATCATAACTCTTTGTGATTTCCGTCCTGTTCGGCCTCCGAACTACCATGGCCTTGAGGGACTCGACCAACCATGATGTTCGGTTAAGTTATCACCATCGTTACAAGATAAGTCTGATTAGATGATATACCCTCGAGGGACTCGACTAAGCATACCATGCCCTCAGGTCACCGGTGACATCTCTATGTCGTAGATAAGATAGTGAATCGCAATATAGGTGAGTCTCAAGAGACTCAACCAACTCAACCTACACCGGGAATCGGTTCCTACCTATAACGATGGAAGGTAATGTGGATCAATCTAATTACCTCATGTTTACCGACTTAATATTATTGATAGAAGGATTCTTTATTCGGTCTCCTGATATGACATGTCACACACATATATATTTAATATATATCTACATCGCATGCATATATATATATATACATATCTAGTAGGTGTAGAACCAATCAAACATCACATGATAATCACACCAAATGATCATGGACCACATCCTAATATGATCAAGCTCGAGCCAGTGGGCCCTGATCACTCACATCAAGGTCTATATGTAAATCAACATATCTCCATACCCTATGATCATTCATCTTGCCTTATCGGTTTCATCGGCATCTCAACGCATCTCCATGCATCGTGATCGTCTGTCTCGGCCTCATGGGTCCTGCTATCACTTCCACGCTCCCGTTGCACCTCCTCGTATAATTACAACATAATTATAGGTACACAGACCCGATAATAAATGAGAAAAATAGAGGCTTGCAAGCCCCAATAATAATAATGATCATATCATACACATATCACATCACACGGTCCATGATCATCTGTCCACACCATACATCACATGTATATATTATTATATAAAAATACTAGATAAATAATAATAATTAATTAAATATTTTTAATTAACTTATACTTTTATGAAATCAGGGACATGCAATGAATTTTCTAAATTCTAAAGGGTATTTTAGTCATTCAGCTAGAAGGGACAAAATTAAAATTTCTAAAATTCCTAAGGGCAAAACTATCTTTTGTCCGAAAACCCTAATCCCCTACTTTGCTGCAGCATTGCGGCTACCACCGCCCCTACCGGTGATGGCCATGCCCCCATGGGGGGGGGCACCGCCCACCCCTGCGTCCCTGTTAGTGGGCACAGTGCCCGTGCAGGTAGGTCGTAGGTTGTGGGTGCTGCCTGCCTACAACTAACAGGCCGCCACCACTACAATTACTAACATGCAGATGGTAGCAAGGGCAACAATAGTTGCAGCCCTTGGCCGCTTTTGCGTCAATAATTTTAACGATAAAAGCTTCTCTAATTCACAACACACTCAATTAAAATCCAATCTTCGCATGAACAACCTAGCTCTGATATCACTGTTGGGAAATCCAGGGGGCGACATCACATGCGCAGTGGAAGAATATAAAAGAAACATCCTCGATTTCCACGATAAGGTTCCATCGTCATGCGAAGATCGATACGTAAAATCAAATCCGTGAATTCGAAAACTATGTATGTAAAAAGATAATACCTAGGGAGATCATATATCCTTGAATTTCTACAGATCCATGGGGTGGATGAAGGAGATCAAGCGTCCTCCTCTCTAGTGGTGATCCACACGACAAGGCTGCGAAGATGCTCGTCTCTAGAGAGAGGAGAATAGGAGGTAGCCACCAAGAAACCCTAGCCTATGGACCTTTGGTTCCTTCCTATTTATAAAGGCCCCCTGTAAACCCTAATAGATCCTGCTATATTGGATATTGGATCTCCATCCAATTACTCAAGCCTCTTAGATTAATGAGTCTATACCCAACAATCTAGCTCTTATGGGATCTCATCCATGAGATCCAATAATACAAGGGCTTATTGGATATTCAATAGGATAGGGGCTCTGACGGATATCTCATATCTGAATCTCTACTCTTCGTAATACCTACCATATGTGTGTGACCCTCTAGGCCCAATATCGAGTTGGCCATGAGTCATACATGTCAGAACTCCTTCTGACTCAGTGAATTATTATCTCCATAATAATTCACTCGACTTATCGATTGCAGACGTATTAGGCCATTACGGCGCAGTTCCCAAATAATATAGGGGAATCCAATCGTTTAGACCTATCTATCCTCAATTACTATGTACCTATAGTCCCACATCCATCTAATATCCTAAAGACCATATATCAAGTATGGTACTATCAAGCCCATACGATTTTCACTCGAGTCTTGCTCAATCAGATTCTCCTGGAGTACGTATTCTCTCTCAATCCGAATGACCCTGGCTAGGGATTTGCCTAAGCAAGAACACAAGGGATACGTTAGGGATCGAGCGACACTAAGAGGAGGGGGGGGTGAATTAGTGCAGCAGTAAAGAACGATAGATTTTTCAGTAATTAAAACAAGTTTGGAAACTTCGTACGAATGAATGCAACGTTTCGTTTAAACCCGGAAAGATTGCGTTTTAACTTTAAAGCATATGTAAGAAGATGAAGATGAAGTTGAGTAAATAAGGCAGCAAATGAAGATGGTTTGTAACAAAGTAAGTTGCAAGAAAGTAAATGCAAATCGATTTATAGTGGTTCGGTCATCCGACCTACATCCACTTCCAAAGCCTTCTCCGATGAGGCTCCCAACTTCCACTTGTAAATCCTTTTGAAGGGGAAGGACCAAACACTCCTCTTACAACCCTTTTACAATAATTTCACACTCTTACAAATTTTTCAAAGAGAAAGAAGGAGGTGAACATAAGCTATTGAAAACTAGACTTTCCCAAGCCTTTTGCTCAATTTCTAACTCTCTAAGGGTTACCCTTTCAACTGAGAAAGGGGGGGGGGGTTTATAGATTCAAAGAGGATTCAAATTTGAGCTCCAAATTTGAATTCAATTTGAGTTTTCCGGTGCTGGTGGTGCTACCGCCTGTCAGAAGCGGTGCCACCACTTGTCAGTCGTCAGACTGACAGTGCACAAGTGGTACCACCACCCAAGGCAGGCAGTGCTACCGCCTGTGCCTTCAGGCGCTAGGCGGTACCACCGCCCAACATGTTTCAGCCTACTGGTTTGGGCCGAAAACTCGACCCAAACTGGTCCAAAATAGCCCCAAATGGGCCCTAACTTGGTTTATAGGATTAACACCTAATACTAAACCAAATTAAATGCTAAATATGAATTTAAAGATATTTTCTAAGCTATTACAAAGTCCAACAAGTCAAAGACTTCTTCCGACGAGCTTCCGACAATGTAATTGTATTTAGTATGAAGTTTGTACAAAGTAGCTTTGTCTACACAAGCCGTAGACTATAGCCTGAGATCTCTTAAAGTAGTCTAGGAGAATGCACCCCACTTCAGGAAGGTAGAATGGTCTCACTCCACCAGACTCATCTCCAAGAGAAGTTAAACAGAAAAGTAGCCATGACTACACATGTTGTAGACTATGACATTTTACTAAAATGCAATAACCAATCATTCTTGGACGACCTATGAATGCATCACATTATTGAAGCATAGAAGTACACAATACAGTAACCTCATTCTATAAAGCATTAACGAATTATAAAATTGAATATGATAAAGATCTCTTTTTCTCTACATTATGAGCATAGACTCTGGGAAATGATAAGAAGCAATGAATTCAGAAATGGATTCCATGTACTCCAATAAAGTTTGGAACCTGGTTGTTGCAATCGAGGGTATTGTACCCATTGGTTGTAAGTGGATCTTCAAAAAGAAGATTGGAGTAGATGGAAATGTAGAAACCTATAAAGCAAGGCTAGTGGCTAAGGGGTATCGTCAAAGGTAAGGTGTTGACTATGATGAAACTTTCTCACCCATAGCCATGCTAAAATCTATTTGAATTCTATTGGCTATTGCAACATACTATGATTATGAGATCTGGCAGATGGATGTTAAAATTATATTCCTCAATGGTAACCTCGAGGAAGAGGTGTATATGATACAGCCTGAGGGATTCGTGTCCAGGGATAACCCAAATAAGGTGTGCAAGTTGCTTAGGTCCATCTATGGACTGAAGTAAGCTTCCCGAAGTTGGAACATAAGATTTGATGAGGCGATCATATCTTATGACTTTGTTAAGAATGAAGATGAGCCTTGTGTGTACAGGAAGGTAAGTGGGAGCACTATTACCTTTTTGGTATGATATGTGGATGACATCTTGATCATTGGGAATGATGCAGGAATGCTCTCCACAGTGAAGGCTTGGCTATCTAGGCACTTCTCCATGAAAGACTTAGGGAAATCATCCTGCATATTGGGGATATAGATCTACAGAGATAGATCTAAGAGGATGCTAGGCTTGTCCTAGTCCGGGTACATAGACACCATTATCAAAAGGTTTGGCATGAAAAATTCTAAGAGATGTCTCATACCAATGAGACATGGAATATCACTTTCTAGGAGTATGTCCCTAAAAAACTCCTAAAGAAATGACACACATGGATGGGATACCATATGCCTCAGCGACAGGATCTATCATATATGCTATGCTATGTACCAGGCCTGATATAGCATATGCTTTGAGTGTCACGAGCAGGTATCAAGAATATCTAGGCTTGGAGTACTAGAAAGCAGTAAAATGTATCCTTAAGTACTTGAGAAGGACTAAGGATCTTTTACTGGTATATGGAAGAAGTAGCCTCAAGGTTAAGGGTTACACGGACTCGAGCTTCCAATCCGATGTCGATGATAGCAAATCTAATTCAGGGTATATGTTCACCCTGAAAGGAGGAGCAGTATGCTGGAAGAGTTCCAAGTAAGACACTACTGCTGACTCAACCATAGAGGCGGAATACATTACTGTGGCAGAGATAGCAAAGGAGGGAGTCTGGATGAAGAAGTTCATCACAGATCTAGGAGTCATCCCGGGCAGTGAGGAGCCGATTCCATTGTATTGCGACAACAAAAGGGCAATAGCTTAAGTGAAGGAACTCAGGTCTCATCAGAAGTCAAAGCACGTTCTGAGGAGGTTCCACTTGATAAGAGAGATTGTCGCTTGAAGAGATGTAGTAGTGGAAAAAGTTCCATCCGAAAATAACATTGTAGATCCACTAACAAAGCCATTGACTCAGATTATCTTTGAACGTCATAGAGATCGGATATGGATCAGACACATAGGTGATTGGCTTTAGGTCAAGTGGGAGATTGCTAGTCATATGTGCCTTGCTAGCCAATCACATGAGTGATGGCACTTGTGACTTGATATGCACTCTTTCTTTGCTTATTATTATCAAGCATTTTATCACTTTATCTTGCATGTTGCATATATTGTGATGTCCTTGAATCTGTGTAATGGGAATCAGATCGTGATGAGATCACGATAATGAGACCGATTCACCTTTAAACACGGACCCTAAATAATCCCGGTCATAGGTTACTCGAGAGGGACATCGAGATAACCATATAGACTGGTGTGCTGTATACCCATCCATATGATGGAGGTGGTTGGTCACATAGCTACTCATGTGGGGACACTGAGAGTACAGTACAAGTGCTTATTGGGGAATGAGTTCACTGATTGATCCGCTTACGGAATGCTGGATGGTTATTGATACCTCACGTCAGACAGCGATTCTATAATCCCAGTAGTGTATCTGGTCCTTAGACTTGAGACACCAAGGATATCCTATATGAGTACACTCTTTGATACCAGACTTATAGGTTTGGAAGTTCCAGATCTAGTACAGTCGGTTATTGGAAATGGTAGCCAACCTTACGAGGGCTATTGAGTGCCAATAGATGATCATCTGCTCTCGTTATCATGAGAGGAATATTCTATGTTTTCTTGCTTGAACAAATCCTTAACCAAGGTTATTTAGATTGAGAGAGAAAGAGTTCTCCGAGAGAATCTGACTAGAGTAAGATTTGAGAAGAGACCATATGGTCCTGACAATACCATGCCCGATATATGGTCTCTGGGATATTAGATTGATGAGGGACTATAGATATATGGTAACTGAGGACAAATAGGCCCAAAGGATTAGATTCCTCTGTATCGTCTGGGGACTACGGCATAGTGGCCTAGTACGTCCGTAGTCGATGAGTCAGGTGAATTATTATAGAGATAATAATTCACTAAGTCAGAAGGAGTTCTAACAAGTATCACTCACGGCCAGCTCAATATTGGGCCTAGAGGGTCACACACATATGGTATGTGTTGCGACGAGTAGAGGTTCGGATATGAGATATCCGCTAGAGCCCCTATCTTATTGGATATCCATTAAGCCCCTGAATTATTGGATCCTCAGATGAGATCCAATAATTGCTAATAAGAGATTATTGGATAGAGACCCACTAATCCAAGAAGCTTAGGTAATTGGATGGAGATCCAATCCCCAATAGGGCAAGATCTATTAGGGTTTACAGGAGGCCTCTATAAATAGGAGGGAACCAAAACTCCATAGGCTAGGGGGTTCTTTTTGGTGGCCACCTTATATTCTCCTCTCTTAAGAGAGGAGCATCGTTGCAGTCCCTACCATATGCATACTGCTAGAGAGGAGGATGCTTGACCTTCTTCATCCTCTCCTACAGATCTACAAGGATTCAGGGATATACGATCACCCTAGGTACTTTCTTTTACACATGCAGTTTTCACAGATTTATTTTTGACGCACCGATCTTCGTACGATGACGAAACCTTTCATAGAAATCTAAGCTTTTTATTTTTTTATTCTTTCGCTATGCATGATGTTGCCCATTGTGGATTTCCCAACAATTCTTACATTATTCCCAATGATTAAGATGTCATCCACATATAACATCAAGAAGGTGATAGCGCTCCCACTTACCTTCCTATACACATAAGGTTCATCTTTGTTCTTAACGAAGTCATAAGATCTAATCACCTCATCAAATCTTATATTCCAACTTCGGGAAGCTTGCTTTAGTCCATAAATGGACTTAAGTAATCTGCACACCTTATTTGGATTATGCTTGGACATAAAACCCTCAGGCTATATCATATACACTTCATCTTCGAGGTTGCCATTGAGGAATATAGTTTTCATGTCCATCTGCCATATCTCATAGTCATAATGTTCTGCAATAACCAATAAAATTCAGATGAATTTCAGCATAGCTACAGGTGCAAGGTTTCGTCATAGCAACACCTTGCCTATGACGATACCCCTTAGCCACTAGCCTTGCCATATAGGTCTCCACCTTTCCATATACCCCGATCTTCTTCTTAAAGATCCATTTGTAGCCAATGGGTACGATACCCTCAGGTGCATCAATAAGGTTCCAAACCTTATTGGAGTACATGGATTCCATCTCAGAATTCATGCCTTCTTGCCACTTCTCAGAGTCTATACTCATAATAGCCTCCTCGTAGGTCTGAGGATCAATATCCTTAATATCATCTCTTCTGATATATCCCACATATCTCTTAGGAGGATGAGTTACTCTATCGGATGTATGTAAAGTTAAAACTTATGTGTGAGGTACTCTATCATAATAGTCTCCTCGTAGGTCTAAGGATCAATGTCCTGAATGTCCTCTCAACTAATATGTCCCACATATCTTTAAGGAGGATATAACACTCTACTAGTCCTATACAAAATTGGAACTTGTGTGTTAGATACCTGAACAGACTCGATCTCTGAAATGGTGCCTGAGCTAGGTTCTCAAATCTCGCTCAATTCTATCATACTCCCACTGTCTCCGCCAAGAATATGTTCCTTCTTAAGAAACACTACTCTTTTGGCAACAAAGACTTTTTGGTCCTTAGGGTGATAGAAATAATAACTACAAGTTTCCTTGGGGTATCTCACGAACTTGCACCGTTCCGTCCTGGATTCTAACTTATTGGGGTCGTGTCTTTTAACGTTGGCAAGACAGCCTCAAATATTAACAACCTTAAGATCGGGCTTCTTCCCTCTTTGTATCTCATATGGTGTAGACACTACCAATCTAGATGGAACTCTGTTCAGAAGGTAAATTACGGTATGTAGGGCATATCCCCAAAATGAGATGGGTAGGTCAGCGAAATTCATCATGGACCGCACCATATCTAATAGTATGTGATTCTTCCTTTTGGATACACCATTAAATTGTGGTGTACAAGGAGGTATCCATTGGGACAGAATCCCATGGTCCTTAAGGAACTGGATGAATTCTATACTCAAGTATTCTCCTCCTTGATCTAATCGAAGAGTTTTAATACTCTTTTCAGTCTGGTTCTCTACTTCATTCTTATACTCCCTGAATTTCTTGAAAGCTTCAAACTTATATTTCATCAAGTACACATGTCCATACCTAGAGAAATTATCAATAAAAGTAATGAAGTAGGAATAACCACCTATGGCATGAGTTGACATAGGATCACATACATCACTATGTATGAGTTATAGTAACTCAATGGCTTTCTCTCTAGTTTCACTAAATGGAGAGTTGGTCATTTTTTCACGAAGGTAAGACTTGTAAGTTGTATATGACTCATAGTCAAATGGATCTAAGTATCTATTTTTTAACAACTTTTAAATTCTTCTCTCATGGATATGACTTAGCCTACAATGCCACAAATATGCATTGTTTACCTCTTCTCGTTTCCTTTTTGCCATGCTTACATTCATGATATGTGAAGCAGTATTTAGTATGAATAAATTATTATGCAATGTTTCTCTAGTGATGATCTTATCATTCTCACTGATTGAATAATAATTATTCTCAAAAAATACTTTATAACCATTTAATATCAAACATGAAATGGAAATAATATTTTTGATAATAGAGGGAACAAAATAACATGCATCTAATGCAATAATAGCTCCATTAGGTAGATGTAGAGTGACCTCATTGATAGCAATAGTAGCAACTCTTGCTCCATTGCCCATCTTGAAGTCCATCTCGCCTTTTGCTAATCTCTTATGTCTTGTCAGAACCTGCAACGAATTACAGATATGATAAACACTATCGGTATCTAATACCTATGCATTATCATAAGAATCTGACACATGGAGATGGATAATGAAAGTAAGTAAAGCTTTTCCAAGCTTCTGTTTTATTTTTTCTGCAAGATACGCCTTGCAGTTCCTCTTCCAATGCCTATCTTGATCGTAGTGGAAGCATTGGCCTTTGTCCTTTGCTGGGTCAATTTTGGCAACCTTTACCTTACCCCATTTGCAATTGCCCTTACCCTTCTCAAGGGTCTTCCCAATCTTCCTTTTCCTTTTGGTCTCACCAACATAGAGAACTAATTTCTCTTTCTTAATTGTATTCTCTGCCTCCCTCAACATATTGAGGAGCTCAAGGAGAGATGCCTCAAGTTTGTTCATATTGAAATTCATGATGAACTGAGAAAATGAATCCAATAGAGACTGAAGTATAAGATTAACATATAGGTTATTATCTAGGACCATTCCTAGACTTGTGAGTTTTTCAATCCACTCAATCATCTCCAGGACATGGTTCTGAACCGGTGTCCCCTTAGTCATCCTAGCATGGAAGAGACTCTTGGATATCTCATATTGCTGAGTTCTTCCTTGTTCCTCAAATAGTTTACGGAGGTGCAGGAGTATGAAATGAGCATCCATGTTTTTATATTATCTCTGTAACTCAGGAGTCATAGAGGCTAACATGTAACACTGGGCGAGAGTGGAATCATCTATATACTTTACATATTGGGTAAACTTTTCCTGAGGTGCTTCTGCCTCAAGTTGGGGCATGACTGTATCTAGTACATATGTGATTTTCTCCGTTGTAAGAACTATTCTTAGGTTGCGGAGCCAATCCGTATAATTTAGACCAGTGAGGCGGTTGGCATCAAGTATGCCACGTAGAGGGTTTGATGACGATATGTTTCTGATAAACAAGAGATATAGCATAAGTGAATAACATGACATGCTCCTACTAATTTTTCTAACGAGTCATGCAACACTCTCAACACGTGAAATGGAAGTCTCTGACAGACTTCTAATGGGGATCGGGATCCAATTGACATCTTAATGCAATCTCAAGGGACTCGACCAATCACACTAAGCTCAAAAGGTAGATAACTCTTACCAATCACAACTCCTTGTGATTCCCATCATATTTGGCCTCCGAACCACTATGACCTCGAGGGACTCGACCAACCATGATATCCAGTTAAGTCATCACCATCATTACAAGATGAGTCTGATTCGGTGATATGCCCTCGAGGGACTCGACCAAGCATATTATGTTCTCAGGTCACCGATGACATCTCTATGTCGAAGACAAGATAACGAGACACGAAATAGGTGAGCCTCGAGGGACTCGACCAACTCAGCCTACGTCGGGAATCGGTTCCTGCCTCTAACGATAGAAGGCCACGTGGGTCAATCTTATTGTCGCATGCTTACCGACTTAATATTATCATAGGAGGGGTTTTAGGTTCGATCTTCTGATATGATGTGTCACACACATATATATTTAATATATTTATATCGCATGTAAAAAAAACATATATATATATATACTTATCTAGTAGGTGTATAGCATTCACATGCACAAGCACACCAAATGATCATGGACTTCAACCTAATATGATTAGGCCTAAGCCAGTAGGCCTAATCACTTACATCAGGATCTATGTGTATATCAGTGTATCTCTATGCACGGTGATCATCCATCTCGTCATCGTCGGATTTGTTGGCACCTGGACGCATCTCCATGCATCGTGATCGTCTGAATTAGCCTTAGGGATCCGGCTACCACCTCTAGGCTTCCGCCGCATCTCTAGGATAATTACAACATAATTACAGGTATGCAGGCCCGACAATCAACGAAAAATGAAGACGCGTAGGCCCCAATAATCACATACACACATCACAAAGTCCATGATCATCTTCACACATCACATCATATCACATCACATGTATATATCATGTAGGATTACTAGATAAATAATAATAGTTACTTAAACCTTTTAAATAACTAAAATTCTAAAATCAAGGACATGTAGAGAATTTTTCAGAAATTCTGAAGGGTATTTTAGTCATTTTGTCATAGGGGACAAAATTAAAATTTCTAAAATTTTGATGGGCAAAACTATCTTTTGGTCGAAAAACCCTAATTTTCATTCCCTCTGCTTTCTATAGCACTGTGGCTGTGGCCACCGCCACCCTGTCGTTAGCGGCCATGCGTGCGGGGTGTCGTGGAGGGAGGGTGGGGGGTGGCGGCGGGGCTGGTGCCACCCGCGAGCCTAGCACCTGCGGGCTCCTTGTGCGCATGTGGCCAGTGCTGCCACTGCGGGCAGACGGCCACCGACGGCCCTGCACGCACGACCATGGCTGCAAGCAGCCTTGGTCAAATTATGAGGGCAGCAATAGTTGCTGCCCTCTCTCGTCTTTTGCGTCAACGATTTTGGTGTCAAAAGCGCATCCAAAACACAACACATGTAGTTTATAAGCCAATCATCACACAATGAACTTGGCTCTGATACCACTATTGGAAAATCGAGAGATTTGGCATTTCATTCACAGCGAAAAACAAAATAAGATCGGATTCCCTATAGTTACGTACTTGGCCGTCGTGCGACGATTGGTGCACAAAAATCATAAAGCCGAAAAATCCACATGTATCATGTCAGAAGTGTTACCTAGGGAGATCATATATCCCCGAAAATTTTAGATCCGATAAAGAAGATGAAGGAGCATTGGCGTACTCCTCTCTAATGGTAATCCACACAGCGGACGTAGTAACGACGCTCCTCAGATCACCGCCAGATCTCTCTCCACGTACACCACAAGGTTGCCGGAGCCAAGGAGGAGGAGAGGAGACTAAAGAGAATAGGAGAATGACTACCAAGAGCTCTTAGCCTATGAACCAGGAGGTTCCTCCTATTTATAGAGGTGGAGGAAGCTTATCCTTAACAGATCCTGTTCACACTAGATCTCTATACAATTGGATCTCATTGGATCTTATCCATAGGATCCAATTGGATCTTATCCAATCATTTAATTGGATCTCATCCAATTACCCAATTAGATCTCATCCACAAGATCCAAACTAGGGGCTTCACAGATATCTCATATCGACACCTCTACTCGTTGTAATATTCACCTTATGTGTATGACCCTCTAGGCCCGATACCGAGCTGGCCGTGAGTCACTCCCGTCAGAACTCCTTCTGACTTAGAACACCTTCTGATATAGTGAATTATTATCTCTATAATAATTCACTCGACTTATCAACTATGGACGTACTAGGCCACTACGCCATAGTCCTCATACGGTACAGGGGGATCTAATTCATCGGACCTATCTGTCCTCAGTTACCATGTATCTATAGTCCCTCATCCATCTAATATCCTAGAGACCGTATATTGGGTATGGTAAAGTCAGGCCCATACGGAATCTTGTTCGAGTCTCGCTCTGATCGGATTCTCCTGGAAAACTCCTTCTCTCTCAATCCGAATAACCCTGGCTAGGGATTTTGCCTAAGCGAGCACATGTGAGATATATCTCTCACGATACCGAGAGTGGATGATCCTCTATTGATATGCAATTGTCTTCATAAGATTGGCTATTATTCCTAAGAACTGGCTATACTAGATCTGGAGCTCTCCAAACTTGTAAGTCCGGTGGCAAAGAATGGAGTACTCAAGCAAGATATCTTTGGTGCCTCAAGTCTAAGGACCAGACACACTACTAGGACTATAGAATCGCTATTTGACATTAGGTATCATTAACCATACAACATTCTATAAGCGAATCAATCAATGAACTCATTCTCCAATGAGCACCTGCACTGTACCTCTAGTGTCCCCACACAAGTGACTATGAGACCAGTCACCTCCATCATATAGACGAATATACAACGCACCAGTCTATTCGATTATCTTAATGTCCTCTTCGAGTAACCTATGACCAGGATAATTTAGGATCTATGTTTAAAGGTATATTGGTCTCATTATCATGATCTCATCACGATCCGATTCCTATTGCACAGATCCATGGACATCACAATATTCATCCAGATAATGTGAGAAAAATATCAATAATAATATGTGAAGAGATCGACGTAACATGTCACAGATGTCATTACTCACGTGATTGGTTTGTAGGGCACCTACAACCAATAGAAACCGTATGGGCCTGACAGTACCATGCTTTATATGCAGTCTCTGGGATATTAGATGGATGAGAGACTATAGGTATATGATAACTGAGGACAGATAGGTCCAAAGGATTAGATTCTCCTGTATTGTTTAGGGACTGCAGCGTAGTAGCCTAGTACATCCGCAGATGAGTCGAGTGAATTATTATGGAGATAATAATTCGCTGAGTCAAAAGGAGTTCTAATAGGTATAACTTACGGTCAGTTCGATATTGGGCCTAGAGGGTCACACATATATGGTAGGTATTGCAAAGAGTAGAAGTTCGGATATGAGCTATCCATCGGAGCCCCTATCTTATTAGATATCTAATAAGCCCCTGTATTATTGGATCCCATGGATGAGATCCCATAAGAGTTAGATTATTGGGTAGAGACTCATTAATCTAAGAGACTTGAGTAATTGGATGGAGATCCAATACCCAATAGAGCAAGATCTATTAGGGTTTATAGGAGGCCTCTATAAATAGGAGGGAACCAAAGGTCCATAAGCTAGGGCTTCTTGGTAGCTACCTCATATTCTCCTCTCTCCAAAGAGGAGCATCTTCGTAGTCCTGTTGTGTGGATCACCGTTAGAGAGGAGAACTCTTTATCTCCTTCATCCACCCCATAGATCTGTAGGAATTTAAGGATATACGATCTCCCTAAGTACTATCTTTTTATATACGTAGTTTTTAGATTCATGGATTTGGTTTTATGCACCGATCTCCATACGACGATGGAACCTTATCATGAAAATTTAGGATGTTTTATTTTATGTTCTTCCGCTACGCATGTAATGTCGCCCCTTGGATTTTCTAACACCAGCATGTTATTAGTTCATCCAGCACTTCGTCTGAACTACTAACACATCATCTTTTCCTTCGGCTTATTATATCCAATCCAACGACATGTTGACCTCCTGTAACATTCAATCTTCTTGACACAAAGCCTGATCCTTCCGACCTAATGCCCAATCTTTGACATGATGCTCTCTGGCCCAACATCTGATTCTCATACTTCAGTGATTTACCTTTTCATGATCGAAGTTTCTCTTGCGTTACTTATCTCAAATGCTTATTAGTCTACAAACTCATCAATTGATTTCATTATCAAAATTTGAGATTCAACACTTATTTGATGAAATAAAAGCTATGCTTATTTAAAATTCACTTTTAATGGGTAAAATAATAAGAAAATAATTTTTTTAGCATTTTGAAGGGTTAAATTAACTGAAAATAGATATTTTAAAGGCCTAAAAGTAGAACAAGTGGTCATTTAGGCATTCATAAGTTTCTAAAGTTTCATCGAACTTGAGCTTTGAGTGATCAAAAGTAAAAAACTAAAAAATTTAGCCATTTAAGTACTTATTTAACTGAAAATATGTGCTTTAAAGGCAAAAAAATAAAAAAATGGTCTTTCAAGGCTTCATCAAATGTTTACAAGGTTTCATAAAAATTTTGATTAATAAACCTTATAATTTCAGCTTAAATTGATCAAAAAAATCAGCATTTTAATAACTGAATTAAATAAAAGTAGGTCTTTTAATGGTAAAAAAAATAGGGAAAAAATTGGTCAACTAGGGCTTCATTACATATTTTCAACGTTGTATAAAAAATTTAATATTTTTCAATTAAAATACACTAGAATTATGCTATTTTTGTAACTCATTTAAAAATAGTGTCACTGAGATATCAATAACTTTTTGTTATCTTAAAACTTGAAGAAAACTTCTTGGATGAAATAAAAATGACTTTGTAGTCAAATTTGTTCCCAAGTTCACCCTAGATCAGTCAAAAAAAAATAAAAAAAAGAAAATATCATCCTTTTAACTGTTAATAATTGAAAATAGGTCTTTTAAAGGCCTAAAAAAATATAAAAGTGATCATTTAGTCTTCATAAATATTTCAAAGGTTTCATGAAACTTTTGACCCAAAAAAAAAGAATTTCAGCTTAAATTTTATAAAATAAGGAAATTTCAACTTTTTAAGTGCATACTTAACTGAAAATAGAAACTTTAAAGGCCTAAAAATAGTAGCAATGGTCATTTAAGGTTTCAGTAGATGTTTACATGGTTACATAAAAGTTTTGGCCAAAAAACATTAAAATTAAATTGGCCAAAAAGAAAAACTCTAAATTTTGAAGAGCTAAATTAACTAAAAACATATCTTTTAGTGGTCCAAAAATAGAAAAATTAGTAAGTTAGGGCTTTATTAGATATTTTCAATGTCATACAAAAATTTTGAAATTTTTATAAAAAAGGAACATGAGTTTCATATTTTCTATTGGGACTATATCCTTTTTGTATAAGACCGAAAATACTGTAACTCGAAAGTTAGTAAATTATTTTCATCTCAAAACTGTATAAAACTTCTTTGATATAATAGAAGTGATTTTGTACTCAAGTTTGTTCTAAATTCACTTTAAATTGACCAAAAATTGAGAAAATGAGAAAATTCCAGTCTTTTAAGGATTTAACTAACTGAAAATAGATATTTTAAAGGCCTAAAAATATAAAAGTATTCATCTAGTCCTTCATAAGAATTTCTAAAAGTTCATCGAAATTTCAGCCAAAAATCATTGTAATTTCAGCTTAAATTGGACAAAAATAAAAGAATATGAATTTTTATTTTTAAATGAATAATTAATTCAAAATAGGTAATTTAAAGGCCAAAAAATAGAAAAAATGATCGCTTCACTAGCTGTTTACAAGGTTTAATAAGAATTTTGCCAACAAAAGTAATTGCATCTTAATTTTTTAAAAAATAAAAATGAAAAGTTTTAGCTTTTGGGAGTTGAATTAAATGAAAATAGATCTTCTGATGGACCAAAAATAGCAATATTCTCAATATTTAAGAAATTTTTATATTTTTAATAAAAATGAACAATAGTTACATTGTTTTCTAATAGAGTTGCATAGTTTTTATATAGAATTCAAAAGCCATATAAGCATATTAAAAAAATATAGGGTAATTCTTGTTGGGAAATCCGCACAAGGGGGGCGACATCACATGCGTAGCGGAAGAACAAAAAAACAAAACCCCAGATTTCCCGTAGAAAGTTTCCATCGTCGTGCGAAGAACGGTGCGTCAAAAACAAATCCACAAAAACTACACGTGCAAAAGAAGATACCTAGGGAGATCGTATATCCCTGAATTCCTGCAGATCTGTGGGAGAGGATGAAGGAAGTTAAGTGTCCTCCTCTCTAGCGGTATCCACACAGCAGGGATTGTGACAATGCACCTCTCTCTCTGGGGAGAGGCGAATAGGAGGTGCCTACCAAAAACCCTCAGCCTATAGAACTTTGGTTCCCTCCTATTTATAGAGGCCCCCTTGAAAACCCTAATGGATCTTTTTGCCCTATTGGGTATTGGATCTCCATCCAATTACCCAAGCCTCTTAGATTAGTGGGTTTCTACCCAATAATCTCTTATTAGTAATTATTGGATCTCATCTCAGGATCCAATAATTCAGGAGCTTAATGGATATCCAATAAGATAGGGGGTTCAGCGGATATCTCATATCCGAACCTCTACTCGTCGCAACACCTACCATATGTGTGTGACCCTCTAGGCCCAATATCGAGCTGGCCATGAGTTATACTTATCAGAACTCCTTCTGACATAGTGAATTATTATCTCTATAATAATTCACCCAACTCATCGACTATGGACGTACCAGGCCACTACGCCGCGGCCCCCAGACGATACAGGAGAATTCAATCCTTTGGACCTATCTGTCCTCAGTTACCATATATCTATAATATCTCATCCATCTAATATCCCAAAGACCCTATACAGGGCATGGTGCTGTCATGCCCAAACGGTCTATCCTCGAGTCTTGCTCTTGTCGAATTCTCCTGGAGAACTCTTTCTATCTCAATTCGAATAACCTTGGCCAAGGATTTATTCAAGCAAGAACACATGGGATATTCCTCTCATGATACCGAGAGCGGATGATCCTCTATTGACACTCAATAGCTCTCGTAAGGTTGGCTACCACTCCCAATAACCGGTTGTACTAGATATGGAACTTTCCAAACCTATAAGTCCGGTATCAAAGAATGGAGTACTCATATAGGACATCCTTAGTGTCTCAAGTCTAAGAATCAGATACACTATTGGAATTACGGAATTACTGTCTGACGTGAGGTATCGATAACCATCCAACATTCCGTAGGTGGATCAATCAGTGAACTCATTCTCCAATGAGCACTTGCACTATACCCTTAGTGTCCCCACATGAGTAGCTATGAGACCAGCTACTTCTATCATATGAACGGGTATACAGCACACCAGTCTATCCGGTTATCTCGATGTCCTTCTCGAGTAACCTATGACTAGGATGATTTAGGATCTGTGTTTAAAGATGAATCGGTCTCATTATCGTGATCTCATCACGATCTGATTCTCATTGCACAGATCCAAGGACATCACAATATATGCAACATATAAGATAAAGTGATAAAACGCCTAATAATAAGCAAAGAGAAAAAATGTATATCAAGTCATAAGTGCCATCACTTATGTGATTGACTTGCAGGGCACATATGACTATCAATCTCCCATTTGACCTAAAGCCAATCACCTATGTGTCTGATCCCTATCAGACCTCTGTGACGCTCAAAGATAATTTGAGACAATAGCTTGGTCAATGGATCTGTAATGTTATCTTCGGATGGAACTATTTCCATTGCTATATCTCTTCGGGCCACGATCTCTCTAATAAGTTGGAAACTCCTCAGAACACTTCTGATGAGACCCGGGTTCCCTTATTTGAGTAATCGTCCCGTATTTGTCGCAATATAAAGGAATCGGCTCCTCGCAACTCGGGATGACTCCTAGATCTATGATGAACTTCTTCATCCAGACTCCCTCCTTTGCTACCTCTACCGCAATAATGTATTCTGCCTCTGTGGTCGAGTCAGCAGTAGTGTCTTGCTTGGAACTCTTCCAGCATACTGCTCCTCCATTCAGGGTGAACACATACCCTGAATTAGACTTGCTATCATCGATATCGGACTAGAAGCTCGAGTCCGAGTATCCCTCAACCTTAAGGCTACTACCTCCATATACCAGTAAAAGATCCTTAGTCCTTCTCAAGTACTTAAGGATACATTTCTCTGCTTTCAAAGGTTTCTAAGCCTGGATCTCTGCACGATATCTGCTCGTGACACTCAGAGCATGCGCTATATCAGGCCTGGTACATAGCATAGCATATATGATAGATCCTATTGCTGATGCATATGGCATCATATCCATATGTGCCCTTTCTTCAGGAGTCTTTGGGGACATACTCCTAGAAAGTGATATTCCATATCTCATTGGTATGAGACCTCTCTTGGAATTTTTCATGCCAAACCTTTTGACAATGGTGTCTATGTACCTGGACTGGGATAAGCCAAGTATCCTCTTGGATCTATCTCTATAGATTCGTATTCTCAATATGTAGGATGCTTCCCCTAAGTCCTTCATGCAGAAGTGCCTAGATAATCAAGTCTTTACTGTGGAGAGCATTCCTACATCATTCCCAATAATCAGGATGTCATCCACATATAATACCATAAAGGTGATAGTGCTCCCACTTAATTTCCTGTACACACAAGGTTCATCTTCGTTCTTAACGAAGTCATAAGATCTGATCGCCTCATCAAATCTTATGTTCCAATTTCGGGAAGCTTACTTCAATCCATAAATAGACCTAAGCAACTTGCACACCTTATCCAAGGTTATCCTAGACATGAATCCTCCTCATTTGTATCATATGCACCTCCTCATCGAGGTTACCATTGAGGAATGCAGTTTTGACGTCCATCTGCCAGATCTCATAATCATAGTGTGCTGCAATAGCCAATAGAATTCGAATGGATTTTAGCATGGCTACAGGTGAGAAAGTTTCGTCATAGTCAACACTTTGCCTTTGACGATACCCCTTAGCCACTAGCCTTGCTTTATAGGTCTCTACCTGTTCATCTACTCCAATCTTCTTTTTGAAAATCCACTTGTAACCAATGGGTACAATACCCTCGAGTGCATCAACTAGGTTCCAAACCTTGATGGAGTACATGGAATCCATTTCTGAATTCATGGCTTCTTGCCATCTCCCAGAGTTTATGCTCATAATAGTCTCCTCATAGGTTTGAGGATCAATATCCTCAACATCCTTTCCTCTGATATGTCCCACATATCTCTCAAGAGGATGAGATACTCTATCGGACCTAAGTAAAGTTGGAACTTATGTGTTAGGTGTCTGAACAGATTCTGGAATGGTGCTTGAGCTAGGTTCTCCAACCTCGCTCAACTCCATCATGCTCCCACTGTCTTCACCAAGAATGTGTTCCTTCTCAAGGAACACTTCTCTCTTCGCTACAAAAACTTTTGGTCCTTAGGGTGATAGAAATAATACCCATAAGTTTCCTTATGGTATCCCACGAACTTGCACCGTTCCATCCTAGATTCCAACTTGTCAGGGTTGTGTCTCTTAACGTGGGCAGGACAACCCCAAATCTTAACAACTTTAAGATCGGGCTTTTTCCTATTCCATATCTCATATGGAGTAGACATCACTGATTTAGTTGGAATTCTGTTCAGAAGGTAAGCTGTGGTTTCTAGGGCATATCCCCAAAATGAGATGGAAAGGTCGACGAAACACATCATGGAACGCACCATGTCTAACAGTATATGATTCCTCCTTTCTAATATACCATTAAGCTATGGTATATAAGGAGGTGTCCATTGGGATCAAATCTCATAGTCTTTGAGGAACTAGGTGAACTCTGTACTCAAGTACTCACCTCCTCGATCTAATCGAAGGGTTTTAATACTTTTTCCTGTTTGGTTCTCTACTTCTCGTTTTCTCTTAGACTTTCTTACACTCATGATATGTGGAGCTGCATCTAGCATATATAAACCATTATGCAATATTCCTCTCTTGATGATCTCATCATCTAATATTATTGAACAACCATTGTTCTCAAAAACTAATTTATATCCAATAACTATCAAACATGAAATGTAAATAATATTTTTGATAATAGAAGGAACATAATAGCAATGAATTACAAATATGATAATTACTCCATTGCCCATCTTAAGGTCCATCTCGCCTCTGTTCAATCTCCTAGGTCCTACCAGAACCTACAATGAATTGCAAATATGATAATCACTCCGGGTATCCAATACTCATGTGTTATCATAAGGTTCTGACAAATGGAGACTGATCATGAATGTACCTGAAGCTTCTCCAAGCTTATGTTTCGCCCTCTCTACAAGGTACTCTTTGCAGTTCCTCTTCCAATGCCCATCTTTGTCGTAGTGGAAGCACTGGCCTTTGTCCTTTGTTGGGTCTTTCTTGGTAACCTTTGCCTTACCCATTTTACCCTTGCCCTTGCCCTTCTTAAGGGTCTTCTCAGTCTTCCTTTTCTTTCTGGTCTCACCAGTGTAGAGAACCAGCTTCTCTTTCTTGAAGGTGCTCTTTGCTTCTCTCAACATATTGAGGAGCTCTGGGAGAATCATCTCAAGTTTGTTCATATTAAAATTCATTATGAATTGAGAAAAGGAATCTGGTATGGACTGAAGTACAAGATCCACACATGGGTTATCCTCTAGGACTATTCCTAGACCTGTGAGTTTTTCGATCCACTCAATCATCTTAAGGACATGGTTCTAAACCGGTGTCCCCTTAGTCATCCTAGCACGGAAAAAACTCTTTGATATCTCATATCGCTGAGTTCTTCCCTGTTCCTCAAACAGTTTGCGGAGATATAGGAGTATGGAATTAGCATCCATATTTTCATGCTGTCTCTGTAACTCAGTAGTCATAAAGGCCAACATATAACACTGAGCAAGAGTGGAATCATCTAAGTACTTCACATAACGAGCGATCTCATTCTCGCTTGCCCCTTCGTCGGGCGTAGAGATCACTGCATCAAGGACATACGTGATTTTCTTCGCCGTGAGAACGATTCTTAGATTATGAAGCCAATCCGTATAATTTGGACCAGTGAGGCCGTTGGCATCAAGTATGCCACGTAAAGGATTTGAAAGTGACATTTTTCTGAAATAAAAGATGTAGCAGAAATAAATAACATACAGACTTTGTAGAAATTTAAACAATTAAGATAAGGACTTTTATCTTAATGTATTCATACTAATTTTTCGCGAGACACACAACACCCTCCGGTATATGAATCGAAGACCCCCAACGGATCTCTAGTGGGGATCAGGATCCAATCGGCGTCTTAACGTAACCTCGAGGGACTCGACCAATCACGTTAAGCCCGTAAAGGTAGGCAACTCTTTCCAATCACAACTCCTTGTGATTCCCGTCCTGTTCGGCCTCCAAACCACCATGGCCTCGAGGGACTCGACCAACCATGATGTTCGGTTAAGTCATTAACATCGTTACCAGAGGAGTCTGATTAGGTGATATACTCTCGAGGGACTCGACCAAGCATACCATATCCTCAGGTCACCTCTGACATCTCTATGTCATAGATAAGATGGCGAGACGCGATATAGGTGAGTCTCGAGGGACTCGACCAACTCAACCTATACCGGGAATCGGCTCCTAGCTATAACGATGGAAGGCCACATGGGTCAATCTAATTACCTCACATTTACCGACTTAATATTATTAATGGAGAGGATTTTTGATTTGGTCTCCTAACATAATGTGTCACACACATACGTATTTAATATATATATCTACATCGCATGCAAATATATATATACTTATCTAGTAGGTGTATAACTAATCACACATCACATGAGCAATCACACCAGATGATCATGGACCATATCCTAATATGATCAGGCCCGAGCCAATGGGCCCAATCACTCACATCAAGATCTATGTGTACTTTTGCGTATCTCCATGCCCTGTGATCGTTCATCTCACTTCGTCGGATCCGTCGGCATTTCAACGCATCTCTATGCGTCGGATCGTCCGTCTCGGCCTCGTGAGTCACGCTACCGCTGCGCCTCATCATGTAATTACAAATAATTACAAGCACGCAGGCCCAATAATAAACGAGAAAAATAGAGGCTCGCAGATCCAATAATAATAATCACATGTACACACATCACATCACAAGTCCATGATCATTTGTCCATATCATACATTACATGTATATGTTATTTTATAGGACTACTAGATAAAAAAATAATAGTTAATTAAACTATTTAATTAACATATTTAATTTTCTGAAATCAGGGACATAACGGAAATTTTTGAATCCCCAGGGGTATTTCGATAATTCGGCCAAAAGGATATTTTGGTAATTCTGTCAAAAGGGACCGAATCTGAAATTTCTGAAATTTCGAAGGGTAAAATCATCTTTTGCCCAAAACCCTAATGCCTTTCCCTTCTGCAAAGTTGCAACCGCCGCCACCCTATGGCGGCGGCGCCATCTGGCCGTCTTGCGCGCCCTTGCTTTCGCTTGGCCAGTGCCGCGAGCGGTTTGTCATGGCGTGCGCCTTGCCTGTGGGTGCGCCACATTTGTGGCGCGATCGCTCGCAAGCATCTTGCCCCTTGCTTGGTAGCGCGCGCTGCGCGCCCCTTGCGCGTGAGGAGGAGGCGCGCGCCCGCTACCTCGTGAAGCGCGATGCTGCATTGGCGCCTCTGCGGCGTTGGCTCTGCGCACAGCGCCAGCGCTGCGCTCGCTGGCGCTGGCTTGCGGGTGCTCCTTGGGCGCGCCTAGTGCGTGTGCCGCCTCGCGCGCGCACCTGCTTGTAGCCCTTGGCCGGCGCAATATTTGGCGTTGCCTCAGTAGGCGAGCCCGCCGATGGTTGCTGTCTGCGGCAGCAAGAAGGCGCAAGCGACCTTGCGGTTGCTGCACGAGCGGGCAACAACAATTGCTACCCTTTCTCACTCTTTGCGCCAATGATTTTGGCGTCAAAACAGATCTAGGACACAACACACCAGTTTAAAATCTGATCTTCGCACGAACAACCTGGCTCTGATACCACTGTTGGAAAATTCGCGCAAGGGGGGCGACATCACATGCGTAGCGGAAGAACAAAAAAATAAAACCCTAGATTTCTCGTAGAAAGTTTCTGTCGTCGTGCGAAGATCTGTGCGTCAAAAATAAATCCGCAAAAACTGCACATGCAAAAGAAGATACCTAGGGAGATCGTATATCCCTGAATTCCTGCAGATCTGTGGGAAAGGATGAAAGTAGTCAAGTGTCCTCCTCTCTAGCGGTATCCACACAGCAGGGATTGTGACGATGCACCTCTCTCTCTAGGGAGAGGCGAATAGGAGGTGGCTACCAAAAACCCTCAGCCTATAGAACTTTGGTTCCCTCCTATTTATAGAGGCCCCCTTGAAAACCCTAATGGATCTTTTTGCCCTATTGGGTATTGGATCTCCATCCAATTACCCAAGCATCTTGGATTAGTGGGTTTCTACCCAATAATCTCTTATTAGCAATTATTGGATCTCATCTCAGGATCCAATAATTCCGGGGCTTAATGGATATCCAATAAGATAGGGGGTTCAGCGGATATCTCATATCCGAACCTCTACTCGTCGCAACACCTACCATATGTGTGTGACCCTCTAGGCCCAATATCGAGCTGGCCATGAGTTATACTTATCAGAACCCCTTCTGACATAGTGAATTATTATCTCTATAATAATTCACCCAACTCATCGACTATGGACGTACCAGGCCACGCGCGCGGCCCCATACGATACAGAGAATCAATCCTTTGGACCTATCGCCCTCGATTACCATGTATCTATAATCTCTCATCCATCTAATATCCCGAGACCCTATACAGGGCATGGTGCTGTCAGGCCCATACGGTCTCTCCTCGAGTCTTGCTCTTGTCAGATTCTCCCGGAGAACTCTTTCTCTCTCAATCCGAATAACCTTGGCCAAGGATTTGTTCGAGCAAGAACACATAAGATATTCCTCTTATGATACCGAGAGCGGATGATCCTCTATTGACACTCAATAGCCCTCTTAAGGTTGGCTACCACTCCCAATGACCGATTGTACTAGATATGGAACTTTCCAAACCTATAAGTCCGGTATCAAAGAATGGAGTACTCATACAGGACATCCTTAGTGTCTCAAGTCTAAGGATCAGATACACTATTGGAACTACAAAATTGCTGTCTGACGTGAGGTATCAATAACCATCTAGCATTCCGTAGGCGGATCAATCAGTGAACTCATTCTCCAATGAGCACCTGCACTGTACTCTTAGTGTCCCCACACGAGTAGCTATGAGACCAACTACCTCCATCATATGAACGGGTATACAGCACACCAGTCTATCCGGTTATCTCGATGTCCTTCTCGAGTAACCTATGACTAGGATAATTTAGGGTCTGTGTTTAAAGGTGAATCGATCTCATTATTGTGATCTCATCATGATCAGATTTCCATTACACAGATCCAAGGACATCACAATATATGCAACATGCAAGATAAAGTGATAAAACGCCTAATAATAAACAAAGAAAAAAAAATACATATCAACTCATAAGTGTCATCACTTATATGATTGGCTTGCAGGACACATATGACTAGCAATTCTAATGTCAATATGCTATTTTTATTTCAAAAACTTCAGAAAAATTTTCAGATAGAATTGATTTTGTTGTCAAATTTCTTCTGAATTCACCTTGAATTAGTCAAAATGAGATAATAAGAAAATTTTAGCTTTTAAAGGATGAATTAATTGAAAATACGTTTTTCAAATGCCTAACTATTTATAGTGATCAATTTAGGCCTTCACAAGATATTTATAAGATTTCATGAAACTTTTGACAAAAAAAACTTATAATTTCAACTTTAATAGGACAAAACTAAAACAAGAAAATTTTAATATTTTAAGTGTTTAAATATCTGAAAATAGGTATTTTAGAGACCCAAAATTAGAAAATATAGTCATTTAAGGCTTCAATATATGTTTACAAGGTTTGATAAAAATTTTGACCCAAAAAATCTTTAATTTCAGATTAAATTGAGCAAAAATAAAAAAAATCAGAGTTAAATTAACTAAAAATAGTCTTTTAATGGTCCAAAATTAGAAAAATTAGTCAATTATGGCCTCATTAGATATTTTAAATGCTTACAAATATTATTTTTAGATTAAAAATGATAAAAGGGGTACACTGTTTTTGTATAGGACCTAAAAAAAGTATAACTCCATTCAAAAAAACGGAACTCAGATGACAAAAAGTTATTTTTGTATTAAAACTTAAGAAAAAGCGCTTTGATAAAATAGATGTGATTTTGTGGCAAAATTAATTCTACATTCACCTTAAAACTGGTCAAAAATAAGAAAATGAGAAATCTTTTGACTTTTAAGAGTTTAAAATATGTCTAAAAATGGAAAAAAATGGTCATTTACGCCTTCATGATATATTTCTAATATTTCATGAAACTTTTAGTAAAAAGAATTTGTAATTTTTGTTTAAATTGGTCAAAAATATAAATGATCAAATTTCAGCCTTTTCAAGTGTTTAATTAACTAAAAATAGTAAAAATGATCATTTCAGGCTTCCCTAGTTGTTTACAATATTTCATAAAACTTTTGGTAAAAAAACCCTTGTAAATTCAGCTCATATTGGCCAAAAATAGAAATAAAAAAATTTTAGCCTTTAAAAGCTAAATTGCATAAAGTAATAGCCCCAAAACAGGAAAATTAGTCAATCGTGGCTTCATTAGACATTTCCAACGCTTAATGAAAATTTTGGTATATTTAGATAAAAATATTTCTGATTTACACTGTCTTTGAATGATGCTTTATTGTTTTCGTTTAAAAGCCAAAAAATACTATAACCCCATTAAGAAATTTGTTCTAAATTTTTGTCTCAGATGTCAAATTTTATTTTATTTTTTTGGTTTTAAAACTTCAAAAGAAATTATGATGAAATAGAATTGATTTTGTGAACAAATTTGTTCTAAATTCAACTTAAATGACCAAAAATAAGAAAATGATAAAATTTCAACTTTTTAATGATTTAATTGACTGAAAATAGATCTTTAAAGGTCTAAATATAAAAAAAATCTGATTCACATCTATGGACTCGTTTATCAAAGAGGGAGCTGCTATTGTGTCACTGGGATATTTCAAAAATTATGAAAAGATTACGATGCTCCTTGAGAAATATAAACAAAATGATGTCTTTCCCAAAAAAAAAAACTTAAAAAAGATATCTTTTTGGCATCTGCTATATATATATATATATATATATATATATATATATATATATATATATATATATATGAGTATTTTATCTAAAATAGCAAATGATCATTTTATCTAGTGGAGCGCAACTAGTGCCCTCGTCACATGCCCTTAACGCCCTCGCCTCTGATCGTTGACTAGGGCCTTGTGAGTGGGGTCAAAGAGCTCCGTCTTCGATTGTGAGGAAGAAGCAGTAATGGAGGGCGACAAGGGTAATGAGCTCTGTCTTTGATGATAAGGAAAGGGAAGCTTGACTAAGTGGTTATAACTTTGTTAAAAAATGTGGAGGTACCAGAGTGCTAGTGGTGGATGACGAGCGCGCAATCCATGAAGGCAGCAGAGCAACAAGGAAAGAGGGGGAAAAAAAGGAGAAGAGAAAAGAAAAAGGCGGATAGGGAGGAAGAGAGGGTAGTGTCGCAGAAGCGACGAATGCAACTATGTTTGCGTATTTTTATCAAATTAAAAAAAATATTTTGGGGAGTATCATTTGATGGAAAAATCTTACACTTAAAGACTTTTTTTAAATGGTAAAATGCCATATAATTTTCATCTTAGGGCACAAAAGGAAAAGGGACGACGCGCTCGGATGCCATCCGAACTCAAACCAATTACAGTAGGAACGTCGTATATATAGCGGTAAACCATCTCCCTCTTCGATCTCGATCCTTAAATTTCCCGCGCCCCGCCTACCAATCTGTCCACGTCTCCCTTGGGGTTAGGGTTGGAGTCGAGCCTTTTCGGGAGCGGGCGAGAGACAGGAGGAGATGTACGCTAGCCAGTTCGATGTTGGATCGGCCTCCCTCTTCTCCGGCGGTGGATTCATGCCCTCACAGGCCACCCAAACCCCCGATTCCTGCTTCCCCAAGGTCCCGAAATCTGTTTAAGAAAGAAGAATAATTCCCTCGCCTCTTTTTTTGGCCTATGTATCCTTTATATCTCACGTCGACCTGGTGGTGGTCGCCATGTTTTCGCTCAGAGTCGCGGCGTCCAGGGTGTGCTCCCTTTCACCGTGAAGCAGATCAGCGAGGCGTACCACTCCAACGACGATAAGTCCAATTTCGTTGTCGATGGTGTTGATGCCGCCAATGTAGTCTACTCTTTCCAGTTTGCATTTGGGAATCCCTAATTTGAGCATGGCCCTGATTGTTTTGCTGTTTTTTCGGTCTCCTTTGTGAGGTGCCAGGTGAGGCTACTGGGGCTTGTGATGAACAAGACCGAGAGGGTTACTGATGTCTCCTTCGCCCTCGATGATGGTACTGGGAGAATTGATGTCAATCGCTGGTGAGTTTCTTTAGATGCTATCATTTTTTGTAGCCAGAGAGAGAGAGAGAGAGAGAGAGAGAGAGAGAGAGAGAGAGAGAGAGAGATTATTTTTGTATCGTAACTTTTATACTTGTTTTGGCAGGGTCAATGAGACTTCAGACACAAATGAGATGGCTATAATTCAGTGAGCAGCTGAATTTTTTTCTTCTCTGCTTTCTTTCGGGATATTGGCATTTTTCTAATGCTATTGAATTTTAATGTGAGAAATGGGATGTATGTCACTGTCAATGGTAGCTTGAAAGGATTCCAAGGCAAACGACATGTCGTTGCCTTCTCTGTTCGGTAAGATGCTTAAGATTTTTTTTCCCGCCATGGATGTTCAATTCTGAGTCATTCTCAAGAATCAACTTTTAGGAACATTTTGGCTTAATTATATCTGTGTCCTTTGAGAGTCTATCATTTTTTGTTGAATATCGTCAAGACACAAAGAAACTTCTAGGTTTTAGTTTTTTGATAGTTACACTCCTTCCTTCTGAACCATGCGGTAATTTGGGTTTCAATATCCACCATGACTCAATACTTTGTCAATTTTGTAAAAGACATGGTTCATATGTCATTCCTTTTGTTGCATCTTTGCTTTTTTGGATTTTCTTTTCATAAAGAAAGAAAACCCTGTTACAGCCACCCATTTATAGGCAAAAGAAGGGGCGAATATTTGCAGTTTGAGATGTCAAGACATTGCAATTCTCATTCTGTACCCATGGGTGTTTGAATGTCTTTAGTGTAGTATTTACTTTAAATTGAGATCAAAATATACTTTCAGGGCCTTTATCTGTTGGAATTGTATGATTTAAAATATATATATATATATATATATAATTCATAAGGGGCTGTGTTGAAATAAAATTATCTCGATGCTATAGCTACATAGCATGCAGATTCAAGTAACACATGATTCTTGGAAAATTAGGTGGCTAGATGAGATAGAAATTACGGGATAAGAGTTCAACCAGATCTTCTAAGTTTCTTGTTTAGGCTCAAGGACATGAACTGGATCTTTGTGTCAGAATTTATAATCATACTTCAAGCTTCTGCATAGACACTAGGACAAATATTTTCTTGAAATGGTTAGAACTATTACTGTGTCAACAATGGTTCTGGGCCATACTTTGATATTTGTGGATTGATCTATACCCACAAAAACTCAATTTCCTAATATTTTTATTTAAACTTTCTTCATCTATTTGGATCTGAAAATTTTCATGATACAATGCAACATCATCCTGGAAGTCTTGTTAGGGCTGAAAAACTCTTTCATTTTGGAAGGCAGCAAACTAATGGGATCAGTTATTATTGGAATGATCAATATGATGGTCAAGGGGGAGTTATGTGTTAAACTTAGAAGAAACTTATTGGCATCAATCTGCTAGATTGCATGGTTGTAGGAGACAATAGTCAATATTGATTATTCTCTCAAATTGTTGATAGTAGAAGATTGTAAAATGTCTAATAACCTCAATTTAGGTGTGTCTAATATGAACATTAATAACATTATGGCTTATGTTTTTCCTGGAGTACTACAAGTTGTTTGTACTTTGCAGTGACCTTGCATTTGCCTACTCAAAGATGTCAAGATGACCTTTTCAAAGTACTGGGGGTTTGATATTGAGATCTTGGGAGAAGAGATTATTGAAGATGAATTTTTAGAATAGGCAAGGATAAAATGTCAGCCATGACGGGTTTAATATAGCTTTCTTCAGAAGTACCTTGATGAAGGAAATTCTAGCTTTAAGGCCTTGTTTGCTTCAAAGAGCTATAGTCATCTTGACTTGTTAGTAGTCTTTTCACAGGATCATTGAGGAGTGCAGTTTGTCAATCAAAATTTAGGACAATGTTGATGAAATCATTGATGTAATTGGGGAGTTGAAACAGAGAAGAAGCCACCAATTGGAGATATACAATCACAAGATGTATATCTGGATAGATTGTTTTTGAGATAATCAAATAAGCAGTGAACCTCAATATGGTTGGCATATATGTTGGTTCAGTTAACTTTCAAATAGTATTAAATGGAATGGACTAATAAGCCAATCTTATTATGGGTTTCTATCTTAGTTAGACTTCCTGATATTAATAAAATATCATTATCAACAATGACTTACTATGTGGCTATTTGCAATTTGATTGTGGGTCACGAAGAAATCAAGAATCTCACAGGCATGTTTTCATTCATAAATGAAATAAACCTTATTACTATGTGTCTTGCTGGACTTATTTTCATCAATTTTTTGATCTAATTAGTATTTGTATAAGATGAGGATTTCTTCTCCAAGGAGGCATCTCTTTTAGTGGGTCATGCAGTTTACCAATATCTCAATGGTATATGATGGCACTTGCCTGGGAACACATTATTATAGGTCATGCTGTTTCTTAACTGGCTCAGTGTACAAATAGTAATACTATAAATTGCCATTAGAAAACAGAGAGATAAAAGTTATACTGAATGTATCTTTTTTTGGACTTGGAATTTGCATCTTTTAAATCTGAAAGCCTTAGAGGGAAAGGTGATCATACCTTTACAGCATGAAAAGGTTGCTATCTAATTAAAGTAGTTCTTTTTTAATCTTCTGACAAGCTTCAGGCAATTGCTAATCTCCTTATTACTTGCTAGTTAACATGAATGATTTCTTTTACTCTATGCTTACTTTTTCCCATCTCCTTCTCTTTTCAGCCTGGATCTTATTAATAGTCAACCAAATTCGAGAACATAATCACATAAGTGACTTTTCTCTGAACAATCTTTATGGATTAGCTAGACAATTCCTGAATTTAACGGCAGATGGCATTATACTTACATTTCTATAATTTCCATGAGGTGGCTAACTAAATTAGGTTACGACAAACTTGATTTGTTTAAATTTGTGGTCTTTAAAACGTTAATTTGATGAGGGTAGTCAAAATTGTGGAGATTGTCTCGATCTATTTTTTACTTGACATGTCTTATCAGGTATTCAAATAACTGAGTTTTATTGTGGATAAATAGGAAGAGAAGTTTTGAAATATGCTAGTTGCTCTCTACTTGCTAGTTAGATTCTAGGAACTTTCATAAGAAAATGACGAGAATGTCATTTAAATTGTAAATTTCTGTGTGGTATGGAAGCTTTTTAAGCATAACTTTATCATTTTTGTTCTCACTTTTTTACTGTGACTGTTAGAATGTCTAATTGGTAGTTAAGAATATTTATATGGATCTGTCTCTAGAACAAGGCAAGCTTTGACACAATGGTAAGGTCGCTTCTTTGTTACCAAGGCAATCAGGGTTCAAGTTATGTAAACAAACACTACTTATAAGGGGAAGATTGCACACGTTAATCCATCCCAGACCTTGAATTGGTGGGGGGGCTTGTGCATTGCACTCGCCTTTATGGTTCTGTCCTACTGAAACATTTTATTAAGCAATAATAAAATAACTATGAATCAGTGTTAGTTCCATAAAACTACTAAAAAACAGTAGACTGTCTTTTTATTGTTTGTTTGCAATTTTATTATGAGCCCTTGGATCAAGAAGCAAAAGCAATTATGTCAGCCAATGACAAAGGAATTTGGTTTAATATTCTTTCTGCTGTTTCCTGGTTTTGCCAAATGTATATTTCGCTTTGCGTATCCCCAAGTTATAGCTGGATTTTCACCCTCTATGGTTATGTTGACCTTAGCCTATTTTTATCAGTAATAATCTCTTGTATTTATTCTCTAATCCAAGTTAAATTGTTCTTTTTTTTTTTCTCTCCAACAGTCCACGGTTAAATTTTGTCTCATATTCATTTTGTTTGTTATGAGATTAGTCTAATCAAGCAATTGAGTAACTTGTGATTATCCATTGTCTGCCCAGGCCTGTGACTGATTTCAATTACATCACTCTTCACTTCCTTGAGTGCATTCATGTGCATCTGGATAACACCAGACCGAAGGTATTGATGTATTTAAGCAGTGTTCTATTTGTTGATTATGATGTCCATATGTACTTCCATATTTTTTAAGAACATGCCTTTGTGTTGTATTCATGTTATATGGTGTTTTGCTTCTTATTGGCAAGACATGATTTGGGAGTTACCTATGCTCATTCTAGGTGAATGTGCCTGTGGGAACAGTAGTGACTCCTACTAATAATGATGTAAAAAGATACCAGACTCCTGTTTTGAACCAGGTAAGAAATTTTGAAAAAAAAAATCCTACTGTCTTAACAAATATCATCTAGGAGCAACTTCTGTACTGGTTGTCCTTTTTTTTTTCTTCCAGTTCTCCACTCATTCAGGCATTGGTGGTTCCGAGAGTAATATCTACAAATTGGTCTTGGATGTTTTTCAGGAACCAGCTAGCCTGTAAGTAATGCATGTTTTACTTAGTTTCCTCTCTGGTTGATTTGTGTGTTTTTCATTTATATCTATGAGACTGCACCATTATGCTATTTGGGACATACTCATTCTGATTTTAAGATCATCAATTTTCTCTCTCTCTCTCTCTCTTTTCCCTTTTTTCTGGTACTGCTGTCATGACCTCCCATGTTGACTTGGTAATCTTGCATTGGTTAGTTCGTCTCATTGCGGACCTCATGCATTCACCACGATGATCCCTCTTCTTACCAGACAAATTCTTTTTGTACCTTATGAGTGCATAAATTGTCATGATGTTGGATTACTTTCTTAACAGTGCTCGCGAACATGGACTGCACGTGGATGAAATTGTCCAGCGCTTAGGGCTACCGATGGATAAGATCAAGTCTCTCTTCAGTCTCTCCTTTCACTCTGTTATTTCTTTATATGTTGTCTTTGTTTGTGTTCCTAATGGATATATATTTTGTTTGCAGGGATGCTATTGAGTATCATGTTGATATTGGCAATATTTATTCCACAATTGATGAAAACCACTACAAGTCTGCATGCAATGGTTGAAAATTTCAATTAATTCTTCAAGCAAACTTTTATAAGACCAAGATTTTGTAATTGATTCTTGGAATTTCTCCAAGAATGTCCTCTTGAAACTTGTTTAAACTTGGGGATGCTGTGAGCTGCAAAATTCTCACACTGATCAGGTATAACACATTGTTTCGTGTCTATGTTAAGTTGATTATATGATGTTTGCCTATCTAATTTAAGGTAGATTTTTTATTTCACAAACTATCTTTTCCTTTGAGATTTTAGATGCTATGTTTTTTTCAAAAGAGGGCGAGCTTTAGTACAATGGTAAGATTGTTTCTTTATGACCTAAGAGATCAGGGTTCAAGTTACAAAAATAGTTTTTATGAATATTAAAAAAAAGGCTATGTATATTGATCCTCCTTGCACTTCTTATTGGTGGGAGCATATATTGTGCACTAGTATATGCACTAGTTATCAGCAAATGTCTTCTATGTAAATTCTTTAGATGTCACATCTCATGCTATCAAGATTTAATAGGTTCTTTGGCCAAAATCAAAGATGTCTACCACAGCAAATGTCATTCTGATTGATTTTGTTTAATCCAACCAGTTCTTGGTTTTAATCAGCCCCATCTAATTCAAGCCTGAGATTTTCTTATGATTGGCTTAGCTGTTCATGTAAGAATGCCTTCTATGCAATTTATGTCATGGAAGGACTTATGAAAACACACAAAAAAAAAAAAGCCCTTTCAGATCTTACACAATCCATTCTTTTCTTTTAAGGTTTATATTCTCTCTCAAATCCTGTTCAAGGTTTTTAGATGTTTTAAAATTTTTCTCTACTTTTCTCTCAAACTTAATTTCCTTGCCTGATGTTTAAACCTACATGGAACTCCTATCCCAAATTTTATTTTCCCCTCGTCCTTTAGGACTTAATTTTCTTGTCCCATCATTTTATAAATCTTCACCATCCTAAGAAGTGTACACGCAAGAGAACATATAAAATTCCACAATGGTTGTTATTGGTTCCGATTGTATGGTTAGAAAAGACCAAATAGGCATAATTGTCTTGAAATAATTATACACTAATAATTCCTCAATAGCAAATTCATGGGATGTAGTCGATACTTTGTAGGCATTGTTAGTTCATTTTATAGCCATCGAGCAATATACAAAACAAATCCACTAATAACCATAGGTGTAAGTAATGTATGTTAATCCACTAATAACCATAGGTGTAAGTAATGTATGTTTTGATGATTCTCTAAATGTATTCTATGAAGATTGTCGGATCAGTCTAATTCTTCCAAACTATGATCTTTAAGAATATACTAAATATATGTTTTAGACGTGGAAGAGTCAAATATAGAAGGTTTGCTTGGTATCTCCTCGCATGGTATACCAAACATATGATTGGAGAGGAGGTGATGCCCTTCTCAAATCCTAGTATTTCAGAACAAAAAGAATTGAGAAGGAAGAAGACCTCCCTTATGGCTTTGGGTTCAAGTTATATAGAGGTCCAGACCAAGATTGTTGGACCCAACCAACTTAGTGGCTATTTAATTATACTGTTTCAATTACCTCTCTCAGTGTTGGAAGCTTCCTTAGGTTCCTACCTTGTGATAGATATCATATTGCTTTATCGAGAGAGGCCTTGACCAAGCTTGATCTAACATGGGGGCTCCATCCCACGAAAGGAACGTAAAGGGAGGTTTTGATGCTGAAAGAGGTAAGGGTTTAGCTTCTAAAGGTATGTTCTCAACTAAGCAACATTTAATCTGAATGGACCATTCTGATAGGAAGGTATATCCTACTTCTACTAATAGTGGCAGGCCCAGAGGGCTAGGGCATACAAGGATGGCATGCTGGTAGCAAGGTGTCACTACCATCTCTTATTTACTAACCACTTAAGCTATTTGGACTAAAAATGTTCTTTATAAGAAGGGCCCTAAACCAAAAGGTGTGATCTCCAATAGAACATGAACCGTAAACACTGAACATTATGTATCTTTCGAATCTTTTCAATATTCTGAAGACATTAGATGAGTTAGTAGATAGAGGTGGAGGTACTAGCAAAGGATACAAGATTCTCTGCATAGGCTTATCATCTTAGAGTCGTTAGATGAAGTAAATAACTACAACTCTTCATAAATCGAAGTATGTGGCTAGATGACTCAAATTTTGAAGCATCATTATTAGAGAAGATAAAAAAAAAAAAAAAATCAAGACGCAAGCGTCTTGGAAGTCTCAACCCTTGTTTCTCGCATTAAATTAATAAGTATTTAAAAAAAAATAAAACCATTCAATGATTGATATACTAATGACAAACCTCCGAATTTCATAGCCTATATTGTTCGAATCCTCTATTGTTTTGAATTTAATTTCATGGAATTATAAGTATGCTCACAATAGGAAATGTAAAAAAGTTTTGAGTAACATCATTTTAGTCTAATCATTCTCCTTGAAGTTGTTTACAAAAGGACGAAAGTGCTTATTTCTTAAAAAAGTTAAGATCCTTCTATTCTAACAATGAGTAAGTTTTCATTTCACATAATAAGTGGCAAAGAGGAAACATTGATAAGAAATTTACCTATTAGATTCATGTATGTTCACTTTGATTTTTATGGATAAAAAAAAGGAGACTTAAGTATAGCAATCATTGGATGGATCCCACATCCTTTTTTTTGGAAAGTTGTAGGTTCACTAAAGCTAACTATACCATTCCCACTAAATCCGAAGGGATATTAAGAAGGCTGAGTAAAAAGTATGAAACTAATCTAAGGATAAGCCCCACAGATTTGATTTCCTTTAGGTTTTCTTATTTCTATGTAGGATATAACTACACAATTAAAAAGACCAATGGAAAGATTTTGCATGTAAGTAGTGGTCCATGAAGATCGTCTTTCCCCTGCATGGAAGGCTTCAAAACAAATCCTCCAAGACAACTTAAGAAAAATTTTGATGTGGATGGATGCTAAGACCATCATCGACTTTTTTTTTTAAATGAACATTTTTTAGTTCCTCAGTTGTTTGAAATCTCTCATTCCAGATACTAGAGTTTATCATTAAAATCCCAGAGAATCAAAATTTTATAACACATAGCCATGCTATGGCTTCAAAATGTTTTATATTTTATTTCATTTTTTTTTCCCCTAGGCAAGAGGCAATAGTCTCTAAGATTTTAGTAATAGAAAGATTTTCTAACGAAAGTAATGTATCATTAAAGTTGATGAGCTTAATAACTAATATAATATTTTTTTTTCACTTCTCATGTCAATTTCATGTAATATCATCTTATAGAACATGGCTTGCTTCCTTAGTAACTTGTAATTAATTAGTTCATCTTTTGTTTCATTAAGGTTCTAACACGTACAAAGTTTAATCCCCTTTCTCCAAAAGTTCCTTAGAGGATCCCCTCTTTTCCAAAGGTGTAGAGAGCTTATAGATATGGTTTTACATGTTGAGGGTTAAATCTTTCTTTTCCAGAGATTTCAGTATAAATATTATTGATTTTGGTTTGACAAGAGTTTGATCCTTCTCAATACGAATCAATATATGTGCACCGCATTATTTTTCCTTTTTTGCTCCTTTCGGTTTTTTTTACAATCAGTAGTAGTAATAGTAATAGTAATAATATTATGTAATTCGTCTTCTGTTATTATTATACGTCAGGGGATTAAATAACATAAGAATTAGATACAGTTCTCCGGAGAGAGGTTGGGGTACTAAGATGAAAGTTTCACCACGAATGATACATCAGAGCAGTCAACCGCATCAAACCGATTTAAAAGTTGGCCTGCTCCTAGCACACTTATTTTGGTTCTGATCCTGAAATATGTTGCACCTTAGTCTGATAATCATTATAGTGTTATTTATATCATGACTAAAATGAACAGCAAACATAATATATCAGAATTATCGTTAACAACTCAAGTTTTAGTCTGTCAAATAAACTCAGGGCTTCGAAGTCGATTATAAAATACAGATACTTCAAATATGACAATAGGAAGGCAGAAAATAAGACCTAGTCCAGAGGTGAAATCCGACTATCAAGAATAAGATAAAAGAGATCATGATCTTATAATCTAGGTGCATAACTCCACTAATCAAAATGAGAACACAATAACCTTCAGATTGAAAAAAATTAGGTGCAGAAAATCAGTGTTTATTTTCCTGCTTTGGTTTACCTACCTTTACTGAGCACCTAATATATCATTTCAAATACTGACCATAATGTAAGAAGGCCTAATATCAGATAACAAGATTGGAATGAGATGCTATACATTTTGTTTAAGTACCACCCTCGGTTGCAGCATAACAGAGTTATACACTTGCATGCCAAAAAATTGTCTTCATCCAATCAAAGAAACCAACAAAAGAGCCCAGCAGCTTGAAGCTCTTAATTGCATGTGTTCAACAGAAAAGACGTTGCAATATTACAACCAGAAAAACATCGAGTCATTTGTCATGCACGCTCATATTAAACTCTCTTTGAAACCACTCTTCTTATTCACTTTCACCTTGTTTATGCACTGCATCATTTAAACCACAAATTCACAATGTGTTTAAAATTGAATAAAAGAATAGGCTTCAATTAAATTTTAGTAATGAAGATGTGCATTTATAATCCCGGCACCAACTTGCAAGAAAGATTTGTGCAAAGACAAATCAAGAAGAGGCTGGAGAGACAATATTATTCAACTACTAATACGTTGACATAACAAAACACAAAAACTTGTTTCTATGATAATATAACTGCAGTATTTAGCTCTTCTCCTCTTTGCCCTATGTAAACCTAACTTGCCAATGCTAATGCCAGTCATCAGTGACCAGACGGTACAGTCCTGAAAAGAGGGGGGGAGAGGAGAGAGAGAGAGAGAGAGATTCCGGGAGGAAAGGCCATCAGGATGAAAACAAGAAAACAAGGCAGAAGAAGGTGGGAGAAAGAGAGAGCGCTTGTCTCAGAGAGAAAGCTTCACAAAAAGGAAAACTAATAAAAGAAAAAATAATAAAAAGACAGTCTCATTGCTGTCGTCCTTCACAGCCATTAAACGTTCTGAAACATGGTTCTAGTTAATACTAAGCTAAAAATAAAAAAGAAAGAGTCCTCTCCCTTACGCTAAAACAAAGAGGGGAAAAGGGCAATCTCTCCTTCAGAACTGAGAGCTGCTAAAAGTTCAAAAAAAAGTCATAGGTACCAAGCGGTAAGAGCAAAAACAAGAAGGCAACCTGTCCCTCACAACCGACAGCTGTTAAAAGTTGAAACATATCATTGCAAGTCAGACAATAAGTTAAAGCTAAACAAGTAAAAAGTGACAGCCTCTGCCTCACAGCTGGCAGTTGTTCAGTCAAAGAGAACAAAAATTACCAAAAACATTTTAACACGTGTGCATAAGCCTGGTATATTGAACTTAATAATACCACATCCAACTGCGCAAAATCATCTACTCCACATCCTGGTTGGCTATTAGATAGTTAAATATCTGCTTCTCATGCAGGCCGCTACCCGCGACTTCCGCTTGCCGCGACCTCGCTGCATTCCGCCACGTACGATCTTTGGTCTAATCACTTCTCAAGTATCTATCTCTCTTCTCCTCTTCCTCCTATCTACCTTCGTATTCCTTCATCCTCCACTTCCTCTTCTTCCCTCTTACACCGGTGTACCATGTCTCGGTACACCGGTATTGACCCGAATGCACCGGTCTCACATCGTATCCTCAAATTATATAGCTTCACTGTATGCTAACAAGACAAGCAATAGAGTAAGCAGTCCAAGTTAACTTTTCATGTTTCTTAACTTTATCATCTGAACAAGTCATTTTCAAGTTAAATTGTAAATGACTTGTTCGACGTAATATTTATGCATGTCCGTATCTTTTTGATTTATTCTTGTTTTACATAATATGTAAAGGGCTGGCCGAAGGCTTAACAGCCTCATTAGAGTGAGTTTGGTGATCGTTGTAAACTTATACATAAAGTTTGTGTTATGTAAATACTTGTAAAAGGTTTCGATCTATAGTGGATCAATTTTATACTTTTGTTGTACAATCATTCTGAGCTTATGAAGTCCATGGTTGGAATTTGTATTGACTATAAAGTGTTTGTTGGAATTGTTGCTTGTGGATCCCGTGTTGATGGGGAATTCAACTTTACGCCGTGGCCTCGGGACCAAAGCGGCCTGGTTCGAGTCCGGATGTGCGGGGATCCTTCGGTTCGAGCTTCAAGCCGGTCGGGGTGACGAAGGGGTAGCGTCCACCATTCGAGGAGGAAGGCTTCGGGCTGCATTCGATGCCAGGGGCTCCGCCTTTGTTCCTGCAAAAAAGGTTGGGTCGGGGGGAGCTCCGCCCGACCCCTCCGACGATCAAGTTAGATCAGGCTACCTTGAAGGGATCTCTCCTTTTTTCTGAGTGCTCACCGCCCACTTACGTTTGTCTACCTGGGTTTTTATGGGCCAGACTGCTTCCCCCGGCTGTAGTTGTGATGCTACGTCTCTGATTGCGTCTGACAGCGTGCCGAGGACCGACCCCCTGCTGGATGATGACGTGCCTCGATGGCTGTGCGGGTGGCATCACTTCTGTCGGTCAGCGCGGGCTACAGCCGGTTGTGATGGAGACAAAAGACGTCATCCGGATGCAAGCGGTATGGGCTGACGTCACGTTCCATTTATTACCCGCATCACTCTCCCCCCCGAAGGAAGCCCTGCCTCGGGGCTCGCTCCGAGGTTCGAGGCTGGCTTTAGTTTGTGGGGATTGCCGGATGAACTTCTGATGGGCATGGAGGATGCTATCCGGGAGCTCGCGATGGAGGTCTGTCAGCTCATCGTTGAGGGACGCGGCGAGACTGGAGTGCCCAGCTCTGGGGGTCAGGTCGTGAAACGGGCATGGAGAGACTGCGGCCGAGGTTCAAGCTCGGGCTTTGTGGTCAAGGCGAGGCTTGGGCTTTCTGGCCGAGGCGTGGCTCGGGCTTTGCAGCCGAGGCGTAGCTCGGGCTTTGCGGCCGAGGCGAGGCTCGGGCTTTGTGGCCGAGGCGTAGCTCGGGCTTTGCGGCCAAGGCGAGGCTCGCGGGGCTCGGGCTTTCTGGCCGAGGTGCGGCTCGGGCTTTGCGGCCGAGGCGTAGCTCGGGCTTTGCGACCGAGGCGAGGCTCGGGCTTTGTGGCCGAGGCGTAGCTCGGGCTTTGCGGCCGAGGCATAGCTCGGGCTTTGCGGCCGAGCCGAGGTACATGCTTTGGCGGGCGGACTGCGCGGAGAAATACTCGGGCGGTCGGCGGCCGAGGTACATGCTCAGGCAGGCGGACTGCGTAGAGAAGTACTCAGGCGGTCGGCGGCCGAGGTACATGCTCAGGCAGGCGGACTGCGCAGAGAAGTACTCGGGCGGTCGATGACCGAGGTACATGCTCAGGTGGGCGGACTGCGCAGAGAAGTACTCGGGCGGTCGGCGGCTGAGATACATGCTCAGGCAGGTGGGTTGCGCAGAGTACTCAAGCGATCGGCGGCCGAGGTACATGCTCAGGCAGGTGGGCCGCGCAGAGAAGTACTCGGGCGGTCGGCGGCCGAGGTACATGCTCAGGCGGGCGGACTGCGCAGAGAAGTACTCGGGCGGTCGGCGACCGAGGTACATGCTCAGGTAGGCGGACTGCGCAGAGAAGTACTCGGGCGGTCGGTGGCCGAGTGGCTACTTAGCCAGACGGGGGCCCTCCGTCCTAACTCACATGGTGCAAACAATTGAGAACTCCCTTGCTCCGTGCGGGGCCTCGTGGGCTGATTCATCGGGTCCCATAGACGTCAAAGTCGAAGCGCTTGGATTCTGCCGTCCAGTTTTCCTGCTCCTGCGTTGCCACGCGTGGCCTTCATTTATGAGGGGACGTCCTTTGGCCTTCCTGATGTGACGTGGGTTGCAGGCGGGTGCGGAAGCGAGACAGTCGCCCATCTTCAGGAGACGAAAGGGCGCTGCTTTTGGTGGGAGTTTACCCTTAAATAGCGCATGTCTGGCTTTCTTCTCATTTCTCGCTGCGTGAGTCTTCTGTCCTGGGTCTCGCCTTCCCTTCCTTGACTCCAGCGTCCACTCCTTCCTTCAAGTCAGCCCTTCCTCCATTCCTTTCCAAGGTCAGCAAGAATGGCCTCCTCTTCTTCTTCTTCTGCCTCTCCATCCCCCGGCGATGCTAATAAGGGGGTGCCTCCGGTGTCCCCCGGCTAGTCCTCTGACGGGGAGGCGGCTAGGGCTCTCGAGGCCTTGATGTGGCCGCACGACCTCGACTCCACCGTGAGCGGGTCATCCCTGGGAAACCTCCAGGATCGCTACGGCATCCCGGAGGATTATGTCCTCTTAGCCCATGAACTGGGGCAGCGGGCTTACGACCCGATTCCTAAGGGTTTCGCATTTTGGGGCGAGGCTGCATCTTCCTCTCCACCCCGTCATCGTAGCCTGCATCTCTTGGTGGCGAATCTCACCGTCGCAGGTGGCGCCGAACTCCTGGCGCAACCTGGTGGCTTTCCTAGGGGAATGCCATTACGCCAACATCACCCCGACCCAAAACCTCTTTTTGTCCTGTTTTCGCCTCTCCAAAGGGTCGGGGGGTTACTTCCTTTCCGCCCGAGTGGGCTTCCGGGTCGGCGGGGTTCCTTCCAACAATAAAGGATGGAAGGGGCGTTTCTTTTTCGTGACCTGCCAGAAGGATTGGGGTTTTGGGGTCCGATGGTTCGCGAGGGCCATCGATAATACAGCCCCGGACCTCAGTGACCAGGAGCACGAGGACCTGGGGAGGCTCAAGGGGATTCTTCCCTCCTCACGGGCTATTCGGAGTATGATCGAGCGATGGCTGGTCGAAGTGGGTCTGAGTCCGTCGTCTCAGGGTACGTCCTAGGTGTTAGGTTCATGGGTATTACGGATTGTCCCTAATGCTAACCGACGTCTGGTTTTTTGCAGAAATGGTGAACCTTCGATCTCTCTGCAGCGGGCGGTCCTCGACGGTTTCCTCCCCACGCCCGGCGGCTGATCCAAGACCCGGCTCAAAGGACACCCCACTGGAGGTTGAAGCCGCCCGTCCGCGCAAGAGGCTGAAGTCCCTCGCCTCTAAGGGGTCCGGGGCGGCCACGGGCCGCTCGAGGGGAGCGGTCGTCGAGCAGGTGGACCGAGCGGGGACGGACCCGTAGTGAGAGGAGGTCGGCCCCAGTCAGGAGGCGAGGGGGCAGGACCTCCGACTTCCGGCGGTGCGAGACTTGTGCCGCCTTTCCCCAGGCAAGGACGAGCCCCTCCTAGCTCGGGTGATGGGAGAGCTTCCAGCGGGGGAAGTGGGGGATCCGCTGGTCGCCCGATGGGGCGGTCTATCCCGAGGGGACAGAGTATGGGCCGGAGGGGAATCCTCCGCGGCGTTCCTCTGGGGTGCACTTCATCCCGACATGGCTCGGGATTTGTACACCCTGCCCTCGGAGGTTCTGCTTGGCAAATCAGCCAAGTCCCTAATGTGGGTAAGTATCACTCTCCTTGCTTACGGTTATTCCTAAATATCATTGATCCTGACCCCGCTTCTGTAGGGCTTCCACTATGCAACAACCCTAATGGACCGGGTACGAGACGCCGGTCGGATCATCGACGGGTTGACTGATCGTAACGCCGAGCTACGCCAGCAGTTCGAAGAACTCTAGGCGAGGACGGGCCCCGAGGCGGTCGCGGCTGCCGAGAAGCGGGCGTCCGATCTGGAGGCGGAAGTGGCTCGCCTCATGTCCGAGCTCCAGGCGGCAGGAGAGGCCAATAAAGGGCTGCAGAAGTCGCTGCGGGTGGATCGGACCGAGATCCGTCTGTTGAAAACGGAGGCGTCCACCCTAAGTAAAAAGCTGGAGGAGCAGGAGGCCGTGGCGAAGGTAGCCTACGAGGCCCTCGTCTAGGAGAGGCGTCTTCGTCCAGAGAAGGACAAGGAACTCCTCGAGGCTTACAAGAAGTCTGAGGGGTTCGAACTCGGGCTGACTCGGACGGGGCAGGTATCCTACGAATATGGATACCGGATAGCTCTGGCCCGTTTCCGAGTGCGCCATCCGGGTCTCGAGGTGGAGGAGGATCCCTTTACCTCCTATCCCGAGGACCTGGAGGTGAGCATGCCCGAGGAGGTCCCTTTCAACGACAGCTTGGAGGCCCCAAAGACTTGAAATAGTCTTGTAGATTTTGTAACCTTCTCTAAGGGGTCAGTCAGTCTGTAAGTCGGTCGGGTCTTGTAACCCCGTTCCTACTGAAATAAATGAAGATTTCTTTCCCAATTCTCATTTGTCTTGCCTTCATCATTGTGACGCTTACACACAATATTTTCTAAGGTTCTGAACGTTCCACGGCCTCGGTAATAGGTGACCTGACATCGTCTCGAGTCGGAACGTTCTCGCTCGGACGACCTCGACGACGCGGTAGGGTCCTTCCCACCGGGGAGCGAGTTTACCACGTGCCCGGGTCGGGTCGCTCACCTCAGACTTGCGTAGGACCAGTCACCTAATCTGATCGGTCGAGGGCGGACTTTCCTGTTGTAACTTCTAGCGACGGCCCTTCTATAAGAGAGGGCTTTCAGGTGTACGTCGGCTCTGCGCTCTTCGAGCAGGTCCAACCCGGCTCGTAGCCCTTCGGCCAACGTTGCTTCCTCAAAGGCTTCTACCCGGGGAGTGAGGACGATCACCTCGGCTGGTAGGACAGCCTCAGTGCCAAACGATAGACTGTATGGAGACTCTCCGATCGCCGTTTTGGGTGTTGTCCGTAAGGACCATAGGATACTCGGTAGCTCATCGACCCAGCTAGATCGGGCCGCGAGGGTCCTCCTCCTGAGTCCGTCCAAGATTGATCGATTAGTTACCTCTGCCAGGCCATTAGTTTGGGGATGAGCTACCGAGTTGAACCTTAGTTGTATCTGGTGGCTCGCACAGAACTCCCTGAATCGGGCACTGGCGAACTGAGTTCCGTTATTGGTAACAATGACCCTGGGCAATCCGAACCGGGTCACAATGCTTCTCCACACAAACCGCTCCACTTGGGGCTCTGTGATCGCCGCTAGTGGCTCAGCCTCGACCCATTTGGTGAAGTAGTCTACGCCGACAATGATGTATCTCCGCTGCCCCGAGGCCTAGGGGAAAGGCCCGAGGAGGTCCATCCCCCACTGAGCGAAGGGCCACGCGCAATCCATGGGGGTGAGCGGGACCGTCGGGTGCTGAGGAGGTCGCGCGTGTCGCTGACATGCATCGCACCGTCTCGCGTAGGCCCTCGCGTCCTGATATAGGGTGGGCCAGTAATAGCCCTGACGGAGTACCTTGAACGCCAAGGTACGACCACCTATGTGCTCCCCGCAAATCCCCTCATGGACCTCGGCTAGAACTGATCTAGCCTCATCGGGGTCCAAGCAGCGTAGGAGAGGGCGTGAGAACGACCTCCTGTATAGTCGATCGTCGATCTCGTAGTACCAGGCCTGGGTACGGCGCAGACATCGGGCTGCAGCCACGCCAGGAGGGAGAGTGCCGTCCTGCTTATATTGCAGCATTTCCTGAACCCACGTTGTCGGGACACCGGGCTCGACCACCGCGATGGTGGCGATGGCGCGGAAAGGAAGCTCCTCAACTTCGACGCTCTCTTCGGGGGTTGATCTTGAGGCCAACTTTGCGAGTGCATCCGCTCGCTCGTTCTGACCTCTAGGCACTCTGGATAACGTAAAACGAACGAAGCTGGTGGCAAGGGCTCTTACCTCCGCCAGGTATTTTGCCATGATCGGGTCTCGGGCTTCGTACCCGCCGCCTAGCTACTCGGCGACTAGCTGTGAGTCGGTGAGAACACGTACTACGCCCACTTGCATCTCGGCGGCCAATCTGAGACCCGCCAGGAGCGCTTCGTATTCCGCCTCATTGTTGGTGGCCACGAAGCCGAAGCGGAGGGAGCGCTCAAACGTGCGCCTGTCGGGGGCTTGCAACACTAGCCCTGCTCCCACACCCGTCGAGCTGGATGACCCGTCTACTCGCAAGACCCATTCCGCTTCGGTCTATTCAGAATCCCCATCGTCAGGGCGGGTTAGCTCCGATATGAAGTCAGCCACAACCTGTGCTTTGATGGCAGTTCTCGGCTTGTACCGTAAGTCGAACTCCGCTAGCTCCACCGACCATTTGAGGAGGCGACCTGCCACGTCGAACTTCGATAAAACTTGTCGAAGGGGTTGGTCAGTGATTACCTCGATCGGGTGGGTCTGAAAATACGGACGCAACTTCCGAGCTGCCAACACGAGTGCTAGCGCCAGCCTCTCGATGGGCGGATACCGCTCTTCGGGCCCTTTCAGGATGTGACTTAGATAATAGACTGGTAGCTGTTCTCCGGAGTCCTTGACTAGTACGGAGCTCACCGCGTGCTGGGAGGCGGCTAGGTAGATGCTGAGGCACTCTCGGGGGGAGACCGAGGCGAGGTGAGGAAGGGCGGCCAGATGTTTCAAACGCGCGAAGGCTTCCTCGCATTCCGCTGTCCACTCAAAATTCTTCGGATTCTTCAAAGTTTGAAAGAAGGGGAGGCACCGGTCACCCGACCGTGACAGGAATCGAGATAGGGCAGCGAGTCTCCCATTAAGGCACTGGAGGTCCTTGACCGTCCGGGGTACTTCCATATCAATGATGGCTCGGACCTTCTCGGGATTCGCATCGATTCCCCTTTCATGCACGATGAATCCGAGAAACTTGCCTGAGCTGACACTAAAGGCGCATTTGGCAGGGTTGAGGCGCATGCCATACTTCCTCAAGGTAGCAAATATCTCGGTCAGATCCGTCAGATGAGTCGGGCCCGTGCGGCTCTTCACGATCATGTCGTCGACATAAATTTCCATATTTCTCCCTATCTGAGAGGCGAACATCCTATTCATGGTCCTCTGATAAGTGGCTCCAGCGTTCTTCAATCCGAATGACATAACCTTATAGAAATGGATCCCCTGGCTGGTGAGGAAAGCCGTGTGTTCCTGATTCTCGGGCGCCATCTGAATCTAGTTGTAGCCGGAGAAGGCGTCCATAAACGAAAAACGAGCGTGTCCGGCGGTGGCGTCAACCAACTGGTCGATCCTCGGAAGGGGGTAGCAATCCTTTGGACATGCACGGTTGAGATCGGTGTAGTCAACACACATCCTCCAGTTCCCATTGGATTTCTTAACGAGGACTACATTTGACAACCATCGTGGGTATTTGACCTCCTCGATAAAGTCTGCCGCCAGGAGTCGTTCCACCTCCTCTTGGACAACCAGCTGTCGCTCGGGAGCCAGTCACCGAGGCTTCTGCTTTACTGGTCGGGCATTAGGGGAGAGGCACAAGTGGTGTTGGGATACCTTAGGGTCGATGCCTGGTATATCGGCTGGCAACCAGGCAAAGACGTCGGCATTCTCCTGGAGGAGGTTGATGAGCTGAGTCTGCTCCTGCTTTGGGAGCTTCGAGCCGACTTTGATCGTCCGATCCGGACGACTCCCCGGCAAGGGTACGTCGATGGTGGGCTTTGTCGGCTCGGGATGCTGGGTTGGCCTCTTCGTCTCCCGGGGGTCTACCAGCGGATGGTCGGACCTTCCCCTCTTGTGCAGGGAGACCGCCGTCAGGTAACATTGTCTAGAGTCACGGGGGATTCCCTGGATTTCACCAACTCCGGCACGGGTCAGGAACTCTATGGTTCGATGGTAAGTCGAGACGACCGCCCTGATTTTATTGAGGGTAGGTCGCCCCAAAATTGCGTTGTAGGCAGTAGGTAGGTCGACTACCAGGAAAGTCACCATCACCGTCTTCGTCCTCGGCACATCCCCGAGGGTCAAGGGCAGTGTGACCGCTCCTAATGGCGAAACCGAGTCTCCAGTAAACCCAGTGAGCGCCGAATGCATCGGCTTCATGGCGTCCCTGGACAACCCGAGCTTCTGGAAAGCGTCCAGGTAGAGTATGTCGGCGGAGCTTCCCATGTCGATCATAACCCTCTTCACCTGGGCATTGGCCACCCTAGCGGAAATCACCAACGCGTCGTCGTGCTCGGGTTGCTCGGGCCGCTCGGCCGGAAATGTGATTTCCAGCTCGGGAGCGCGTCTGAGCTCCTCGGTCGCAGCGGCGTGGGCATATGCCTTTCGCCCGGACGTGCTGACTCCTCTAGACGCCGGGCCACCGGTGATCACATCTATATGTCGCTCGACGGGCCCCCCCAGGGCAAGGGGACGACTCTTTATTCGACCGGAGATACCGGTCCAAGTGTCCCCTGCGAATCAGCCCTTCGATCTGTCGCTTCAGCCCGCGACATTCCTCGGTATCATGTCCATGCTGCCGATGGAAACGATAGTACCGAGTCCGGTCCGCCAACTGCTGCGGACTTGTCATCGGGGCTGGGGGTCTAAGCATCCCCTTCTCCTTTATTTGGAGAAATACCTGTGTTCGGGACATACCCAAGGCGGGGAGTGGAGGGGCTGAGACGGGCGGTTCAGGACGGTCCATCCTGCGTCTCGGTTGCGCAGGTTGGTGCCCTCGGGGAGGTTCCGGCCAGCCCCTCTTGAGCTCCTCTTGCCTCCCGGACATCCAGGCTTCCGCCGAGATGTACTGGTAGGCCCGCTGAAGCATTTCCGACACCACGTTGGGGGGGCGCTCGACGAGAGACCAGAAAAATCTAGAGGGGCGCAGTCCCACCATGAATGCCTGCATTAGCAAGGAAGGGTGAGCGTCCGGTAGGCCCCGGATTTCAGTAGTGAAATGATTCACAAAGTGGGCAAGAGATTCGCCCTCCTTTTGATTCAGTTCGAGGAGGAGGGCGACAGAGGGCTTCGGCCGAGCGTGCGCCAGGAAGTGGAGCTCAAACTCTCTGGCCAGCTGATCGAAAGAGGCGATTGTCCCGCCTTTCAGAGTGCTATACTAGGCGCGGGCTGGCCTCCTTAAAGTCGTGGGGAACGCCCGGCACATCAGGGCGTCAGCGATCCCATACAACGCCATCTGGGCTCGAAAGGCCGCAACGTGGTCCGCCGGATCAGTGGCGCCGTCGTACGCATCGATAGAGGGAAGTCGAAAGTTCAGTGGCACCAGTTGCTCTTGTATTTCCGTCACCAACGGGGACCCCCGGCAGGGGTCCTCCCTCTGCTCCTCTTTCAATTTACGAATCTCCCTTTGTACTTCATCCAGTCGCTGACTGACGAAGTGGAGCTGGGCTCGGAAAGAGTCGGCCGAATCCGAGGATACCACCTCGGGTTCTAGTCGGCCATCGGGGATTCCCGCGGCTCGTTCTCTACCTAGAGCCAGTCGGGCCGACGACGAGGCGGGGAAGACCAAGGGCGTCATGTAAACCTGAGCGAGGGGCTCGGGCTGCTAGCGCTGCTGGACCTCTGGCGGGTTCGCCGGACGAGAAAGGAGCGGGACGAAGGTCTGCACCATCTCTGCAACGACTCGGACCTGGTGAGTCAGGTCCTGGAAGGCTTCGGCAGTCACGGGCGGCGGGACGACCGAGGCGCTGTCGGGCGGAAGCAATCCCGGGTCATTGAACAACCGCCAATAGCGTTCCGAGATGGCGGCGGGGTCGTCCGCCCTCGGTTCACCGGGGTGGGGACGTTCGAGAGGGACCCCCGTCGGGTAAAACCCCTTGCCGTCACGCTCGTCTTGATTGGTCTGGTGATCCCCTGCCATTCGGGCCCTCCTTCTAGCGCCAAACTGATGAGGAATTCAACTTTACGTTGTGGCCTCGGGACCAAAGCGGCTTGGTTCGGGTCCGGATGTGCGGGGATCCTTCGGTCCGGGCTTCAAGCCGGTTGGGGCGACGAAGGGGTAGCGTCCACCGTTCGAGGAGGAAGGCTTCGGGCTGCGTTCGATGCCAGGGGCTCCGCCTTTGTTCCTGCAAAAAAGGTCGGGTCGGGGGGAGCTCCGCCCGACCCCTCCGACGATCAAGTTAGATCAGGCTACCTTGAAGGGATCTCTCCTTTTTTCTGAGTGCTCGCCGCCCACTTACATTCGTCTACCTGGGTTTTTATGGGCCAGACTGCTCCCCCCGGCTGTAGTTGTGATGCTACATCTCTGATTACGTCTGACAACGTGCCGAGGACCGACCCCCCTGCTGGATGGTGACGTGCCTCGACGGCTGTGCGGGTGGCATCACTTCTGTCGGTCAGCGCGGGTTACAGCCGGTTGCGATGGAGACAGAAGACGTCATCCGGATGCAAGCGGTATGGGCCGACGTCACGTTCCATTTATTACCCGCATCACGTGTGAAGCATTTTCTCTGTCCCGTCTTCTCTTTTGCAGGTCATATAGGATCGTAGGAAGTTTCGGGGAGGCTGACCTTTACGGACGGATACGCAAGAGTGCCGCACAACTTAGGTAAAACTAGCAAAGTTCGTGACATTTGGTATTAGAGTGGGACAAGCATATACAGAAACACTTAATATGCAAACATGGGGGATCTAGTGGGGTTGCGTTGAGGGCAACTAGCATGCGCGCCCGTTTGGGGGAAACTGACATGGAGTTGTAGGGAAAGGAGTCACTCAGAGAAGTGAGCATCCGAGAATGACATTCAGAGGAATAGTCAACCCTTCGCATAAAAGGTACCATGAGGACAAATAAGCTAAGAAGAATACGTAGCGCACAAAGGTTGGGATGGCTGAGTTCGAGCAATGGCTCGACGTTGGCAACCAAACTTAACGGTGCTCAAGGCAAGCGAGGCGCTTGGTAAAGGATGAGATCGTACAACGTAGAGTGGATTGTTCAGTGATTGAAAGAGTTGTGCAAAGCTCACAGAGGTGAGGAAAATTGCAAACTCAAGGAATTCGATACTCATGCAAGGACTTTTATATGGACGATGGACTGTCCATGGCCATCCCAAGGCGACCGAAGGTCAATGTCAGGGATATGTCCGTAAGAGGCTGAAGTGTGTAGTAGGTTTAACATGTTGCTAAACCCGGAGGAGTGCAGTGGGAGTTGTATTGGCGAAGAGTCGCACTCTAGCAAATGCATCGCAGAGGCGGGACTTCCGTGAAGACATTGATCCCTTGCTCTCATGGAGGGAGAGCGTTTGGTCATGAGATGGGCCATAGAGGTGGAGAATGCAGAGACAAACTCCAAGTACCAGGACAAGACTGAAGGGCTGAGGCCAGGGAACTTCGTAAGACTAGTGTCAATGGGCTTCTTATCACAATAGTCAAAAGTAAAGGACTTCATGTCGATACAAGAGTGTATGACCAAGGAACGAAGTAGGCAGTATACGATACTGTACCTTTACTACTCAGAGAAGGTGGCAAAAATGATGGAGAAGACGGTACAATTCCAAAGGTGACCAAAACTATCAGACACTTGCTCCAAGTTGGAGTGAAAATTTCTTGCATTCCAGAAGTTCAATTGCATTAAGAAGGTGAATCACAATAGCTGACTCAATGCAAGGATTGCAAATACTTCGAGTGCTTCAGAAGTGTGAGCTAAGAGCAAGCGAAGTCTAGTAACCATCTTGACGCACGGAGTACAAACGTCGAGGAGGCGGGCGAAGTCAAGTAACCTTTGCCTTCTCAACTCTCAAGAGAATGGGCGAAACCGAGTACCCCAGTTCTCTTAGTTATCCAGTAGAGAAGCTCTGCACAGATTTGAAGACCCTTCGAAAGAACTAATGAAAGACAACAGTTGTTAAGTCATCACCAATGGTGATCAGTGCTACTGAGAGTAGATTGTCCGCTTCATTTCCCAACAAAATGTCAATCGAAAGCGGAAGTGATGCGAACCTACTTGGACAAGACAATTAAGTGGAAGAAGATTCGATGGGCAAAATTTTACGGAGGAAGGACCTGAAAACTTCAAAGTTTGTGAAGCAATGCTCGTTAAAGCTCAAACAAGCATCCATCCAGTTCGAGCGACAAGAGACATTTGAAGACTGGTGCATATCAAGGATGGTCTTTTCTTTCACTTGAAGGATTCGCAGGAACCAACAAAGATCAAGACAACTCAGTTGACCCCATATCAGAGTCACAATCATTGGCGAGTTAAAGCAGCATGGCGGATCAACATTCGACTACTCAACAATAGCGACAGAGTGTAGTTGGGAGCTAAGAGGCCCCATCGTAGTTGGAGCAGAAGATTGAAGATTCAGCAAAGGCGAGGAGTTGTAACGTCAGCGAAGGCTTCGACGAAGACGTCGAAAGAATAAGTGGGGGAGAATATCACAGATAAATTATAAATGGCTTGTTCGATGTAATGCTTATGCATGTCCATATCTTTTCGGTTTGTTCTTGCTTTACATAATATGTAAAGGGTTGGCCGAAGGCTTAACAACCCCATTGGAGTGAGTTTAGTGATCGTTGTAGGCTTGTATATAAAGTTTGTATCATGTGGACACTTGTAACAGATTTCAGTCTGTAGTGGACCAATTTTATACCTTTGTTATGCAACCATTCTGAGCTTATGAAGTCCATGGTTGGAATTTACATTGGCTATAAAGTGTTTGCAGGAATTGTTGCTTGTGGATCCCGTGTGAAGTGCTTTCTCTGTCCCATATTCTCTTTTGCAGGTCCTATGAGATCGTAGGAGGTTTCGAGGAGGTTAACCTTTACAGACAGACACGCAAGGGTGCCGCATGACTTAGGCAAAACCAGCTAAGTTCATGATAGGAGGGTATCATCAATACAGAAACACAAAACTAATAGCTATCACCGGAGGCTATCGCTTTGCTACCCATTTCATGTATAGAAACTTTGATTCCACAATTTCATCTCTCCTCTTTAATGAGCTAATTCTTATTCAAGTTGAAATTAAACCATTTGGTCTAATAATCCTGTTGCTTTTATTATATCATACTATCTCCTAAAGTATTTCTTAAAAGCTAAAAACCAAGCATCTATGATCAGCTCCTTTTTTTCTTGATTAAAGTTGAAATTTGTAAATCGATAGGTTAGTTCAAGAAAGAACTTACAGAGAAAAGGAATATTCAAAAATAAAAAAATGTAATTAGTCAAATCATGTTGCATGTTATATATCCTGCCAGGAGTAACATTTTGCAACATGTGTATTCTAGGTGAAAGAAAGCTTGCCTAGACTTCAGACTTTTCCGAAAATTCAATCTTTCATGAGCTTAGTTCCAAAAATGAAACAGAAACAGTTGGAAATATATATACCAATATCTCTTCACGGAGAAAAAAAAAAATGCTTACCTAGACTATCGAACACCTTAAGACAAATTCCAATCTTTAAATAACCTTGTTTAAAAAGAAAGACTAACCTAACCTATGAGCCCTTCGAATTTAATTTGGTCTAAGTTGCCTCTTAAGTTAGTGCTTAAATGTGAAAAATACAACTTTCACAAATTTTTCATCAATGCTTCAAATATAACAAAGAAAAGAGACATTGCGTAACTAACATTTTTTCTTTAAGATTCTTTATTAAAATTGTATGCTTAGTCATAAAAATTCCTTAAAGAGCACTAAAATCTACTATGATATAAAAATTTCCATGAAGAACTCCGAAATTTTAGCTTATTTCAGGTGCTTTAGGAGATATATTCACTAGGATGTAGTGAAATCATCGGGTGCCCAAGCAAGGCAAGGCTAGAGCTCCAGGTAAGTGGGCTAGGTGGGTGACTTCCTACCGAGCACGGCCTAAGCCCTGGGTGGGCCAAATGCTTGCCTAATTCAAATTAATTGAGAGTCATTTGGTTTGATTGAGCTAGAAAAATAGCGTCAATAACAACAACACCTCCACCCCCCCCCCCACCCATGTGCCCTAGCCCTAATCGTCATGGGTCTTCTTCTCCAATGACTGTGGCTGTCTTCCTCTCCATCGACGAACGACAACAGTGGCAACAACATCTACCTTTGGTGAGCACTTCCTCAATCTCTCTCTCTCCTTCATCATTGCACACTCCATTCTCTTCCCTCCTACCGACCTTTGTCGCAACCCCCCACTTGCCTTATTGCAGCCCCCCAGCCCCCCTTCCCTGATCCCTCTTCCCTCTTCCTCTTCCCCTTCTTTGCAAGTCGCCCCTTGACTGACATCATCCTCCCCTCCCTTCTCCTCCCTCTTCCCCCTTTGTTACAATCTCCTCCCTCTTCCCCCTTCATCATAGTTCCCTTGTAGTGCCGAAGTTTTTAACACATAGCACCACACCTAATATGCTAATGGAAATACAAATGATATGTATATTTTCTCATTACTTAAGAGATGTTTTATGAAATCAATGTTTCACATATATATATATATATATATATATATATATATATATATATATATATATATATATATATATATATATATATATATATATATATATATATATATATATGCCAATTTTAGGTATGCTTTACAGCGAAAAATAAGCATAAGTGTACTAGCAAACTTGAGCATAAGGTTAAGTTATGATAATATGCATACATACATTGATTATAAGAGACTTTTACATTATAGTAGACATTAAGTGTTTCTCATGACTTGATTGATTTTGATCATATTTAAAGAAGTTTGAGGTTTAAACATCATGTATGTGGAGGATAATAAGTTATTTATGCATAGATAGAGTAGTAGATACTAAAGTAGAGATAAAAATCAAAGAGAAATTCTATACTAAAAATATTAAGATACCAAGTGAGACTGGGGGATGAACGTAGACAAAAACACTTTATTTTTGTCAATCAAAATTTGCTGAACCCAACCCATCAAGGCAGCCCACTAAGCAGCTTTATTTCCACCTCCTCTCTATTTTGGCATTATCCTCCTCATCAACCAGGTAAGGCACAACCACATTTTCCTATCTTTCACATGTTCTCTCAGTTGTCACCTCTCCTTCGTGAAGGCCAAGAGCCCTAGCTCTAAAGAAGATGAAGAAGGTAAGAAGGCCTAACCCTTCCCTAGATATAACCTAAGGCTTAGGCTTAGCAATTTGTAAATTGATATTTTCGGATGCTTTTGAGTTTTGAGTAACCTAGGCTTTAAATTAACTTCTGATTTTTAAATACGTTCTGTATGAATCTATTATGGTTCTATAACTTCTTGTATTACTTTAATCGGATATTTATGCACATGTATGGGTTTACCAAGTTGAAGTACTTAGAATCCCTTGCTTTCTTTGAAAGGATTTTGTTCTAGCCAATTTAACAACCTTAAAGATATGATTAGAAGATATGCATAGAGTTATAAGTTTACCAAGCTGAAGTATCCCTTAGGGTTCTGTAGGGTTTGGAATTGAGTGAATACAATCTCTGTGTATTAAAATATGAACATTTGAAGTTCAAGAAGCCTCAAACTAGTTTAGCCAAGCCGAATAGATGATGATAGTTGAATTGGAAGGGTAGTTTAACCTGAAAATGATTCTGTTTTAAATTGAAATTTTGTATATATTTAGTTATGTATATCTCCTGAGTTCCTACAAAATTTTATGGTAATCTAAGACAAGGTTTGTAATTTCATGTTGTATCGGAGTATCAAACTCAGCTCGGTATGATACGGTACAAGTATACCGAGCGATATGCTTTGGCGTATCGCTTGGTATATATATGTATATATATAATAAAAAAATTAAAAAATAAAAAAGAGGGCGACGTCGCCTCGTTTCTTTTCCCCATGAAGCCTCGATGATATCGCCAAGGCTTCTTCTCCCCGCACGGATGAGAAGTCGTCGATGACGCCGAGGCCTCATCGCTTCGGACGAGGAGAAGGCGACATTTCATTTGCGGTGTCCGACGAGGGAGGGTGGCGACGAATCGGGATTGTTAAGGAAAAGCAATGTCGGATCTCCAGGTTCTCCCTTTTCTTCTCCTTCTCCTCCCTCTTGTTCCTTCTCCCTCGGCTAATATCGCACGATCGATTTCATATGGTAACGAGGCGAAAACAATCCCAATTGATGGTACCGCCCGGTAGCATGCGGTCCGCATGCCAATCTGTTGGCGGACTGGTACATACTGCTCGGTATGGGCAGTATCATTTAGAATTAAAAACCTTGATATGAGATCATTTGGTCAACAATAATAGTAACGTAAGATTACTTCATAGAATTGTGTTGTTGTTTGATTGATAGAAATTAGATCATTTGATTATAGGTTAACTTGTTAGCAAATTGGTGATGGAATTTAGATGAATTTACAGGTTGGGTATAGTCCAATTCAAAGAGAGATTCTATCAAAATTTTTGCTAAATATTATTGTTTACATTAGGAGTTATAAGTGATTTAAGATGTAAGGTTCTTAATTTGGGAATATCATTATCCTATGTTCAAAATTCAATATATTTATAGCTCCATTGACACCTGATCACTGAGGACCATGACCCTATACTAATATCTTTATTTTAAGTCGAATTAGGTAAGTATAAACTTAAATTACTACAAAATAGTGGTCATATGTAATCTGCGCATTTAAAATATATTTTTTAACATGTGTTTTGAATGAGATGATTGCCATAAGCTATCTATAAGCATAATGTTAACATATGCATTACATAAAAGAAAGATATATGAATTATAATAAAAATGTATGATATGCATATATATAGGTTATATATATATATATATATATATATTATAATATAACCTATAGTGTAGGAGTGTACGTACATGTTATGATATGTAAGGTAGGAGTATACAGATATGTTATGACATACGATGCATATATATATAATGATATGCGGTGTAACAATGCACATATATATTATGGCGTGCGATGCGATAATGCATGTATATGTTACAACGTGCGACGTAAGAGTACACATATATGTTATGATGTGTGGTATGAAAATGCACATATATATTATGACATACAATATGAGAGTATATGTATATACTATAAAATATGGTATGAAAGTTCACGAATGTATCATGATTTCTTATTATATATACTATGACTTAGTTGTGCACATATAAATTAGAATTAGCTTTGAATCAAAGTTCTACCTCTTTATTATGCATCTATCATGTTACGAGATTACACATTGCTAAAGGGGCCATAAGAACGTAAATTAATCATGGAAATATTTTATGGATTTGATTTTGATAGGTTGTATATATAACACAATGCATGCTCACCTAAATAAGATTATCGAAGTTTATGTTTACTGAGCTATCACTAATTATAGACTCTATTTTGCATGTAAGGACATTAGTACTCCACCTAAGCGATGGGTAAGGAGGTGAGCAAGTGCAAGCCCATGCAAGCACAGATATGGATGATGATATGCTAGCATTTTTGTGTATAAATTCTGAACATGATATGCATATGTGTTTTTCTTTAGGTTTGGCATTTATAACTATGTATATGACCTATACTACAAGTGTCAGGGGAACCATATCTTTTTGTCTAGCAAGTAAACATGTTTCAAATTTGCCCACTTTTCTGTTAAACTATTTTTGATAGCATTAGTGAACTTAAAGGAGACATCCTATTTTGGTCATTTATGTAGGATATGCGTGGAACTGAAAGAATGGTGTTATACCTCCCTCCCTCCTTCCTCAACACCATCCTCCCCCTCCCTTTCCCTCATAGACCATAGCTCCTCCTCTCTCCTACTAGACCACAAACCCCTCTCTTCTTCCTCCTCTCTAAGTATCTGTGATGGCTAGAATTCTGAATTTGTTATTTTTTATGTTAATTTTCATGTTAACCTTCTTTTGTTTATTATTTTATTATTAGATTCAGACAATTTAGCACTCTAAAGTTTTGTATATGGTTAAACGGATGTAATTTGATATTTAGTGGTGATTATTTGAATATAAAGTTATATAAAACTCATATTTTGTCTAATTTTTATTTTAATGATTGACTTTCGTCTTATTTTTTTAAAATTATTTTATATTGGTGAGCATCTCATTTCGCTTGGGCGAGTGCCTAGCGACTCAGGTATTTTGGAACCTTAGCACCAAGTGCCTTTGACAACATCTAGGATGTGCTAAGGATTACAAATGATAGGAGAACAAACTGAAAGAAAGGATAGAATAGAAAATGGTTTCCCTAATAACAGCAGTTTTAGTGGTTTTAAAGGGTGTTTATGATGCAGTATCCCAGATGAAAACTACTATGGTATTAGAGATGACTATAGCTGATAACTAATAATGTTTGAGTCCAGATGGTACTGCTTGTTTTCTTAAAATCACGTATTAGGACACTTACTGCTTAGTCTATCCATCAAATTAGTTACTTGTAACAATAATATAGCTGCCAGCAAAGTCAACCAGGAAATCACTGAACTGTAAGTGATTCAAGGGACTATTTGTAGCTTCTGCTTTGAGAAGGCCTGTAACTATACACATGCATGACCTATATCAGTGTGTGTTTAGTTCAGACTATGAAATTAATGAGTAGCTGGTAGAATTGACTTAAAGTTTACTGCCTTTCTTATTGATTCCTGCTAACAACCGTATCTCAAGAAAGTAGTCTGGTAAGATGGATACAGAGGAAGGGGAACAGGAGCTAAAGTCCAAAGCTACCTTCCATCTACATGGTTGTCCCAACAATATACAGGTCAATTCCTGATGAAAGAAATTATCATATAATAGCTACAGTACGGAGGGTCTTATTTATTGTTTGCGAGATCATGAAGAATTCTTTTTATTGTTACTGGAAGTGAAAATTGCCAAAGAGGTTTCAATATAAAGAACATTAACTGTTTATCTCTTCCTTTTGTTCAGCACCATTTCTCCTCGGAACTACGTGTATACTGCTTTATAGCTTAAGTTCAAGTTCTCTTGCCTAATCATAAACCAGTTGGTTAATTGGAGAGCCCAGCCATTGCTAATTATCTTTAGTGCAGAAACCTACCAGATGCTACCGTACATGGGTCACAAACAAATTTTTTAAGTCACGGAATATAGCAGAAATTAATGCAACAAGTAGAGTACAAATGAGGTTTCCCTAATTCAAGCATGAACCTGAATGAATACCTAAGTGTACCCATATATTTCTTGAATCCAACATGGGACCTTTTTCCTCCCTGTACCCATTTCAAACCAAACAAATATCTTAGTCTAGCTTAGGCAGACCGAGCAGGTACCCTTTAAAACGAACAAAACAACTGCAAAATTCACCCTACCCAAACCAGAACGCAACTAACCACCTAGGCACATAACCTGTCCCACAACCCAACTTGAGCACCAATTTTTCTACCCATGTTGAACCCAAACCTTAATAACAGATACCAAAAAGCACCTTAGGCATGTCAACTAGCTGTGGGAACTTCAGAAATCTGACCCTTGCTGTCTCTCCTTGTTGCAGTGAGTTGGATTTATTAGCCTGCATGTCTAATGACTTATAGTGTTAGAACCCTCAGACCCTAAGTTTACAATTAGAATACTCCTAGTTTTTGGCCAAGATACCATAAAGTGATTTTGGTGTCAAAGTCATGGGTATTGAAGCTGGATTATGAATGCAACATTATGAGCTCTCCATAAAAGTTTTGCCATACTCAAGCTGATTCTTTAGTGATTTCCCTACTTCTCCAAACACTACAAGGTTAATTGTTGGAAATTCCATCATAAATCAAACAAAATGGCTTCAAACTACTTAACTGTCTTTCATATTTAGATATGATGTCAATAGGAAGTCAACAAAATCCAATGTTACCCTTGACTTGACCTGTCTGAAGATAACAAAATATGCAATTTTGCATCTATACCTACTTATCTAGTTCAAATCTTTCCTAAAAGGAAGTTGGACAGTTTCGTGTTATGCTACATCAATGAAAAAACTTTGTAATAGATTGTGTTATAACTTCAGCCATTACTCAGTTTGAAATGAGATAGATGCATCAAACAGATAAAAATTTCAACTTGATCCCACCTCCTAGGAAAAAGATTATGATTTTGCTTACCTGGAACTTTTCTGAGAAAAAATGAAATCCATATTTGTATAGCCTATGATATCACTGAACTTTCCTGCTCCATTTATTCACCACTCAAGTTACTGTAGAAAAAATAAACAAAAGATAAAACAAAGTAATTAATGAAAACAACAAGCATGAAAATAAAGCAAACAAGAGATCATAACAAGAGCATACCTTTGAGGAACCTGAAGAGGAAGATACCTTTAAGAAGATTCAACAAATGTTCCAGAACTATGTACTTTACACTGTCACCTATATACATACAATGCATATTTAGTTTATTTAGGCATAACCAAAAGTTAGTGAACCACTTAAAAATAACTCATACAATTAAAACAACGTGTATTCTTTCATTGTGTAATTCTTCAACAAAAGTACAAAACTATTGATCACCAATGCTTTTGCAACAACAGGAAATTTGATAAAGTCATCCCTGTAATAAGAGAATCTAAACTAGAGATTGGCTTCAAAATTTTAAAGATCAACAAAAGAATAATGCTTTAAGAAGATGCCTGAATTTTCAATTCTCCAACCTTCTTTGAGAGTCTAAATCCTTCAAAATGGCCCCTGCAATCAATTGCTTGAGGTGTTTAATGTTTGTCGATAATATCAAATTTAAAATTTCTCAAGAAAGAATAGAATCTATGTTAAAAGAAGTTCATATACATCTCTTCCTTTATAAAGATGCCACTAAATACTGATCTAATTTCTAGTGTTCTGATATAGTGATCAAAACCAAGGAATGCAATTTCGGAAACCACACGTGTTGATGAATGATTAGACTGGTATAGATCTGATATGTTATATCATACTGGCACACAATATGCAGGAACATACCATTGCACGGGGTAGGGTGGCTGCAGAGATGAGGAAGAGTATGGAAGAAAAAGAGGTCATGAAGGAAGATGGAGGAGGAAATGGAAGAGCAAGGAGGTATGAAGGACATGGAAGGAGTGAAAGGAAGGAAGAAGGGATGGTGGAGGAAGAAGAGAAGAAAAGGAGGAAGTGTACCGAAAAAGATATCGCGGTTTTTTTTTCCTCTTTTAATTGGAGCAGACCACCAAAAATGGGTGTGGTCCGTGCACTGGTTCATGCCCAGACTAGTAAACAATCAACATTGACCTGTCCAAAAAAATTACAAACTATGATGAAAATTACACCATGTAGCAGAAGAAAACCTATTATAAGTAAATATAGTACCAAATTACTTTGAAATAGCCCAAGTCAAAGTTTCTTAAGAAAATACAAATTCAAAAACCTTAGAATACATAGTTTTTAAATTAGAAATAAAACATTGTTATTCTCCATAGAATATGAATAATCAGTGAAAGCCCTTGCATCAAGCAAATAATAAAACTTGATGACATAAAGATAATATGTTTGTGATATACTTGGTGAACTCATTGCATAAGGTAAAAAGAGGCACATGAAATAATCAATTATTCTAGTCTCATTGAAACTTGAAAGAACTTGATAAGAACAGATTTGCTAAAGAAAACTGTATAGCTAAACAGCTAAAATTGCCATCGGGTAGTATTGCCAAAGGCCCTAGGAGCTAAAAGAGGCCAAGATTTCCAAATGTCTGATAAATGCTTGCTCAAGCAAAGAGAGGCCTGTTAATCTGAAAATAATAAGAAAATAATTAAATAGGAAGATAATAATAAAAATAACTAAGACTATATAGCAAGGTTCGAGGCATTCGAGCCTCAACTCATCTGAGAGCGCACCGACTGATATCAAGCTTAGTTGATGATTTGGTCATGTGCATAATAGCATATGTGCCTAAAATCTTTCTACACACTTTTTCACACAGGAAATGTGTGTAGAAGGAGAAACAAACTCAAGTGAAAAATAAAAAGGCCATCATTTGCAGAGAGCAGACTCAATAGAGTACTTTATTCAGAACTAAAAATTTATAGTCAACTGACAATTACACAATTTCAAATTGTAGTGTGACCAAGATAGTTGTGAAATATAATTGGAGAAGCAACTGTATCTAGCTCCAATCACATCCAAAACCTAAAACCAAAGATCTAACCTATTTTGCATCGAAAATCTATTTTGTCTATCCTATATAGTTTCCCATTTAAAATTAAAAAAAACGTATGTAACTTTCAAATACAACATAGATTCTTTGTCTCTAGTTATTTGGATAAAACAAATCTCGACGAAGTATCAAAACAACCTCATTAGAAATAAAGGGTATTTGCATTAATATTCAAAGAGACTTTACATGACAATCATCAAGACAGATTCACTACAGGAATAAAGGCGAAAGATTCATAACATGACGATTTAGTATTTGTCAGATGGGTTCTAATGCTAACAACAAAATCATCAAACACTATTTATCTGAAGAATCAAATTGGTTGACCCAATTCGAAAAGTTAACCTAGAAACTCTTGAATTACAGTAACTTTCAGAACTTTAACAATTTATACTCAATAGACACATACCTATATACCAAAATTTGGGACACTAATAACTAATATAATACCAATCTGAGGCATAATCCATATACTATTGGTATACAAAATTATGAATCTTGATTAAGAGCAAGGTTCATCGTACCATAACATACCGTTCTGTCACGGACTTAGCTGGTTTTGCCTAAGTCGTGTGGCACCATTGCGTGTCAGTCCGCAAAGGTCAGCCTCTCCAAAATCTCCTACGATCCCTTAGGACCTACAAAAAAGAAGACAGGATAGAGAAAACGCTTCACATGGGATTCACAAGCAAACATTTCAGCAAGCACTTTATAGCCAATGCAAATTCCAACCATGGATATTACAAGCTCAGAATAGTTGTACAACAAAGGTATAAAATTGGTCCACTACAGGCCGAAATGTGGTACAAGTGTCCACCAGACGTAAACTTTATGTACATGCCAATAATGGCTGCCAAACTCACTCAAACGGGGCATTTAGCCTTTGGCAAGCCCTTTACAAGCTTTACAAGCTAGAACAAACCAAAAAGGACATGGACACGCATAAGCATTACACCGAGCAAGCCGTTTACAATTTGTCTGTGACATTCGCCCCCACTTATTCCTTCGACGTCCTCGTCGAAGCCATCGTTGACGCTACAACTCCTTACCTTTACTAGATCTTCAATCTTCTGCTCCTGCTGCGATGCGCCCCTTGGCTCCCAATTGTTCTCTGCTTATTGTTGTTGAGTCGTCAAACTTTAATCTGCCATACTGCTTCAACTTGCCAATGACTCTGACTCTGGTGTGAGGTTAGCAGAGTTATGCTGATCCTTGTTGGTTCTTGCGAATTTATCTAATGAAGGAAAAGACCTTTGATATGCGCCAGTCTTCAAATTCTTCTTATCTCTTGAACTGGATAGATGCTTGTTGGAGCTTTAACGAGCATCACCTCGCAACCTTTGAAGTTTTCAGGTCCTTCCTCCGTAAAATTTTCCTATCGAATCTTCTTCCACATAGTTGTCTCGTCCAAGTAGGTTCACATCACTTCCACTTTCGATTGGCATTCAGTTGGGAAATGAAGCAGACAATCTACTCCTAGTAGCACTGATCACCATTGGTGAGGACTTGACAACTGTTGTCTTCCATTCGTCTTTTCGAAGGGTCTTCAAATCTGTGTAGAGCACTTCTACTGGATAACTAAGAGAGCTGGGGTACTCGATTTCGCCCATTCTCTTGAGAGTTGAGAAGGCAAAGGTTACTTGACTTCGCTCTCCTCTTCGAGGTTGTACTTCGTGCGTCGAGCTGGTTACTAGACTTCGCTTGCTCTTAGCTCACACTTCTGAAGTACTTGAAGTGTTTGCAATCCTTGCGCTGAGTCAGCTATTGTGATTCACCTTCTCAATGCCATTGAACTTCTGGAATGCAAGAAGTTATCACTCCAACTTGGAGCAAGTCTCTGATAGATTTGGTCGCCTTTGGGATTATACCGCCTTCTCCATCATTTTTGTCGCCTACTCCTCTGAGTAGCAAAGGTACAGCACCATGTACTGTCTGCTTCGTTCCTTAGTCCTGCACTCCTGCATCGACCCGAAGTCCTTCACTTACGGCTCTCTTGATGAGAAGTCCATTGACACCGGTCTTATGAAGTTCACTAGCCTCTGCCCTTCAACCTTGTCATGGTATATGGAGTTCTCCACCGCATTCTCTTCCTCCATGGCCCATATCACAACCAAGCGCTCTGCCTCTATGAGAGCAAGGGATCGATGACTCCACGGAAGTCCCGCCTCTACAGTACCATGGCGTTGCCATACCCATGGCACTACTATCCGTTGTCTCATATCTGCGTCTCTTCTTCACGATCGGTAGATCTGCCTCTGCGGCACTGTGACACTCCTCTGAGTCCACCTCCATTCTAACTAACACTCGATTTTGGGTAGCTGAGTCCCTCTGGACTCGTCATTGCTTCCTCACCCTTTTTCGACCACCTACTTCAACACCTCTGTGTTCTCTGAGCAGTTCCACTTAGTCGATGGAAAGATAGACTGCAACTCCCATGTATGGCCTCCGCCATCATATTGTAGGGCTTGCACCGCTTCTGTTCTCCTTAGCTTCATTGGTCGCAACGTTCGCTTACTCGGCCTTGTCCTCTGACTTGTCGGGCTCCCTTAGGCGAATGTGAGCTCTGAAGCAGTCCAACTCTTCAACCGCTCCGATCATACCTCTGCATGATCCAATCCCCCCTCATGGGACTCACTGATACTTGCATCTGAACTTCTTCCTCGATAGTGCACAGCCCCCATAAGCTGATGTCCAAGGCTTTCATTTAATGCAACCTTCGATGCACACACGGAAGACCCACCTCTGCGGTACCATGGCATTCCCTGCTTGAATCCATAGCCCTTCTTGCCATCATGTCGTTCACCGAAGTGGAGCTCCCAATCGCGCTCCCGATCATACCTTTGCATGATCCAGTCCCCCCCATGGGAGTCACTGTGTACCGCCTTGCCACGAACCATTCCACCACGATCCGCTGCATCATGTCGCCTCCTGGTGACATTTTCTTGCATTCTGATCCCTGTGGTATAAACTCGAACTACGATATCTCCATGTATGGACTCCGCCAACATATCACAAGGCCTTTACCACCTTCGATTCTGTTCGCTCCTTTGGCAATCAACCTTCGTTCACCCGCTCTCGGGTCATACTCGAACGAAGCCTAGCTCTAGGACAGTCCGTCGCCTAGCAACTCCTCTGAAGTCCTCAGACTTCATTGAAATTGGTGCACCATTGTCTGGATCCTGGGCCTATGCCCTTACCAGCACAATCTCCGCTGCACACCGCTTTCCTCATGGCAACTCGAATAGCAACACTATGGCATATTCTTCAAGAGTACCTGCCTCTGCATCCTCTTGCCCCGTGCCAAGGCCTTCTGATACCAACTTCACCTTTGTAAGCTGTGTCGCCTTAGTTCCTCCATCAAATACTTCATCGAGATAAGGTGCATGTGCCTCGAAGTTTCCTTTGTCTTTGGCACCATGCAAGATGAGTCTGCTCCATCAGAATAAGAAACCCATGGAACGACATGATCCTGCTCCGGCCTCTGCAAGAATCCATGTCCTTGACCTCTGTCTAAGGAAAGTTCTAAGCCTCCGCTCCATGTTCCATCTTCTATGCCACTCCCTTTCATGCGACTTGGGTGTTTCACCAAGTTACCCCCAAGTTACTCCGCTTCTCGATTTGCATTAAGTTAATGGTGGCTCTCGCGCCCACCATTCCACGAGTCAGCCCTCTGTTGAGTTCGATCTCCCTATCATCTCCAAGTGTGCTATCACTTTGTATTGCCTTGGGTTGCTCCCCCACTTGATCTCGCTATGCGTCCACCAACGCATTGCCACTTGCGAGATCATGCAACGATTTCTCATCGCTCGCTCGATCCATCGAGCTTTGTCTTGAGGTATTCCTCAACGTGTGCAGTCTGTTGCACATAATTCTCCCTCTAGAGAGCCGGGACTTATCCCTCCTGGATATCTGCCCCATTGGAGCAACTTCTCTCTTCGCATTCTTCCCTTTGGAAGTTTTGGAGATCACCATCCCCTTGGACTACTTCGTCTTACTGAATAAATGATGCACTGTTCTGCCTTGGTAAATGCATCTGCTGGATTGTGACTCTTCGCCAATACAACTCCCACTGCACCTCTCTAGGTCTAGTAACATGCTGAACCTACTGCACACTTCAACCTCTTACGAAAATATCCTGCACATGCCGAAGAGAGTTTCAATGCTCCATAGCGCCGACCTTTGATCGCCATGGGATGGCCACAGACAGTCCATTGCCTGCATACAAGCCCTTGTATGAGTATCGAATTCCTTGAGTTTGCAACTCCCCTCACCTCTGTGAGCTTTGCACAACTCCTTCGATCGCTGAACAACCCATTCCACCTTATATGGTCTCATCCTTTGCCAAGCGCCTCGCTTGCCTCGAGCACCGTCAAGTTTGGGTACCAACGTCGAACCACTGCTCGAACTCAACCATCCCAATCTTTGTGTGCTACGCAATTCTTCTTAGCTTGTTTGTCCTCGTGGTGCCTCTTGCGTGAAGGGTTGGCCATTCCTCTGAATGCCATCCTCGGATGTCTACTCCTCTGAGCGACTCCTTCCCCTATAACTTCATGTCCGTTTCCAAACGGTCGTGCATGTTGGCTGCCCTCAACGTAGTCCCGCTAGGTCCCCCATGTTTGCATGCTAAGTGTTTCTATGTGTGCTTGTCTTGCTCTGATACCATCTGTCACGGACTTAGCTGGTTTTGCCTAAGTCGTACGGCACCATTGCGTGTCAGTCCGCAAAGGTCAGCCTCCCCGAAATCTCCTATGATCCCTTAGGACATACAAAAGAGAAGACAGAACAGAGAAACAGCTTCACACGGGATCCACAAGCAAACCTTTCAGCAAACACTTTATAACCAATTCAAATTCCAACCATGGATATTATAAGCTCTGAATGGTTGCATAACAAAGATATAAAATTGGTCCACTACAAACCGAAATGTGGGACAAGTGTCCACCAGACGCAAACTTTATGTACATGCCAACAATGGCTGTCAAACTCACTCAAATGGGACATTTAGCCTTTGGCAAGCCCTTTACAAGCTAGAACAAACCGAAAAGGACACAGACACGCATAAGCATTACATCGAATAAGCCGTTTACAATTTGTCCATGACAGTTCGACATGGACGATACATACCGATCTAATAGGAAACCAGTACGGACAATACATATTGATACATTCGTATGCCACATTGTATCATGTATTATTGGTACATCAATACAACTCAACATGCACCATACCGATGGTCAATCAGTGCATCGGTACTAAGGGGAACTATGATAGAATACATTTTGAGATGCAACTACAAGGATACTACATGGCCAAAGAGATAGTGTTCATCCTCAGATAACTCAAATGCAAATAAGACTTATTTTGCTACTTGGCAAAACAAAAGAACATATATGCAACTTCAACTAAGATTTCAAACATTCACATTAGTATCTAACAGTCCAAACAATGGCCAACATCAACCTATATGGACTAATAACCTAACGTATGCATTCCAACAGCTAGTGAGTATTTGATGTTAATTTCTTGTGATACACGGTGGTACAAGTCTTACAATTACCATACTGGTTTGATTGGTTGCTAAAAAGATTTGAATTTTTGAGTTCAAGATTAACTTTAATTGAATGTAAATTCCAAACTATGAATACTAGTAAGAGTTAGAATATAACCAACTATGATCCTTGTTAATCAGCTCTAGATTACTAATGTGTGGTAAGAAAGTGTACCCCAATGGCTGGTCCTGATTTGGAAATCCACCATCAAACTACATACATTGAATCTAAAAACAGAAAAGCAGATTAAGAATCAGATTAGGAATAACACTATCTCAAGTAATTAAAAGAGAATCTCAGCACCAGCACAAAAGTTGGTCCCTTGAATTGGTAGATTGATGGCAAGATTTTGTCTGATACTTCAACTGTTTGAGCAAGTATTGTATATTGTGATGAACAACACAGGAGATACATGTACAAAAAGTGTCACAACCACTAATTCGAACTTGTGGTGCACTTGACAAGAAATGATACTAACTATTCATTCAAAATAGGAGAACAAAATGATAATGATTTTTAACTAACGTGTTTATTTACATTTGCCTAGTCTACCTTCATCAATCATTTAATAAGAAAAGCTTGTATTTTCTCAATAATGTTAAACATATTGGACTAAAATTAGAGTGGAGACGATTTTCAAACCACAACTATGCATGTGTTGCATTTCATGTTGATTGGGTGCTTTCCACTGGGTAAAGTGGCTGAAGCCAAATTGCTGCAACCTGACCAGTCAGGCAGGGGCATTTTAAAGCACCTTATCTTAAGTAGGTAAAGTAGAAGTGAAAAAGCAATGTTGGTAACTTACAAAGAGAGCAATGTTGGTAAATTGGATGAAAAGATGAGTGCTGAAACCTTCCTAGTAATATCTTCTAAAGAAACCTTCCAACTTTGTCTTCTTAAGAATTAAGATAACATTCCATTGGTTAGAAAACATCTTGTGAGATCCTTTTTTAATGTATTAATAATACATAAACAAAGCACAAAGGTAACAGAGGAAACCTGCTTAAATTTAAAGGAAATAAAGAAATAGAGAAACTTAACACGTCCCTGAAGCATTCATGTTACTCCAACCAAACTGAAACTTCTCTTTTAACGCTGTCTACCACTCTAATGCCTACACTAACAGGAAATGTCTTTTCCACTAAATCACCTATAAAGTCAGCTATGTGACTAGCATTAGATAGAAAATTTATTACCATATTTCATTCATGTCAATAAGCTATGTAAAGGTCTGCTCAGTTTTTCTACAGAAGTTCTTGTATCTTTCACAACATCAAGAATAGATAGGAGGTCATTGCAACCACAGCAATAAATATCTGAGGTCCTAACCACCCGTATATCCATCACTTTAACCTGCTTGAGATTAGAACTATCCTGCAAAATTATTTACAATCAAAGTGAAAAGTTAATTAAGCACACTGACAAATTGCAGATATCATTTTCATAGGATAAAAATGATAGATTTGCTTGCTTTGCAATATCTAATGCATACTGGACTCAAAGCAGAGGCTTGGGCTTGCAAAATATTTTCCTGACATTTCTTATCCTTTAACAAAATGGGACATTAGTCAATAGCTTCACAAGACAAAGGGATCAATAGAGTTTTCTTCAAGGTAAGCTTCATACGCAAACAAAAAAGACAATAAGAAATACCCAACAACTTTTCTTTAAGATGATCTTAACATATAACACAACAAAAGACACCAAGCAATCACAAGTTTGGTCACATTAAAGGTACATATTCCTCATCGTCAGTACATAGTAATGCTTGTTTCATATATCACACGCACATTGAGAATGTGAGAAATCTCTTTAGACTTGCACATTCTTGGACTTCCAAAATATAATAAATCAAATTACTTCAAATTAAAAGTATGAAACTATTATAGGTAGAAGATACCTCAAATACAAGGACATGTTATTGTCAAATGTACTTTCACTAGTTAAAAAAATATCAGCAATCAATGTACAAGAACCAATTAGAACTTCATATTCAATATTAAAAAGGCAATAACATGTTTTTGCACATTATTGATGCCAACAGAGCTCTGTCTAAAATCATAATCAAACTATTATAGGCAGAAGATACCTCAAATACATACATGAACATACATCTCACTACATACTGATTAACATTGTAATATATATATATATATATATATATATATATATATATATATATATATATATATATATATATATATATATATATATGACGCACCTGTTCGTCAACTCACATGGATTGCAAAGTTAATCCTTGCGCAATCCTAAGCAAAGGCATCTTGAGACTTCCTCAGCAAGCTACCTAATGTCGGGACGTAGAAATATATGATGGGGATTGATAATAGATATTAAGGCAGGTACCTCATCTAAAAGAAGGCCATCTGTTGCTTTTTGTTTGTTGGTATTTAATTATATGTTTGTCAAAATCTATTTGTCATGTGTCGAGCTGTTATCAAAGATTGTGTCTATGTGCCTAGAAAAAAATGCCCTGCATCTAGTGCAAGTTTTTCTGCCTTCATGCATGAGAAATCAGTAACAAAGATGAAGATTAGAGTGAAACTGAAGCTACACAATTAGTACTACATTATTAGTACAAGTAATTGAAAATATAACAAGAAACTTCTCATCAACAAGAAAAGATTGATACATGATAGTGATGCCTTCGGTAAAGTTCACCTCATGTCAATTTAAAGGTTACACATCAAATTCCATCGATCAATGGACAGTTATTAAAACATAGTAAAATGTGTCAAATCTGTAATTTTTTGCAAGGATTAAGAAAAGTGGTTAAAATTAATCCGGAATACTCTTTTGTATTAACCCACAAATCCAAATGCAAATTAGAAACCAAACAAAATGTCAATAGCATGTCAAGTGTTATTGTTAAATGAAATTTCGCTAGTCAAAACAAAATCACCAATCTGTGTACAAGAACCAATTAGAACTTCATATTCAAGATTAAAAAGGCAATAACTTGCACGTTATTGATGCCAACAGTGTTCTGAATAAAGTCAATATCAAAAGTATGAAACTATTATAGACAGAAGATACCTCAAATACATCGACATGTTATTGTCAAATGTACTATCACAAGTTAAAACAATATCAGCAATCTGTGTACAAGAACCAATTAGAACTTCATATTGAATATTAAAAAGGCAAGAACATGGTTTTGCACATTATTGATGCCAACAGTGCTCTGACTAAAATCATAATCAAACTATTGGCAGAAGACACCTCAAATACATACATGAACATACATCTCACTACTTACTGATTAATGTTATATAAAAAAATTTATTATGACGCACTTGTTCACCAACTCACATGGATTGCAAAGTTAATCCTTGAGCAATCCTAAGCAAAGGCATCTTGAGACTTTCTCAGCAAGCTGCCAAATGTCGGGACTTAGAAATATATGTTGGGGATTGAAAATATATGCTAAGGCAGGTACCTCGACTAAAAGAAGGTCGTCAGATGTTTTATGTTTGTTGGTCTTGAATTTTATGTTTGTCGAAACCTATTTGTCATGTGTCTAGCTGTTATCAAAGATCATGTCTATGTGCCTAGAAAAAATTCCCCACATCTAGTGCAAGTTTTTCTGCCTTCATGCATGAGAAATCAGTAACAAAGATGAAGACTAGAGTGAAACTGAAGCTACACAATTAGTGCTACGTTATTAGTACAAGTAATTGCAAATATAACATGAATCTTCTCATCAACAAGAAAAGGCTGATACATGGTAGTGATACCTTTGGTAAAGTTCACCCATGTCATTTAAAAGGTTACACATCAAATTCCATCGTTCAATGGAAAGTTAATATAACATAGTCAAAGGTGTCAAATCTAAAATTTCTTGCAAACACTGAGAAAAAGAAGTGGTTTAAATTAATCCAGATTACTCTTTCTTATTAACCGACAAATCCAAATACATATTGGCAACCAAAGAAAATGTTAATAGCATATCAAGTGTTGTGAAATGTAATTTCACTTGTTATAACAATATCACCAATCTGTGTACAAGAACCAACTAGAATTTCATATTCAAGATTAGACAGGCAATAACATGTTTTTGCACATTATTGATGAGAATAGTGTTCTGACTAAAGTCATAATCAAAAGTATGAAACTATCATACGCAGAAGATACCTCAAATACATGGACATGTTTTTGTCAAACGAACTTTCACTAGTTAAAACTTAAAACAATATTAGCAATCTGTGTACAAGAACCAATTAGAACTTCATATTCAATATTAAAAAGGCAAAAACATGTTTTTGCATAATATTAATGCCAACAGTGCGCTGACTAAAATCATAATCAAAGGTCTGCACTACCGTACCGTACCGGAGTTTCGACACTTCTCCGGTATGGTACGGTATCATGTACCGAACAGTATGTTTTGGCGTACCATTTGGTATATATATTTATAATTATAAATAATATTTATTAAAAATTATATATATAAATAGATATATATATATATATATTTTTTTTCCCTCGGCAACGTCGCCCGAGATGTCAACAAGCGACGTCGCCTTGGGAGACGTTGCCTCCCATCTCGGGCGACGTCGCCCAAAAAGTAAAAAAAAATGATTTTATCTATTAAAAAATGGAAAAACGACGTCGCCTCGAGAGCGTCGCCTTCCTTCTCGGGCGACGTCGCCGAGGCGACGTTGCCGCATGGGCACGTCGCCTTCCTTCTTGGGCAACGTCGCCCGAGAAGTCCCCTTGGCGACGTCGCCGAGGCTTCGGCAATGTCGCCCAAGCCTCAACGACGTCGCTTGAACCTAAAAAAACCAAAAAAATATTTTTTATTAAAAACATTATTTTTTATTAAAAAAAAATCATTTTTTATTAAAAAAAATCATTTTTTATTAAAAAAATCGTACCTACCGATAGCGGGCGGTCCCCGTACCAGTATCCTGTCGGACCGGTATGTACTGCCCGGTACGGGCGGTACTAGTCGGTATTGCATACCTTAAATCAAACTATTAGAGGCAGAAGATACCTCTAATACGTACAAGAACATGCATCTCACCACATACTGATTAATGTTGTAAAAAAAATTATTACGCACCTGTTCGCCAACTCACATGGATTGCAACGTTAATCCTCGTGCAATCCCAAGCAAAGGCATCTTGAGACTTCCTCAGCAAGCTCCCTAACATCAGGACTTAGAAATAAATATTGGGGATTTATAATATATGCTAAGGAAGGTACCTCAACTAAAAGAAGGTCATCTGTTGTTCTATGTTTGTACTTTGTTGGTCTTGAATTTTATGTTTGTTGAAACCTCTTTGTCATGTGTCGAGCTGTTATCAAAGATTGTGTCTATGTGCCTAGAAAAAATGCCCTCCATCTAGTGCAAGTTTTTCTGCCTTCATCCATGAGAAATCAGTATCAAAGATGAAGAATAAAGTGAAACTGAAGCTACACGACTAGTGCTACATTATTAGTATAAGTAATTGCAAATATAACATGAAACTTCTCATCAACAAGAAAAGGCTGATACATGGTAGTGGTGCTGTAGGTAAAGTTCACCTCATGTCAATTAAAAGGTTACACATCAAATTCCATCAAGCAATGGACAGTTATTATAACATAGTCAAACGTGTCAAATCTGTAATTTCTTGCAAGGACTAAGAAAAGGAAGTGGCTTAAATTAATCTGGATTACTCTTTCTTACTAACCCACAAATCCAAATACATATTGGCAACCAAACAAAATGTCAACAGCATATCAAGTGTTATTGTCAAATGTAATTTCACTAGTCAAAACAATGTCACCAATCTACGTACAAGAACCAATTAGAACTTCATATTCAAGATTAAAAAGGCAATAACATGTTTTTGCACATGATTGATGCCAACAGTGTTCTGATTAAAGTCATAATCAAAAGTATGAAACTATTATAGACAGAAGATACCTCAAATACATGTACATGTTATTGTCAAGTGCCCTATCACAAGTTAAAACAATATCAGCAATCTGTGTACAAGAACCAATTAGAACTTCATATTCAATATTGAAAAGGCAATAACACGTTTTTACACATTATTGATGCCAACAGTGGTCTGACTAAAATCATAATCAAACTATTATAGGCAGAAGATACCTAAAATACATACATGAACATGCATCTGACTACATACTGATTAATGTTGTAAAAAAAAAATTATCGTGCACCTGTTCGCCAACTCACATGAATTGCAAAGTTAATCCTTGCACAATCCTAAGCAAAGGCATCTTGAGATTTCCTCAGCAAGCCGCGTAATGTCGGGACTTACAAATATACGTTGAGGATTGATAATATATGATAAGTCAGGTACCTCAACTAATAGAAGGTTGTCTGTTGTTTTATGTTTGTTGGTCTTTAATTTTCTGTTTGTCGAAACCACTTCGTCATGTGTCGAGCTGTTATCAAAGATTGTGTCTATGTGCCTAGAAAGAATTCCCCGCATCTAGGGCAAGTTTTTCTGCCTGCATGCATGAGAAATCAATAACAAAGATGAAGAATAGAGTGAAACTGAAGCTACCAAATTAGTGCTACATTATTAGTAGAAGTAATTGCAATATAACATGAATCTTCTCATCAACAAGAAAAGGCTGATACATGGTAGTGATACCTTAGGTAAAGTTCACCTCATGTCAATTAAAAGGTTACACATCAAATTCCATCGAGCAATGGATAGTTAATATAACATAGTCAAAGGTGTCAAATCTGTAATTTCTTGCAAAGGCTGAGAAAAGGAAGTGTTTTAAATTAATCCTGATTACTCTTTCTTATTAACTGACAAATCCAAATACATATTGGCAACCAAACAAAATGTCAATAGCATATCAAGTGTTATTGTCAAATGTAATTTCACTAGTTAAAACAATATCACCAATCTGTGTACAAGAACCAATTAGAACTTCATATTCAAGATTAAAAAGGCAATAACATGCTTTTGCACATTATTGATGAGAACAGTGTTCTGACTAAAGTCATAATCAAAATTCAAAGGTATGAAACTTTTATAGGCAGAAGATACCTCAAATACATGGACTTGTTATTGTCAAATGTACTTTCAATAGTTAAAACAATATCAGCAATCTGTGCACAAGAACCAATTAGAACTTCATATTCAATATTAAAAAGGCAATAGCATGTTTTTGCACATTATTGACGCCAGCAGCGCTCTGTCTAAATCATAATCAAACTATTATACGCAGAAGATACCGCAAATACATACATGAACATGCATCTCACTACATCCTGATTAATGTTGTAAAAAAACAAAAATTATGATGCACCTGTTCGCCAACTCACATGGATTGCAGTTAATCCTTGCGCAATCCTATGCAAAGGCATCTTGAGACTTCCTCAGCAAGCTACCTAATGTTGGAAGTTGGAACTTAGAAATATATGTTGGGGATTGATAATATATGCTAAGGCAGGTACCTTAACTAAAAGATTATCATTTGTTGTTTTATGTTTGTTGGTCTTGAATTTTATGTTTGTCGAAACCTCTTTGTCGTGTGCCGAGCTGTTATCAAAGATTTTGTCTATGTGCCTAGAAAAAATGCCCCGCATCTAGTGCAAGTTTTCCTGCCTTCAAACATGAGAAATCAGTAACAAAGATGAAGAATTGAGTGAATCTGAAGCTACACAATTAGTGCTACATTATTAGTACATTTAATTGCAAATATAAAATGAAATTTCTCATCAACAAGAAAAGGCTGATACATGGTAGTGATGCCTTAGGTAAAGTTCACCTCATGTCAATTAAAAGGTTACACATCAAATTCCATCGAGCGATGGACAGTTATTATAACATAGTCAATGGTGTCAACTCTGTAATTTCTTTCAAGGACTGAGAAAAGGAAGTGGTTTAAATTAATTCGGACTACTCTTTCTTATTAACCCACCCACAAATCCGAATACATATTGGCAACCAAACAAAATGTCAATAGCATATCAAGTGTTATTGTCAAATGTAATTTCATTAGTTAGAACAATATCACCAATCTGTGTACAAGAACTAATTAGAACTTCATATTCAATATTAAAAAGGCAATAACATGTTTTTGCACATTATTGAGGCCAACAGTGCCCTGATTAAAATCATAATCAAACTATTATAGGCAGAAGATACCTCAAATACATATATGAACATGCATCTCACTACATACTGATTAATGTTGTAAAAAAAAAAAAATTATGATGCACCTGTACGCCAGCTCACATGGATTGCAAAGTAAATCCTCGCACAATACTATGCAAAGGAATCTTGAGATTTCCTCAGCAAGCTGCCTAATGTCGGGACTTCGAAATATATGTTGGCGATTGATAATATATGCTAAGGCAGGTACCTCAACTAAAAGGTCGTCTATTGTTTTATGTTTGTTGGTCTTGAATTTTATGTTTGTCGAAACCTCTTTGTCATGTGTCAAGCTGTTATCAAAGATTGTGTCTATGTGCCTAAAATAAGTGCCCCGCATCTAGTGCAAGTTTTTCTGCCTTCATGCATGAGAAATCAGCAACAAAGATGAAGATTAGAGTGAAACTGAAGCTACACAATTAGTGCTACATTATTAGTACAAGTAATTGCAAATATAACATGAAACTTCTCATCAACAAGAAAAGGCTGATACATGGTAATGATGCCTTAGGTAAAGTTCACCTCATGTCAATTAAAAGGTTACACATAAAAATTCCATCGAGCAATGGACAGTTATTATAACATAGTCAAAGGTGTCAAATCTGTAATTTCTTGCAAGGACTGAGAAAAGGAAGTTATTTAAATAAATCTGGACTACACTTTCTTCTTAACCCACAAATCCAAATACATATTGGCAACCAAACAAAATGTCAAAAAAAAGTTGTCCATATTACTTTAAATTTATTTGAGTTCGGATAATTTTAACTGATATTCTAAAACCTGAACTAGCATAAATTAGACAAATGAAGAATTTAATATCATAGCATTTGAACCAGAAAAGAAAAAAAAATTATCAAGAATAAAAAATATACATATTAACAACATAAAATATAGAATAAAAATAAAAAAGACAACATAAAACATAGACTTCTGGTTCACGAGAACCAGTACGAAATAGGCAGCATGTACCGGTCCAAGCACTGAATGATACACGGACACAATCTGGTCCGATCGACGATATAAAAGGGAAAGTGGGAAACCTTAAGTCCCACTTTCGTGCTGCCTCCACTTCTCATGCAGCAGCGATCGATGCTGCGAGCCTACAACTTCTTTTTGCGACTTCTCGGCTTCATCTTCTCACTGCAATCACTGCCTCCACTTCTCAAGCAAGCAGCTACTGGCAACCTCCACTTGCTGCGACCTCACTACACAACCCCACACAAGATATTTGCCCTAATCACTTCTCAATTATGTCTCTTTTTCCCTTCCTCTTCCTCCTTTCTTCCTCCACCGCTTCCTCTCCTTCCATCTTTCCTCCCCTTCCTCCACCATCCCTTTCTCTTCTCCGTCCTTTTCCTCTCCGAAATATCGGTACTTACCAATGTACCATGTGTCAATACACCAGCATAGACCAATACATACCGGCCCGACAAATCTCTAAGATAGGTCTGGTACTCGAAATGATGAACTTTGGCATAAAAATACATTAAAAAAAATTTACTATTGAGATTCAATTTTAAAAACTGCACTTACTATTTATCTTTCTTTGCTTGAAAATAAAGACAAACAATCGAAAGATTTTTTTTAAGAAATGAATTGCCCCTTTAATTGTTTGACCTTGCACAAGAAGTCCCACTAGTAAATGATAGAATTTAAATTAGCTTCCATAAGAAATATTGGATGAGATTTTATTGGATAAAATTCCAAAATGCATGAATATCAAAGCATTCTACCCAAAATCTAACTCCTAAGATGTCAATCTCATATCCCAATTATGAAATAGGTCAACTGCATAACATTTTTCCTTGAGATTCTCTTCCCAATCGAAGTGCATCTTTTTTGCTCCCTTTGTCTTCATCATTCAGATATCCCCAGGTGAACCACTGGTAACTCTATCTAGTGTCCCATGGTTGCCTGCCCCACATCAGGTAACATAAACCACTTTTCCTACACTGCCTTCTTTCATCTCCCAAATTCGGCAATAGTAAAAGAAGCCAGCCAAATGATTGTAGTATTTTTTTCTTTTTTCCACTTTCCCCCTTCCTCTATTCCTCTCTTTCATTTATGATTAAAACAATGTGTGTCCAGGACCCTTTAAAGGCTCGATTAGTAATCAGTCAAGATTGACTTATACTGGACAATTTCAATGATTGAATAATCCTAGCAATTCATGCTAAAATAGTCAGATCAGCTGATCCAATATGAATCAATCAGTATAAAGTGATCCAAAAGGTAAAACCCCAACCAATTGCAGCCAGTGCTAGATTCCCAGTGCTGCAACCTATTAAAGCCAGTCCCAAATTCCCAGTGCTGCAAATCTAGATAATCCAGATATCATGATTTTCCAAGAGAGTTGATGATGACTAATCCCAATCCAAATCAGTTCATCCTTCCAACCATGTTCTGTTGGGCACCTAAAAACTTCAAAAATTGTCTCATATGACTTTCTTACAACAAGGTACAGAACTGTATTATGCACATGTAGCTTCTTATGTATGCAATCTAATGGGCTCCTTTTTTTGTCACATAGTTCTTATTTGCATGATAGAATGACCTGAAACTATCAACTCTTACCATAAAATGGACATGCAACCAATTTCCCATTAGTTTCAGTTTCATTATATGTCAATAAGTATTGTTCAGAATACAGCATAGCCGGGTTGCTGTGAGGACATACCACATAACTGCAAGCTTGGGTTGCTGTGAGTACATTACACAAAATCAGAATTGACCGAGTTGTAGGTTTCTCCAGCTGCATAATGTAAGAGAAATAGGTTACTTAAGTTGAAAAACCAGGGCATAATAATCTTAAATTAGCAAATTGTTATAATAGGTCCCCTTGGTACCACCAAACCTTCAAAACTGGAAGATTTATCATTTAACACACTCTCATTCTCCTGTAACAGAATTGTAGTTGTACACTACACTAGTCTCTGTCTTGTGAGCTGTCCATGCATTATCTTCTCCAAAGTTGTGGACATCATTAGATTTTTCAACTAACTTATAAGTTGAAAACAGTAAGCTCAAAGGAATTATTGAACTGATCCAGAAGATTATCCATACCAAAAACTGAAGAATGAAATTCTTTAACCATATCGCTCCCAAGCATATGAGATCCTGCAGGTATTAACTCTGATAGTACATTTTACAAGCTGCATCACATGATAGGACCTTTCATATTCTTTCATAAGCATTAACTCTGATTTCAGTCCTCTCTCTGATTATGTTGAAACTAGGACAAATCTTTTGGCACATGCATCAAGAGCACCACCATAACATTCCACAGGTCCAAATCGTCTCGTATAATTCTCAACACATGTAACACTCCTATTAAGGGTCAAAACTCTGGAGTCAAATTCTCCAGACAATTTGATCAAAATTTTAAATTACATTAAGATGTCTAAAAAAATGCCTCATGCCATCTAAATAGCTTACTCTATCCCAAGAGAAGAAAAGAAGAATAATACTTCAACGCAGCGATTTAAAAAGTGCTAGGAGCCAAAAGATTTAATCGTCTCATATATTTTAGAGCCTTGAAGCGAGCCACTCTAAAATATTAAAATATAAAATAAATATTATATTAAAATATAAAAAAATTATTAATCTAATAAATAAATATTATTTTGTATAGTAATTAATAATCTATTGTTAACAGTATATTTACTATTAACAGCAGTTACAAGGGAAGAGTAGAAATCGATAGTGAGAAGTCGCAATGAGAAGTCAATGAACAACAGTCACAGTAGCGGACAACAACAACGGCAATAGTCACGGATAGCAGAAGGCAGAAGACAGCGGCGGCAGTGACAATGGAGTCGCAGACAGCAAGAGGCAGTGGAGTCACATCATGGACAGTAGCAGGCAGTGGACAGCAGCGGCAATGGATAGCAGTGGCAGATAACGAACAGCAACGGAAGCTGAGGAGACTCGGTCGATGACAGAGAAAGACTCAGTCGATGAAGGCAATAGGAGAAATTGTCGACAGCAAACGCAGAGGGAGAAATCATCGACGGCGAACGTAGAGGGAGAAATCATTGATGACAGACGCAGAGGGAAAAAGCATAGGGTTGGGAGTCGGAGTCACACGTAGGTTTTGATATAACTACGTGCGTTGGTTGGTTCGATTGAACCATCTAACGCAAATTTAACCGAACCAGACTTAAAAAGTCTGGTTTGGTCGCCTTATATCAACCAGGCGCTCGCCCAAAGTGCCCGGCGTAGAGCACCTAACGGTGACTCATTAAAGGGCACCACCTGGCCCTTAAACGAGGCACTCGGCCTTGCCTCACTTAAGCGAGCGTCAGAGCGCCTTTTTAAATCACTGCTTTAGCATACTATGAATGCAAACTTTTTAGGGTAGTCAAGAATATGTACTTTTGTTTTTGGACTGCGCACAAATGGGAACATGAAATGTTTTAATAAACTTGTTTGGTGTATATGCAGAGACCACCTTTAAATTAGTGAACATTCTATTATAGGCACATTATTGATGTCAAAAGTGTTCTGACTAAAAACATAATCAAAATATTATAGGCACTAGATACCTTAAATACATACATAAACATGCATCTCACTACATACTGATTTAATGTTGTCAAAAAAGAAAACGTAAGATGCATCTGTTCACCAACTCACATGAATTGCAAAGTTAATCCTTGCACAATCCTTGCACCTGTCCAAAGCAAAGGCATGTTGACACTTCCTCAGCAGGTTACCTAATGTCGGGAATTAAAAATATATGTTTTGGAATGAGAATATATGCTAAGGCAACTACCTCAACTCGAAGAAGGCAATCTTTCCCTTTTTTTAGTCGATACCCTGTTTGGCATATGCGAGCTGTTATCCAAAACTATGTATATGTGCCTAAAAAAAGCCCTTAATCTAATCTTAGTTCATTAGAGTGAAATTGAAGCTACACAATTAGTGCCACAGTATTAGCACAAGTAATTGCAAATATATCATGAACTTCTCATCAGCAAAAAAAGGCTGACACATGGTAGTGATGCCTTGGGGAAAGTTCGCGTCATGTCAATTAAAAGGATACCCATCAAATTCCATTGAGCAATGGACAGTTACTGTAAACCAGTCAAAGGAGTCAAATCTGTAATTTATTGCAAGGATTCAGAAAAGGAGGTTTAAATTAACCCGAACTAGTCTTTCTCCTTAACCTAAAAACTCCAAATATATATTAGCAATCAAACAGAAACCGGTGATTTAAAAAGCACTAGGCACCAAAAGGCGCCAAGGTCTAAAATCGCTCGAGGCGCTAGGCGCTCGCCCGAGCAAAGCGAGTCGCTAAAATATAAAAATATATAATATAATTAATAAATATAATTATTTAAATAAAAATATACTATTAAATTAAGAAAATCTAAGATACAAAATCACAATATCACATTACTAAAAAGTCTCAAAAACCAAAACAATTGAGTTGCTCTGAACAATTGCCATTTATCCTAAAACCTAACAATAATTTCAAATAAATAAAAATTAACAGTATTAAAATGAAAATAATATATTATTAATTTAATAAATAAAAAAATTCTATTATTAGTATACAGTTAACAGTATACTGTCGAAGCTAGGACTGAGAAGGAAGACCGAGCCTGTTAAAGCAATGGCAACAGGCGACAGCGACAGCAGGTGACAACGGTAGCTAGAGTGGGAGCAACGAGTAATGGCGACAGCAGCAGCTGGAGCGGGGTCGGCAGCGACAGCAGCAACTGGAGTGGGTGCGACGAGCAACAGCGGCAGTTGGAGCGGGAGCAGAGAGCTACAACGGCAGTTGGAGCGGGAGCGACGAGCGACAGCGGGCGTGGGAGCGGCGAGCGACAACGGGAGCGGAAGCAGCAAGCGACAACGAGAGCAAGAAGCGACAGCGGCAGCGGGAGTGACGAGCTATCACAAACGGTCGTCATACTCTCGTAGCAACTTCGTTCAATGAACCGTTCGTCGCTTATTTATGCTTATACATATCCTTGGCAGCCTATTTTGCCATAGTTTTGATCTGTTTTCCTTGGAAAAATGCAAGAAACGACAGCTTGCAGCACTACAGAACGATCGCTCGTTGCACCGAGCAAAACTACCCCAAAATGGCTCCGTTTTCGCGTGCCGAGGCCTGTTTTCTACAGCCCATGGCTGCCCCCAAAACGTCAGCCATCTCAACACCCTGGAACCCCCCAGGTGGCATAGGGCTTTGGGGTAGTATCGAGCGTTGAACACTTTCACAAGTTTGCACGTCAACTTGACGAAAACTTACCTTCGCGCCCGGCACCCGGGGAGTAGTTGTTTGCGAACTTGCAGCTGCTCGTTCTCCCTTCTAAAGTCCTTGTTTTCCTCCTCTCTTTCTCTGCTTTCCTGCACTTTAAGTGCTCACTCAATTGCTTGTAAAGCTTCCCTCTTCGCGAGACGTCGGGACTTGTCCGCCGCTCGTTTCAAAAACTAATCAACTTCTGTTTTACAGGTCCTACAGGACCTGCATAAGGTTGCAGCTCGGCTGACCCTTTGCGGACGCGTATGTCGCAAAGGCGCCTTAAGACTTAGGCAATCCCAGCTAAGTCTGATCGAAGTAGGCGCAAGGGTGCTTCTCGACTTAGGCAACTCCAGCTAAGTCCGTGTTTGCCACAAGGGTGCCTCACCACTTAGGCAATTCCAGCTAAGTACGTGAATTGTGGTATCAGTGCAGGCAATCAATTCGAGTAAGCAGCGAAGAAACTTCACAATCTTGCCATAGCGAAACATCGTGGCGAATCGAGCAAAACAGGGCAAGCCGGAATATTGCCCCAAGCAGCCGCAGGGGGGCTACATGTGCAAACTCGCTCTCTCACTGTTGGAGCCGCTCAAGAGGAGCGGGGCAGCGAGCATGATGAGCGAGAAGTTGGTTGCTCGCCACGAGCGGAGGAGGCGTAGTCTGGAGCGCCAACGAGAAAAAAGACCCAAAAAGAGAGAATTGCAGCAGCAGAGACCTGCTTGGATGTCCTTGAAGCAAGCTTGGAGGAACTCTACCAAGGCCAACAAAGGCTTCTTGGGGTAGAGAGCTCGTAGGAAGAAGCTGAATCCCGGATCGATAAAGTTGAGACCCTAGTCGACCAGCTAACAGATGACACCAAAGACTCCATGCATCATTTGCAAGATGTTGTGGCGGAACTCACTTCCAAAGTGACTTTGCTCACAAGAGCGCTAAATGCGGGAGGGAGCAACACCCGCGTTGCGCCGCCACAAGGCTTGAGAGCACCTGAGCCACATTGTTATGGGGGTGCTAGAGATGCCAAAGAACTCAAGAATTTTCTGTTCAACATGGAGCAGTATTTCCGGGCCACGAGACCTGACTCTAAAGACATTAAAGTTTCAATAGCAACCATGTATCTGAACAGAGATGTGAAACTTTGGTGGAGAACCCGTTGGGAGGAGATCCAACAAGGTCGGTGCCAAGTGGACACATGGGCAGACTTGATGCGAGAGTTAAGGACTCAATTCCTACCCGAGAACACTGAGTTTATCGCAAGGAGGAAGTTGAGACAACTCCACCAAACGACTTCCATTCGGGACTATGTGAAGTAATTTTCTGCACTGATGCTGGACATCCAAGACATGTCCGAGAAAAGATAAGTTGTTCAGCTTTTTTGATGGCCTGAAGCCATGAGCTCAATAGGAACTACATCGATGGAATGTCACCGATGTGATCGAAGCCATTGCAGCCGCAGAAAGGCTCACCGACTTCGTTTCTTCGGAGGACTCAGGGAAGAAAAAACAACATTCAGGAAATCGCCCTTAAAAATATTCTCGAGGGAAGGAGCCTAGGGGCGAGTAGAGGAAGAAGAGTTTCCATAAAGGCCCGAACTTAAAAGGCACTGCCCTAAGACCTAGAGGATGCTTCTTGTGTGGAGGGCCGCATATAGTGAGTGAATGCCCATAGAGACGAGCACTCAATGCCTTGACGGCTTTTATAAACCCCCCCAAACTAGACAAGGGCAAGGCGATCGCTCTTAGCTCAAGTAGCTCAGAATCCGATAGCGATGATGAGGTATCACAAGGACCTCGGATGGGAGCAATGCGTTTGTTGAATGCATTACAGGGTCAAGTGGGGGAGAACATGAAGATGAAACAACAAAAAGCAGGAAGCAGTGAGCTAATGTATGTGGACATCAAGCTCAACGGCCTAACCACCTGTGAAATGGTGGACACGGGTGCTACCCACAACTTTATTGCTGACCGAGAAGCAAAACGACTTGGGCTGACCTTGGATAAGAACCCAAGCCAGATGAAGGCGGTCAACTCGGAGGCCAAGCGGATCTTCGGACTAGCAAAGGGAGTCCCCATCAAGATTGGATCATGGAGCGGGAGCACAAATATGATGGCGGTGCTATTGGACGACTTCCAAATGATTCTCGGAATGGAGTTCATGCACGCAGCGAAGTTGGTGCCAATGTCATTCCTAGACTCCTTATGTCTGATGGGGGTTAACGACCCCTGCGTGGTTCCCGTCTCTCGGAGAGGAACCAAGGACCCCCAACAACTATCGGCATTACAATTGAAGAAAGGAGAGTTAACCTTCGTGGCTGCTATGAAGCTAGAACCACTTGACGGGGAGGTCATTAAAGAACCTGTTATGGTGGCGAACATCCTGAAGGGGTTCACAGATGTTATGTCACTTGAGTTGCCGAAAACTCTGCCACCACGCAGAGGCATGGATTATCTTATTGAGCTGGAGCCGGGAGTGAAGCCTTCAGCGAGACCACCATACCATATGCCCCCTCCCGAGTTGGCAGAGCTCAGAAAACAGTTAGATGAACTACTAAGCGATGGTCTTATCTGTAATTCCAAAGCACCATTTGGAGCTCCAGTTCTCTTCTAGAAGAAGCAAGATGGGAGTCTCTGACTATACGTCGACTATCGAGCCCTTAACAAGATGACTGTAAAGAACAAATATCCTATCCCGCTCATTGCGGACTTTTTCGACCAACTGGGGAAAGCAAAGTATTTCTCCAAACTCAACCTTTGGTCGGGGTATTGGCAGTTGCGTATTGCTGAAAGTGATAAAGCGAAGACTACCTATGTGACTAGGTATAGAGCATTTGAGTTCTTGGTGATGCCTTTCGGCTTAACCAACGCTCCAACCATATTCTGCACTCTTATGAACCAGTTATTCAAGGAGTATTTGGACAAGTTTGTGGTCGTCTACTGATATGGGTAATAAGAGCGATGTGACACGAGCCCATGCCGCCCACGTCAGGATGACGCCCCCCACTCCTCAGCCCGCAGACTGTGGCCTGAGTTGACCCGCAGAGGTGATCCCAACCGTTCTCCTCAAGCTCCACGAGTCTCGAGACGCGTCGCCATCCTGCGCAGAGCAGGACCGCACTGACCTCCTCAGACGCAACCAGAGACGCAGCAGTGCCTCGGTGTATATAAGCCCCGGAGAAGCCGAAGACAGGGGTAACAACGGCAACTACAGCCACTTCTACTTCTCACTCTGTGAAAGAGTACCCTCTCATTCCTCCCCTGGACTGATTTGAGCGTCGGAGGGGTCGGGCGGAGTTCGACCCGACCCGACCTTTGTGCAGGACCGGAGGCAGACGATGGCAGCCGGCGTCACCTTCTTCGACCTCTTGGAGTCTCAGACTCGTCCCCGGGATTCTTTCGCATCCGGCCCGAACCACACCGCGACGATCCCGAGCTCCCGACGAGGAGATCCCAGCCGCGGGATCACGGTGAAAAGTTGTTGACACTAACAGATTGGCGCTAGAAGGAGGGCCATGTTGAGAGATCACCCGACGGACCAGCGCTCGGGCGAGGGACTCCATCCCGAGGGAGCCTCGGTAGAAGCCTCCCTTCTCGCCGGGACGAGAATGGAGGACCCCGCCCCGACCGCGGAGCGTTATTGGCGCTTGTTCAACGACCCGGGACTACTCCCTCCCGAGGACATCCCCGGCACTTCTTCCCCCGTTACGACGGAGGCCTTCCGCGACCTCACTCACCAGGTGCGGGCCCTGGCAGGAATGATACAGGCCGTCGTCCCCCTCGCCTCCCGAGCGGCGGACGTACCGGCGCACCAGCCCCCTCAGCAGCCTAAGTCTACCCCTCGAGCTCGTACTGCGCCTTCCACGCTACCAGCTTCACCCTCGGGTCACCCGGTCTTAGGCAGAGACCGGGGCCTAGGAAACCCGATCGTTCGACCCGAGCCCGAGGCAATATCTTCAGACTCGACAGACTCTTTCCGAGCCCAGCTTCGCTCCGTCAGCCAACGGCTAGACGAAATGTAAAGGGAAATCCGCAAGTCGAAGGAGGAACACGGGGAGGACCCCCATAAGGAGTCCCCGTTCGCAACCGAGATACAAGAGCATCCTGTGCCCCCGAACTTTCGCCTCCCCGCCATCGACTCTTATGACGGCACCAGCGACCCCGCCGATCATATCGCTACCTTCCGAGCCCAGATGGCGCTGTACGGGACCGCAGATGTCTTGATGTGCAGGGCGTTCCCCACCACTTTGAGGGGCCCAACCCGTGCATGGTATAGCGGCTTGAAGGCCGGGACGGTCGCCTCTTTCGAACAACTCGCCAAGGACTTTGAGCTCCACTTCCTGGCGTGCGCCCGACCGAAGCCATCCATCGCCCTTCTTCTCGGGCTGAACCAGAGTGTCACGGACTTAGCTGGTTTTGCCTAAGCCGTGCGGCACCAATGCGTATCACCGCAAAGGTCAGCCTACCCGAAATCTCCTACAATCCCTTAGGATCTGCAAAAGAGAAGACGAGACAGAGAAAGCGCTTCACACGGGATCCGCAAGCCACTCTTTTAGTAAACACTTTATAGCCAATGCACATTCCAACAATGGATATCACAAGCTCAGAACAGTTGCACAACAAAGGTATAGATTTGGTCCACTACAGACCGAGTTCTATTACAAGTATTCCCTCGACGCGTACTTTATGTACAAGCCTACAATGGCTGTCAAACTCACTCAAATAGGGCATTTTGCCTTTGGCAAGCCCTTTACAAGCTTTACAAGTGACAACCAACCAAAAGGGACACGGACAAACACAAGCATTACACCGAACAAGCCGTTTACAATTTTGTCCGTGACATTCTCCCCCACTTAATCCTTCGACGTCCTCGTCGAAGCCTTTGCTGACGCTGCAACTTCTTTTCTTTGTTGGATCTTCGATCTTCGCTCTCGCTGCGATCGCCCCTTGGCTCCCATTTGTTCTCCGCTTGTTGTTGAGGCGTGAACTTTAATCCGCCGTCTTTGCTTCAACTCGCCAATGACTCGACTTTGGTGTGGGGTTGGCAAAGTTGTCTTTGATCCTTGCTGGTTCTTGCGGATTCATCGATGAAGGAAAAGACCATCTTTGATATGCTTGATCTTCAAATTCTTCTTGTCTCTTGAGGCTGGATAGATGCTTTGTTGGAGCTTTAACGAGCATCACCTCGCAACCTTTGAAGTTTTCAGGTCCTTCCTCGTAAAATTTGCCCATCGAATCTTCTTCCACTTAGTTGTCTTCGAAGGGTCTTCACATCTGTGCAGAGCTCCTCTGCTGGATAACTAAGAGAGCTGGGGTACTGGAGTTCCGCCCATTCTCTTGGGAGTTGAGAAGGCAAAGGTTACTTGTCTTCGCCCGCCTCCTCGAGTTTGTACTTCGTGCGTCGAGTGAGTTCTTGGAATTCGCTTTGCTCTTAGCTCACACTTAGAAAGCACTTGAAGTGTTTGCAATCCTTCTTATTTGAGTCGACTCTTGTGATTCACCTTCTCATTGCCATTGAACTTCGGAATGCAAGAAGTTATCACTCCAACTTGGAGTAAGTCTCCGATAGGTTTGGTCGCCTTTGGGATTGTACCGCATTCTCCATCATTTCATCGCCGACTCCTCGAGTAGTAAAGGTACAAAGACCTGCGTCTTGCGTCTGCTCCGATCCTTGGTCATGCACTCTTGCATCGACCCGAAGTCCTTCACTCACGGCTATCTTGATAGAAAGTCTATTGACATTGGTCTTACGAAGTTCTCTGGCCTTCGCCCTTCGGCCTTGTCTTGGTACATGGAGTTTGCCAAAGCATTCTCCTCCTCCACGACCCATATCACGACCAAGTGCTCTCCCTCTAAGAGAGCAAGGGATTGATGACTCCCGAAAGTCCGCCTCGCCTCGGTACCATGGCACTCGCGACGCCATGGCACTACTATCCGTTGTCTCGCATCTGCATCCCTTCTTCGTGATCGGTAGATCTGCCTCTGTGACATTGTGACACTCCTCCGAGTTCACCTTCAATCTAACCGATGAGTCGATATTGGGTAGCCAGAAGTCGCATTGGACTCGTCATTGCTTCCACGCCCTATTCGACCCCGCTTCAACACCTCTGTGTTCTCGAGCGATTAAGCAGTCGATGGAAATACAACGCAACTCCCATGTGTGGCCACCGCCACTCATGTTGTAGGACTTGCACCATTTGTTCTCCTTAGCTTCATTGGCTGCAATGTTCGCACTCGGCCTTGTCCTCGACTTGCCGGGCTCCCTTAAGCGAAAGTGAGCTCAAGTAGTTCCACTCTTCACAGACTCCGATCATACCTCAGTATGATCCGGTCCCCACATGGGACTCACTGGTACTTGCATCCGAACTTCTTCCTCGACAGGCACGGCCCCATAAGCGATGTCCAAGGCTTCCATTCAATGCAACATTCGGTGCACGCACGGAAGACCCGCCTCTGCGGTACCATGGCATTCACGCTTGAATCGATAGCTCTTCTTACCGTCGTGTTGTTCACCAACTTGGAGCTCCTTGTCGCGCTCCCGGTCATATCTCCAGATGACCATGTCCCTCACGGACATGCACTGTGTGTGTCGTCTTGCCACGAACCATTCACCACGATCTCTGCATCATGTCGCCTCCGATGACTTGCATTCGATCCTGTGGTATGAACTCGAAGCTGCGATATCTCCATGTGTGGACTCCGCCAACACATCGCGGGGCCTTCGCCGGCCGATTCTGTTTCGCTTCTTTGGCAATCGACCTTCGTCCACCCACTCTCGGGTCACACTCGGACGAAGCCTAGCTCTAGGACAATCCATCGCCTAGCGGCTCCTCGAAGTCTCGACTTCGCTGAAATAGGTGCACCATTATGCGGATCACGGGACTCGCCCCTACCAAAGACAATCTCCGCTGCGCGCACCGCTTTCCTCATGGCAACTTGAATAGCAACACGTGGCATATTCTTCAAGAGTAGCTGTCTCTGCATCCTCTTGCCTCGTGTCAAGGCTTTTTGACACCAACTTTGCCTCAGCAAACTGCGTCACCTTAGAATCTCCACCAAGTGCTTCATCGAGATAAGATGTATGTGCCTTGAAGCTCCCTTCGTCTTTGGCATCATGCAAGATGAGTTTGCTCCATCGAATATGAAACCCATGGAGCGACATGATCCGATTCTTGCCTCGGCAAGAGTCCATGTCCTTGACCTCGTGTAAGGAAAGCACCAAGCCTCCGCTCCATGTTCCGTCTTCAAAGCCAACTCCCTTCACGCGATTTGGGTACTTCACCAAGTTTTCCCAAGTTGCTCGCTTCTCGATTAGCATTGGATTAATGGTGGCCCTCACGCCCACCATTCCACGGGTCACCCCTGTTGAGTCCGAACTCACTTTGTCGGCTCTTAGTGTGCCTTCACTTTGTGTTGCCCCTGGGTTGCTCCCCACTTGATCTCGCTATGTCGTCCACCAACGCATTGCCACTTGCGAGATCATGCGATGACTCCTCACCGCTCACTCGATCCATCGAGCTCTGTCTTGAGGTACTCCTCAAGCGATTCATTGCACCGATTCACATTACGGAGAGCGGGACTTATCCTCATGGATATACGCCCGTTGAGCAACTTCTCTCTTCGCATCCTTCCCTTAGGAAGTATTGGAGACCACTATCCCCTTGGACTACTTCGCCTCTGCTTTGAACAAAGCGTGCCCAATTCGCCATTGCAAATGCACTTGCTAGATTGTGACACTTCACCAATCACTCATGACCTGCACCCCTCTAGGTCTAGCAACATCTTGAACTGCTGCACACTTCAGCATCTTACGAAAGTATCCTGCACATGTCGAAGAGAAAGTTTGATGCTCCATGGCGCCGACCTTGATGGTCGCCCAGGATAATACGCAGACGATCCATCGTCGCGCATGCAAGCCCTTGCATGAGTATCGAATTCCTTGAGTTTGCAATTCCCCTGAGCTCTATGAGCTTTGCACAACTCTTTCGATCATTGAACAACCCACTGCAACTTGCACGGTCTCATCCTTGGCCAAGCACCCCGCTGGCCTCGAGCACCGTCAAGTTTGGGTGTCAATGTCGAGCCACTGCTCGAACTCAGCCATCCCCACCTCATGCGCTCGCGCAATTCTTCTTAGCTTGTTGTCCTCGTGGTGCCTAACAAGGTCCCCACGTTTGCATGCTAAGTGTTTCTAAGTGAGCTTGTCCCGCTCTGATACCAACTGTCACGGACTTAGCTGGTTTTGCCTAAGCCGTGCGGCACCAATGCGTATCACCGCAAAGGTCAGCCTACTCGAAATCTCCTACAATCCCTTAGGATCTGCAAAAGAGAAGACGAGACAGAGAAAGCGCTTCACACGGGATCCACAAGCCACTCTTTTAGTAAACACTTTATAGCCAATGCACATTCCAACAATGGATATCACAAGCTCAGAACAGTTGCACAACAAAGGTATAGATTTGGACCGAGTTCTATTACAAGTATTCCCTCGACGCGTACTTTATGTACAAGCCTACAATGGCTGTCAAACTCACTCAAATAGGGCATTTTGCCTTTGGCAAGCCCTTTACAAGCTTTACAAGTGACAACCAACCAAAAGGGACACGGACAAACACAAGCATTACACCGAACAAGCCGTTTACAATTTTGTCCGTGACAAGAGGGAGGATGAACCTCTCCCATTTCGTGCATCGCTTTACTACAGAGATACGGAGACTGCCAGACGCTCACCCTTCGCTGTTGATGCAGGCGTTCATGGTAGGGCTGCGCCCCTCGAGGTTTTTCTGGTCGCTTGTGGAGCGGCCCCCGGCCTCGGTCGCGGATATGCTCCAACGGGCGAGCCAGTACGTCTCGGCGGAGGCCTGGATGTCGGGGAGGAGGGAAGAACACAAGAGGGGATGCCCGGAGCCCCCCCGCGGGCAACAGCCCGCTCAACCGAGGCGCAGGGTAGATCGCGTCGATCATCCCGCGCCGAAGCTCCCGACCTCCTCCCCGGGTACGTCTCGAACACAGATATTTCTCCAGATAAAGGAGAAGGGGTTGCTCAAGTCTCCCCATCCTATGAAAAATCGCTGTATTTGGCGGATCGAACTCGATACTGTCGCTTCCATCGGCAAAATGGACACGACACCGAGGAGTGTCGCAAGCTGAAGCGGCAGATCGAAGAGCTGATCTGCATAGGCCATTTGAGCCCCTACCTCCAGCAGGATCGAGAGCCCTCCCCCCGTCCCGAAGGGCCTGTCGAGCGACGCATCGACGTAATCACGGGCGGACCGGCATCCGAGGGTAGCAGCACATCCGGGCGGAAGGCGTATGCCCGTGCCACTACGCCCGAGGGGCACGAACTGGCCCCCGAGCCAAAAATTACGTTCCCGGCCGAGGGGACGGGACAACCCGAGCACGACGACGCGCTGGTGATATCGGCCAGAATCGCCAACACGCAGGTGAAAAGGATCATGGTCGACACCGGGAGTTCGGCCGATGTACTCTACCTCGACGCCTTTCGGAAGCTCGAGCTTCCTAATGGTGCTATGGAACCCATGCATTCAGCGCTCACGGGGTTCACTGGGAACTCGATTTCGCCACTTGGAGCAGTCACCCTTCCCTTGACCTTCGGGGATGCGCCGAAGACGAAGACCGTGATGGCGACTTTCCTAGTGGTCGACCTCCCCACGGCGTACAACGCCATCCTGGGGCGACCCACTCTCAATAAGATCAGGGCGGTCATCTCCACCTATCATCGAACCTTGAAGTTCCCGACCCGTGCCGGAGTCGGGGAAGTCCGAGGGAGCCCTCGCGAATCCAGGTAATGTTACCTGACGGTGGTCTCCCTGCACAAAAGGACAAGGCCGGAACAACCCCTGGACGACCCCCGAGAAGTCAAGCGGCCGACCTAGCGCCCCGAGCCAACGAAGCCTGCGCTAAATGTGCCCCTGCAAGGGAGTCGTCCCGACCGGACGGTTGGGGTCGGCTCTGAACTTGACGAACAGGAACAGGCTCGGCTCGTCAACCTCCTTCAGGAAAATTCGGACGTCTTCGCCTGGTCCCTAGCCGAAATGCCAGGCGTCGATCCGAAAGTAGCCCAGCACCACTTGCACATCTCTCCGACTGCGCGCCCTGTAAAGCAAAGGCCACGGTTATTCGCTCCCGAGTGGCAACAAGCCGTTCGAGAGGAAGTAGAACGGCTCATGGCGGCAGACTTCATCGAGGAAGTTAAGTACCCCCGATGGTTGTCAAATGTAGTCCTCGTAAAGAAATCTAATGGTAGCTGGAGGATGTGCGTTGACTACACCGATCTCAACCGTGCGTGTCCAAAGGACTGCTACCCTCTCCCGAGGATCGACCAGCTGGTCGACTCAACCACCGGGCATGCCCGCTTCTCGTTCATGGACGCCTTCTCCGGCTACAATCAGATCAGGATGGCGCCCGAGGACCAAGAGCACACGGCTTTTCTTACAAACCAAGGGACCTACTTCTACAAGGTCATGTCGTTCGGGCTGAAGAACGCTGGAGCCACCTACCAGAGGACTGTGAACAGGATGTTCGCCCACCAGATAGGGCGAAACATAGAGGTTTATGTCGACGATATGATCGTGAAAAGCCGATCCGGGCCGGCTCATCTGGCCGACCTAGCCGAAACGTTTGCCACGTTGAGGAGGTACGGAATGCACCTCAATCCCGCCAAGTGCGTTTTTGGCGTTACATCAGGCAGATTCCTCGGGTTCATCATACACGAGAGGGGAATCGACGCCAACCCCGAAAAGGTACGAGCAATCATCGACATGCAGGCACCCCGATCGGTCAAGGAGCTCCAGCGCCTCAACGGGAGGCTCGCCACCCTGTCTCGGTTCCTATCCCGATCGGGGGACCGATGCCTCCCCTTTTTCCGAGCCTTGAAGAGCCCGAGGAACTTCCAGTGGACGACAAAGTGCGAAGAAGCCTTTAGCGCACCTCAAGCAACATCTGTCCTCGCTCCCTCATCTCGCCTCGGTCTACACCCAGGAAAAGCTGTACGTCTATTTGGCGGCCTCCCAACACGCGATGAGTTCTGTACTGGTCAAAGAGGCCTCTGGGGAACAGCTGTCGGTTTATTACACCAGCCACGTCCTGAAAGGGCCGGAAGAGCGTTATCCGCCCCTCGAGAGGCTGGCCCTAGCTCTCGTTCTCACAGCTCGGAAGCTACGCCCCTACTTTCAGGCTCACCCGATAGAGGTAATGACCGATCAACCGCTCCGACAGGTTTTATCAAAGTTTGATGTAGCAGGTCGCCTCCTCAAATGGTCGGTGGAGCTGTCCGAGTTCGACTTACAGTACAGGCCAAGAACCGCCATCAAAGCACAAGCTGTGGCCGACTTCATTTCGGAATTGACCCCTTCAAATGAGCGAGGCCCCGGACAGGACGAAACAGAGTGGGTTCTACGGGTCGATAGCTCATCTGGCTCAAGGGGCGCGGGAGCCGGGCTAGTGCTGGAGGCCCCCGACGGCCGTTCATTCGAGCGTTCCCTCCGCTTCGGCTTTAAAGCCACTAACAATGAAGCGGAATACGAGGCGCTCCTGGCGGGCCTCAGATTGGCAGCCGAGATGCAGGTGGACGCTGTGCGCGTCCTCACCGACTCACAGCTAGTCGCCGAACAACTCAGCGGGGGATACGAAGCTCGGGATCCGGTCATGACAAGATACTTAGCCGAGGTAAGAGCCCTCGCTGCCAGTTTTTCTCGCTTCACATTATCTAGGGTGCCCAGGAGCCAGAACGAGCGGGCGGACGCATTGGCGAAGTTGGCCTCAAGGTCGGCCTTCAGCGAGGGACCTGAGGTCGAGGAGCTCCCCCACCAAGCCATTGCCGCAGTGGGGGTGGTCGAGCTTGCCGCCCCGACCACATGGGTACAGGAGATGTTGCAGTACAAGCGAGATGGTGTCCTGCCCCCCGACGGCGTCGCAGCCCGACGCTTACGCCGGACCCAGGCATGGTACTGCGAGATCGGCAACCGCCTCTACAGAAGGTCTTTCTCGCGCCCTCTTTTACGCTGTTTGGATCCCGACGAGGCCCGGTCAGTTCTCGCCGAGGTCCACGACGGGATTTGCGGAGAGCACATTGGCGACCGTGCCCTGGCATTCAAAGTAATCCGCCAGGGATACTACTGGCCCACATTGCACCGGGACGCAAGGGCCTACGTGCGCCGATGCGATGCATGTCAGCGGCACGCGCGAGCCTCTCGGCACCCAGCGGTCCCGCTCACCCGTTTGGATTGTGCCTGGCCCTTTGCGCAGTGGTGAATGGATCTCCTCGGACCTTTCCCACTGGCGCCCGGGTAGCGGAGGTACATTATTGTGGGCGTTGACTACTTCACCAAGTAGGTGGAGGCGGAGCCCCTGGCCACGATCACGGGGTGCCAGGTCGAGCGGTTCGTGTGGAGGAACATCGTGACGCGGTTCGGCCTGCCTAGAGCCATTATCACCGACAACGGGACTCAGTTTGCCAGCGCCCGGTTCCGGGAGTTTTGCGCGGCTCACCGAATACAGTTAAGGTTTAGCTCGGTGGCCCACCCCCAGACCAACGGCCTGGCGGAAGTAACCAACCGATCGATCCTAGACGGACTTAGGAAGAGGACCCTTGCAGCCCGATCCAACTAGGTCGACGAACTGCCGAGCATTCTGTGGTCCCTGCGAACCACTCCAAAGGCGGCGTCTGGCGAGTCTCCCTATAGCCTGGCGTTCGGGACTGAAGCGGTCCTCCCCGCCGAGGTAGTCCTTCTCACCCCTCGGGTGGAGGCTTTTCAGAAGGTAAGCTCGGCCGATGGGGTCCGAGCCGCGCTAGACCTACTCGAGGAACGCCGAGCCGACGTGCACCTTAGGATCCTCTCCTACAACAGAAGTGTCGCCAAAAGCTACAACAGAGGTGTGCGCCCCCGGCCCGTCGGGTTAGGAGACTTGGTCCTACGCAAAGCCGAGGTAAGCGACCCGACCCGGACACAAGGTAAGCTCGCCCCCAAGTGGGAAGGACCTTACCGCGTCGTAAAGGTCGTCCGAATGGGTACGTTCAGATTAGCAACAATGTCAGGACAATGCTTACCGAGAACATGGAACATCCAGAATGTTAGGAAATACTTTGTATAAAACCCACAATAGTAACAAGTATTGGCAAAGGGGAACCTTGATTAGCAAAGCTTTGGTTACAAGACTTGACCAACTTACAAACCGACCAGACCTAGGGAGAAGGTTGCGATGTAACGAGATATAGAAGGCCTCTTTTCAGGCCTTCGGTTGCTCCAAGCTATCATCGAAGGGGACCTCCTCGGGCATATTCACTTCCAGATCCTCGGGACAGGAGGTGAAAGGATCCTCCTCGACCCCCGCGCCCGGATGCCGCGCTCGGAAGCGGGCCAGGGCGATCCTGTACTCGTACTCATAGGACACCTGGCCCGTCCGGTTTAGCCCGAGTTGAAACCCCTCAGACTTCTTGTAAGCCTCCACCACCTCCTTCTCCCTCTCCGGACGGAGGCGCCTCTCTTCGGCAAGGGCCCCGGAGGCCGTCTTCACCTCGGCCTCCTTCTTCTCTAGCCGGGCGGCCAGCTCGGAGGCCTCCGTCTTCCGCAGGCGGAGCTCGGTCCGCTCCAACCTCAGCGGCTTCTGTAGCTCGTCATCCTTCCGACTTGCAGCTTGGAGCTCGGACGTCAAGCGAGCCACTTCAACATCTAGGTCGGACGCCCGTTTCTCCGCCGCTGCAATCGCCGCGGGGCCCGTGCCGGCCAGGACCTCGTCCAGCTCACGGTGCAACGTGGAGTTGCGCTCGCACAGGCCCCCGATGACCCGACCGACGTCGCGAACCCGGTCCATCAGCGCCATAGTGTAGTGGAGACCCTACAAAAATAGTAAAGTCAGAACGAATGTGAACGCGAGGGTAGGAAGGAGTGGAAAAGCGACACTCACCCACGCCGCGACTTGGTGACTTCCCGAGGAGGGTCTCAGGGAGGTTGTCTGAGTCCGGGCCATGACGGGTGCGGCGCACCCGCAGATCACGTGGCCGAGAGATCTCCTCCGGCCCACACCTTGTCCCCTGGGACAATCCTCCCAACAGCGACCAGAGGATCGCTCGCCTCCCCTGCAGGGAGCTCCCACATCGCCGCGCCGGGAAGGGCTGCCTCTCCTCCTTGCCGGCTTAAAGGCGGCGAGAGATCTCTCACGACGGGAGGGCGCGGTCCCTTCTCGGTCGCCTCCCGACTGGGCCCTGCCTCGTCGAGTTGGGGAGGCCCGCCCGCTCGCCCGGCCTGCTCCGCGGCCGCACCTGCTGACCTTGGCGCGTCCCCCTCAGGCTCCCTCGTAGACCCGACCTTGGCCTTCTTCCTCAGACGACCGGCATCCACCTCCAGCGGGGAGTCCTTGGTGCCGACCCGCGGACCTGCTGCGAGGCATGGAGACGAGGGCGCCGAGGTCCGCCCGACACGGAGAGCCTGTAGGTTCACCATTTCTGCAGAAGACAGAAAGACGGTTAGAGTCCGATGACCGACAAAGACACCTAGGGAACGGCCGGCATGGACCTACCCAGTGAGGATGGGCTGAGTCCCGCCTCGACTAACCATCATTCCGTTATGTTCCGGATGGCCTGAGAGGAGGGGAGAATTTCCCTGAGCCTCTCTAGATCCCGGCGCTCTTGAGCGCTTAAGCGCGGCACCGTGTTGTCGATGATCCTTGCGGACCATCGAACCCCAAAACCCCAGTCCTTCTCGCAACAGACAAAGAAGAATCGTCCTTTCCAACCTTTATTATTGGAAGGGGCCCCGCCGACTCGGAAGCCCTTCCGGGCAGATAGGAAGTACACCCCCGACCCTTTGAGGAGGCGGAAACAAGAAAGAAAGAGGTTTCGGGTCGGGGTTATATTGGCATGTTGGCATTCTCCTAGGAATGCCACCAGGTAGCGCCAGGAGTTGGGCGCGACCTGCGACGGCGAGATTCGCCACCAGGAGATGCAAGAGACAATGACGGGGTGCAGGGGGAATTGCAACCCCGCCTCGAGGGCGTCTAGGGTTAGCGCGAAGCCCTTGGGGATCGGGTCGTAAGCCCGTTGCACCAACTCCGGTGCCAGGAGGGCGTAATCCTCCGGGATGCAGTAGCGCTCGCGGAGTGTCTCCAGCGACACGCCACTCACGGACGAGTCTAGGTTATGCGGCCACATCAGGGCTTCAAGCGCCCGCGCCGCCCCCTCGTCAGAGGAAGAAGAGGAGGAAGAGGAGGAGGCAGAAGGGAAAGAAGAAGAGGAAGGAGAGGCCATCCTTACTAACCTCCGAAACAGAAGGCGGCGAGGTCGACTCGAAGAAGATGAAGGATGCAGGAGTAAAGGAAGGCAGCTAGGAAAAGAGACGACGAGGACCTGGAGTGGAAAAATCGATTGACAAGAAGAGGGGAAGGGGGCACGATGCGCGCTACTTAAAGGCGAGATCCCGCCAAAGCACGACGCCCCCTCGTCTTCCGAGGTGGGCGACAGCCCACTGCCGTATTTGCCCACCAGCCACATCACATCGGGGAGCCCGAAAGACGCCCCTCCATAAATGGGGAGCCACGTGGCGACCCCCAGGTGGGCAACTTGGGCGACACGCCAGGGACGCTTCGGTTCCGACGCCTGACACGTACGACCAGCTTTTGGAGAGACGCGAAGGCTAACGAGTCCTTCGCGACCCACGCTAAAAGAGAGAGGAAGGAGGATATCCCTGAATGAGAAGGCACAGCGACTGCCGGCTATCTGGGCGCGTCTCTGCGAGCCTGCTGCTGCAGGACGCGTGCGCCGCCGACCGCCCGCACGCGCGTCCTGCCCGCCGCTGCCGAAAGCACGCATCGCGCCGCCGACCGTCGAGCACGCGTCTCGCGCGCCTGCTGCGCTGAGCATGTACCGCGACCGTCGGCCGCCCGAGCACGTCTCCGCACAGCTCGCCCGCCTGAGCACGTACCTCTGTCGTCGACCACCCAAGTACGCCCCTGCACAGCCCGCCTGCCTGAGCACGTTCCCAAGGCCATCGACCGCCCAAGTGCTTCTCCCCGCACTCACCATCCCTCGAAGCCGGCGGCGCGCTCGCCGCTAAGCCCGAAAGCGGCGCCTCGCCCACCAAGCCGAAAGCGGCGCCCGGCCACCAAGCCCGCAGCGCCTCGGCCATCAAGCCCGAAAGCGGCGGCGCCTCGGCCACCAAGCCCGGCGCCTCGGCCACAAGCCCAGAAAGCGCCTCGGCCATCAAGCCGAAAGCGCCTCGGCCGCCAAGCCCGAGCAGCGCCTCGGCCATCAAGCCCGAGCAGCGCCTCGGCCACCAAGCCCGAGCAGCGCCTCGACCATCAAGCCCGAAAGCAAAGTGCCTCAAGAATCGAAAGCGGCGCCTCGGCCGCTAAGCCGAAAGCAGCGCCTCGGCCACGCCACAAGCCGGCGGCGCCTCGGCCACCAAGCCCGGCAGCGCCTCGGCCATCAAGCTCGAGCAGCGCCTCGACCGCTAAGCCGAGCAACGCCTCGGCCACAAGCCGAAGCAGCGCCTCGGAAGAAAGCAGCGCCTCGGCCGCTAAGCCGAAAGCGGCGCCTCGCCACTAAGCCCGCAACCGGCAGCGCCTCGGCAGCGAAAGCAGCGCCTCGGCCGCTAAGCCGAAAGCGGCGCCTAAGCCCGCAAGCAGCAGCGCCTCGGCCATCAAGCCCGACCAGCGCCTGCGGAATCGGCAAAGCAGCGCCTCGGCCATCAAGCCCGAAAGCGGCGCCTCGGCCATCAAGCCCGAGCAGCGCCTCGGCAACCGAGCAACGCCCGACCACAAGCTCGAAACGCCGGCCGCTAAGCCCGAAAGCGGCGCCTCGACCGCTAAGCCGAGCAGCGCCTCGGCCGCTAAGCCCGAAAGCAACGCCTCGGCGCCTAAGCCGAGCAGCGCCTCGGCGACCAAGCCCGAGCAGCGCCTCGGCCATCAAGCCCGAAAGCAGCGCCTCGCAACCGAAAGCAACGCCTCGGCCACCAAGCCGAGTAGCGCCTCGGCCATCAATCGAGCGGCGCCGGCAGCGAGCGCCTCGACCATCAAGCCGAGCAGCGCCTCGCCATCAAGCCGAGTAGCGCTCGGCAACCGAGCAACGCCTCGGCCATCAAGCCCGAGCAACGCCTCGGCCATCAAGCCCGAGCAGCGCCTCGGCAACCGAGCAACGCCTCGGCCACCAAGCCCGAGCAGCGCCTCGGCCCTAGAGGCCCGAGTAGCGCCTCGGCCCCAGAGCACTGAGCAATACCTTGGCAACCAAACCCAAGCAACGCCCCGGCCGCGATCTCTCTGTCAGTTCGGGACCCTCCAATCTAGCGGCTCGGCCCGGCCTCGAGTCCCAGAGCAAGCTCCAGGAGGAGCTTCCTTTTAGGGGGGGGGGAGAATGATATGGGTAATAAGAGCGATGTGACACGAGCCCATGCCGCCCACGTCAGGATGACGCCCCCCACTCCTCAGCCCGCAGTGTGGCCCGAGTTGACCCGCAGAGGTGATCCCAACCGTTCTCCTCAGGCTCCACGAGTCTCAAGACGCGTCGCCATCCTGCAGGAGCAGGACCGTACAGCCTCCTCAGACGCAACCAGAGACGCAGCAGTGCCTCGGTGTATATAAGCCCTAGAGAAGCCGAAGACAGGGGTAACAACGATAACTACAGCCACTTCTACTTCTCACTCTGTAAAAGAGTACCCTCTCATTCCTCCCCTGGACTGACTTGAGCGTCGGAGGGGTCGGGCGGAGTTCGACCCGACCTTTGTGCAGGACCGGAGGCAGACGGTGGCAGCCGGCGTCACCTTCTTCGACCTCTTGGAGTCTCAGACCCGTCCGCGGGATTCTTTCGCATCCGGCCCGAACCACACCGCGACGATCCCGAGCTCCCGACGAGGAGATCCCAGCCGCGGGATCACGGTGAAAAGTTGTTGACACTAACATCTACTTGGACAATATCATCGTCTACAGCCAAACACTTGAGGAGCATATTTAGCACCTTCGAACAATTTTCAAAGTTCTCAGGGAGAATACTTTGTTCGTGAAAAGAGAGAAGTGCTACTTTGTCAGACGGAGATCTTATTCTTGAGGCATCAAATTGGCAATGGTTCCATCCGAATAGACAAATCAAAGGTGTAAGCTATGGCAGAATAGGGTACTCCAAGGAAGGTACCAGAGCTGAGATCCTTCCTTGGTTTTGTGAACTACTATCGACGCTTCATAATAGGGTATTCGAAGCGCGTAGCTCCACTGACGGAGTGGCTGAAAAAGGAGCAACTTTGGAGATGGTCCGACAAATGTGAAGCGACATTCCAAGACCTAAAGGCTGCCATTTTGAAAGGACCGATGCTTGAATTGCTGGATTATGGGAAGCCCTTCGAAGTCCATACAGATGCTTCAGACTTCGCTATTGGGGGAGTACTCATGTAGGAGGGCCACCCAGTGGCCTATGAAAGCCGTAAGCTCAACAAGACCGAGCGACGGTATCCAATGCACGAGAAGGAGATGACAGCGATGATCCACTGTCTATGAGTGTGGCGACACTACCTTCTCGGATCGTGATTTGTGCTGAGGATAGACAATATAGCTTTGAGTTACTTTCAGACTCAAAAGAAACTCTCTCCAAAGCAAGCATGATAGCAGGACTTCCTGGTGGAATTTGATATGGTAATGGAGTATAAGCCCGGAAAAGCAAATGTCGTAGCCGATGTGCTGAGTCGGAAAGTGGAGCAAGTGAATGCTATGCAACTAAAGGGCAGAGGCCAAGCAAGTCAGTTGCACTCCACTTCCTTTCCCGGTTCAAGGATGGACTGTACAGTGATCCCTAGGCAGAAACCTTGATGCAACTAATCCATGAAAGTAAGGCATGATGATTTTGGGTCCAAGAGGGACTCGTCTACACCAAAGAGAATAGAGTTTATGTTCCTCGAGCGAACAATTTGAGACGTGAACTCTTGAAAGAGTGTCACGATTCCCTTTGGGCAGGACACCCGGGCATTCACTGAACATTGGCTCTCGTGGAGAGGGCCTTCTACTGGCCGAAGATGGGGACGGATGTGGAAGAATATGTTCGAACGTGCCTAACTTGTCAACAAGACAAGGTGGAGCAGCGAAAGCCGGTGGGACTTTTAGAGTCGTTGCCCATACCAGAAAGGTCGTGGGAGAGCATTTCTCTGGACTTCATATCAAGCTTGCCGACAGTAGGAGGACTCGAATCGATACTCGTGGTGGTCGACCGATTTTCGAAGTATGCAAGCTTCATTGCTGCACCCCTACACTATTCAGTAGAGGAAGCGGCCAAGCTAATGATGAAGAATGTGGTGAAGTATTAGGGAGTCCCACACAATATCATAAGTGATCGAGATGCTCGGTTTCTGGGACGATTTTGGACCGAGCTATTTAAATTATTGGGGTCTAAGCTATACTTCTCCACAAGCCTCCACCCCCAGACGGGTGCTCGGTTTCTGGAATGATTTTGGACCGAGCTATTTAAATTATTGGGGTCTAAGCTATACTTCTCCACAAGCCTCTACCCCCAAACGGATGGCCAAACTGAGAGAATAAACTCACTTCTGAAGTAGTATCTTCGGCACTATGTAAGTGCCAACCAACGAGATTAGGTGAAGCTGTTGGACATAGCCCAATTCTCCTACAACCTGTAGCGGAGCTTTGTGTCCAATAAGAGCCCCTTTGAGATCATCACAGGACAACAGTCATCGACTCCTCACACTTTGGCTATTAGTTATACTGGAAGTAGTACGTCCGCATATCACTTTGCAAAAGAATGGCATCGAAATACAGATATTGTACGAGCTTACTTGGAGAAGGCGGCTAAAAAGATGAAGTGGGCAGACTTGGGAAGGCGACCGCAAGAATTCAAAGTCGACGATTTGGTGTTGGTGAAGCTCCAACCAGCATCACTCTAATTCTTTAGGAACAAGGTGCATAAAGGATTGGTGCGCAAGTATGATGGGTCCTTCCCAATTATCAGTAGGGTGGGCAACGTCTCCTACAAGTTACAGCTGCCGGCGTGGCTCAAAATTCAAAATATTTTTCATGCCAGCAACTTGAAAACCTACCACTCCGATCCGCAAGATGCTTCCCGAGGCGTTTCAACTCGACAACCCCCCACCAGAGCCTCCTACGAGAAGCGAGTTGAGACTATTTTAGCGGATCGTAAGACAAAGCTACCCAACGGAGTTGAGCAGATTGAGTACTTGGTGAAGTGGCGGAAGCCTCCCAGAATCGAAGCCAGTTAGGAGCCAGAAGATACCCTCTGACATGAAGAAACAATCATCAAAGCCTACCGACAAGCGTCGACAAGGGCGTCGACAGTCTAAGTGGGGGAGAATGTCACGAACGGTCATCGCACTCTCGCAGCAACTTCGTTCAACGAACCGTTCGTCACTTGTTCATGCTTGTGCATATCCTTGGCAGCTTGTTTTACCATAGTTTTGGTGCATTTTCCTTGGAAAAATGCAAGAAACGGCAGCTTACAGCGCTGCAAAATGATCGTTCGCTGCACCGAGCAAAACTACCCCAAAATGGCTCCGTTTTGGTGTGCTGCGACCTATTTTCTGCAGCCCGCAGCCGCCCCCAAAAAGTCAGACATCTTAGCACCCTGGAACCCCCCGGGTGGCACAGGGTTGGATGGGACTTCGGGGTAGTGTCGAGCGTTGAACACTTTCACAAGTTTACACGTCAACTTGACGAAAACTTGCCTTCACGCCCGGCACCTGGGGAGTAGTTGTTTGCGAACTTACAGCTGCTCGTTCTCCCTTCTAAAATCCTTGTTTTCTTCCTCTCTTTCTCTGCTTTCCTGCACTCCAAGTGCTCACTCAATTGCTTGGAAAGCTTCCTTCTTCGTGAGATGTCGGGACTTGTCCGCCGCTCGTTTCAAAAACTAATCAACTTCTATTTTATAGGTCCTACAGGACCTGCATGAGGTTGCAGCTCGGTTGATCCTTTGTGGACACGTATGTCGCAAAGGCGCCTCAAGACTTAGGCAATCCCAGCTAAGTCTGATCGAAGTGGGCGCAAGGGTGCTTCTTGACTTAAGCAACTCCAGCTAAGTCCGTGTTTGCCGCAAGGGTGCCTCACCACTTAGGCAATTCCAGCTAAGTGCGTGATAGAGCGGTAGCGGGAGCGGGAGCGACGAGCGACAACGACAACAGAGACCAATCGCGAGGGTTAGGGTTGGGGAAGTCGGTGAAGTCGCAAGAGAGGCTGATATCGGTGATTTAGTTGGTTCAATCGAACCAACTAAATCATCGAAGACCGAACTAAACCTAAAATTTTGGTTCGATTGCCTGGTTTAACCAAACCTAAAATTCCCTCTTTGAAGCGCGCCTGTGGAAGTGAAGCGAGGCGCTCGAGCTCGCCACGCCTCGCCTCGCCTCACCCGAGCGCCTAGGCGAGCGCCCGAGCGCCTTTTTAAATCACTGACAGAAACAACATAAAAAGATAATTTTTTTACTATTGAATGTCTACTTCATAAACTACACTCACTTTATATCTTTCTTTCTACATTTTATTGTCCTGAAGATAAAGATAAACAATTGAAAGTTTTTCTCTAAAGAAATACAGAGAAACAGGATCTGGACCCATGGATTCAAAGGATAAGGTGGAAGAATTTGATGGTAATACCAAGGTTCACTCGGAACAATATGAATCAGGCATACATATCAGTCCGGACATTGACTAGTAAGGGGATAGCCCCTGTTTCAAAGGTTCCAATCCAACCCATTAGAACAATAAAAAAAAAACAAACCTTCAAGTCTTCAAGTAGAGCTTCCGAAAGTAAACCCTCTTCCTCCATTGCCTCCTCTTCTTTCTTCCTCTCCCTTCCTCTTACTCTTTTCTCCTCTTATTCCTCCTTCCTCTTCTTCCTCCACCACCTCTTCCTCTTCTCTTTCTTCATCTTTGGAACATACTATACACCATGTCAATACACCAATAGGTACCAATTCGATCAACAACCAATAATGCAAAACTAAATTCCTTGGGTAATACCTCATATTTTATTTTATTTTATTTTAATGATTGTCTTTATCCTTAATGATTGGCACTAGACTAAATTTTATTTTAATATTTTTCTTTAATTATATTTTTTATAATTTTATATTAGCAAGCACCTCAATTCAACAACTAGTCATATACATGTAGGAACAAGTTCAATTAGAATGGAATGAAGATCGTACAACCCCACAAATCTCACAATTAGGGTAAACCTCCAATCTGCATTCATGGACAATCAGTTCCAATGATATTGTCAAACTAAGCAAAATAAGTCCCTTGTTCGTGCTAGCTAAATACATAACAGTTCTTAATATGTTGTGGTAATGGTAATGTATGCCAAATGGTGGTTAAAAAAAGATGACATACAAAGGCTAATTGTTCCTATTAAACAACATATTCGTCACAACATATTTCTTTCTTCATATTGTGGAAAAAAATTTGAAGTCCTGAGGACATGCAAAAAATATCAAAACAAGAAAGAAATTAAAGAGCATATGAGTAAAGATTGGATCAGAATAGCATCATAATGAGAAGTTCTAGACTATACAACACTCACAGCCTATGGTACGAAGGACATTGGTGAACAAGGTAATGAACACCTGTTATTTGCCTCAAGAGAGAAGTGAAGGTTCACTGAACCACACAGAAAAAGAGGAAGCCTTTGAAGGGCACAGATCGGCAGTGACTGACGCAAATATCCGTTTCTCCCCATTTTCGTTCACCGCAATCCTCGATCTCATGGTGTCAGGCCGATCACCTCGGTGGAGACAGAATCCAAAGCATCGACAGGTGGCGCCATGGCACTGAGGAAGGATAAGACGAGGCAGATGAGGAGGAGAACAAGAAACAGAAGAGAGAGAAGCGAGAGGGGTTTTACTGAGCCTTGCCGAATAAATATTGGGTCAGAACGTGAGTAAAGATTGGATCAGATGGTAATGCACTCCTGTTATTTGCCTCAAGATAGAAGCGAATCTTGGAACGGTAGAGATCGGCGGCGACTGATGCGAATATTCGTTTCTCCCCCTTTCGTTTCGTCGCAATCCTCGATCTCTTGGTGTCAGGTCGGTCGCCTAGCTGGAGACGGAATTCAGAGCATCGGCGGGTGGCGCGACGGCACTGAGAGGGTCGAACACGACGAGGCAGATGAGCCGGAGAACAAGAAACAGAACCGAGAGGGAAAGAGAGATGGGTTTCCTTGAGCCTTGTCGAATAAAGATTGGATCAGAAGGTACTGCACACCTGTTGTTTGCCTCAAGATAGAACTGAAGACTCCATGAACCACATGGAAAATGAAGAAATCTTTGAAGGGCGGAGCTCGGCGACTGACCCAAATATTGGTTTCTCCCCCTTCTCGTTCGCCGCAATCCTCGGTCTCTTGGCATCAGGCCTGTCGCCCCGCTGGAGACGGAATTCCAAGCATCTGCGGCAATGAGGCGGCCGAACACCACGAGGCAGATGAGGAGGAGAACAAGAAACAGAAGTGAGAGAAAGAGAGACGGCATTCAGAGCGGCGACACTGACGCGACCGAACACGACGAGGCAGACGAGGAGGAGAACAAACACGACGAGGCAGATGAGGAGGAGCACGAGAGATGTTTTCTTGAGCCTTGCTGGTTTAGCGAGGGGTTTTCTTGAGCCTTGCCGGGTTTAGCCTGGAGTTCTCTTGATCCTTTCAGGTTTATATCCACCCCTTTGCATTTCAATATGGTATTTCGTTTATTACTTCTCGACACTCCATTAAAAAAAAAAAAAGGTTTCTATTTAATTTTTTTTATTATTCACAATCTCTTAGGATTCTTTAAAATTTTAATAAAATAATAATTTACTATTCATAATCTCTTTATTTTTATTTTAATCTTTTTTTTTTCACAGTCGGCCTATTACGAATACTTCTCACCACCCAATATATTTTGAGCTTTTTCAAATCATCTCAAAAAATATTATATTTCATGAATACTTAGAACATGATATCTGATAATACAGAGGCTTATGACATCTTTTAAGTTATTATAATTTACCCAAAAGATGATATTTTGTGAATTATTATAGAATTTCTAATCTTAAAAATATAACAAATATTATGAGTTAAACATTTATATTATTAATTTATACTAATAATTTGAATGAGAAAAAAAATTAATATTATATTTCTAGAAGTTAAGATCTAGAATACCCAAAATATTGATTCGAACGTTGGATTATCCTACAATTACTCGGAAAATATATTCTTGATATTTTCAAATCCTTCGAAAAATATCATATTCCGAGTATTCTATAAATACTCTGGGTACTTCATAGAGGTCTAGTATCTTTGAATTATTATAGAATCTATATAATTATAAAAATATTAAATCATATAAATAAACATGAAATTTTATTTTTTATCTTCTACTCTTCAATCTTTAGATCATCTCATTCTATTATCTATGTTTTTTTTTTATCATTTTACATTACCTTCGATGATTAAGAGGAGGAGAGGAGAAAAAAAGAAAAAAAAGGTTACAGGGAAAGAGTGAAAAAGATTTTATAGGTATTAGACTATCAAGTAAGGGTATATATATTTATATATATATAATAATTTAAAAATATTTAAAGTTTTTAAGATGCGGTTTTAAATTACAAAATTGAGCTTAGAACTTTATCCTCCATAAATCCTGAATTATTAGATGTATTAAATATCAAAATTACTAAAACTTATTTAACTCTGAATGCTATCTTATATCATTTTATTGGCTCCATTTAGTTCAAAGGTTGAATTATTTTATTAAAAATCCAAATAATAAACCATTAACATTGACAAGGAGAATAAAAGATAAAACAGTTCAAAACACATTTAAAAATATTATTTTATTCTTAATTATTTGATTAAATTTTACTAAATATTAAGACTTTCTTATTCGATGGAATGTATGTAAAAGGTTTACTAAGCCATGTTTTGGACTTTTTCGAATGAGAATTTTAATCCATCAAGAGGACATTTATATGATCTCATAAAACATTCCACCCGTAAAACCTTATACTTTCAGTTTAAATTGATCAAAAATTTTAAAAAAAGAATATCTTAGCTTTTAATTGCATAATTAATTGAAAATAGGTATTTTAAGAGTGAAAAATAGAAAATTTATCATTTAAGGGATCAACGGATGTTTAAAGCTTTTGTGAAAAATTTTGGTAAAAAAAAGACCTCGTACTTTTAGCTTAAATAGTCTAAAAATAAAAAAAATAAAATTTTAGCCAATTAAGAGTTTAATTAACAAACAATAGGTCTTTTAATGGTTGAACATTGGTCATTAATTTTCATAAAAAATTTGATATTTTTGGTTTTGGTTAAAAAATAGATCGAGTACACTATTTTTTAATATAATATTATTTTTGTATATGACCAAAGAATAATATAACCTCATCAAAAAACAATACAACTCATATGCCAAAGAATTATTTTTATCTTAAAGCATAATAATTATTTTTACCTTAAAACTTCAAAAAAAAGTTTCTCTGATGAAATAGAAGTGACTTTGTCATCAATTTTTTTTTCTAAATTGATATTAAATTGGCTAAAAACGAGAAAATAAGAAGTTTCAACTTATTAAGGGTTGAATTAATTGAAAATAGGTGTTTTACAGACCTAAAAATGGAAAAAAAAAATCATCATTTTGTTTATCAAATATCTTCTATGTATAATCTTTAGATGTTACATCTTAGATTTTAGATATTACATCTCATGCTATCAAGGTTTAGAGGTTTCTATAAAGAACCAAAATTAAAGATGTTTATCACAGAAATGCAAAGCTGATCAATTTTGTTCAATCTAACCAGTTCTTGGTTTTAATCAAACTGATCTAATTGAAGCGTGAGACTTTCTGGTGCTGATCTAAATTGTTCGAGTAAGAATCCCTTCCACGTAATTTTATGTAATTGAAGGACTTATGGGAAAAAAGAAAAAGCCCTTTCAGATCTTTATCCAATCCATTCTTTTGAGGGTTATAATCCCTCTCAAATCCAAGGCATTTAAATATTTTAAAATTATAACAATGTACACCTCCTTCACTTTCCTCTCAAACTTAATTTACTTACCTCATATTAGAAACTACATGGAACTCAAATCCCAAATTCTATGTTTCCACCGTTGTTTTTTAGGACCTGCTTACGTTAAAGAGATTTGAAATATATATATATATATATATATATATTTCATGGATGAAATATTTTAAAAATAGTTTTTATATATTTTCCAAGCTTTACATAGTCATTTTATAAATCTTAGAAGTGTGCATGAGAGCTAATATATAAAACTCTATAGCGATTATTACTCGGTTTGAATTGTGCAGTTCAAAATGATAAATGAGTGTTATTGTCTTGAAATAATTAAACACTAATAATTTTTTAAATATAAATAATTGTGAAGTTCATTTATAAGTATCGTTAATTCACTTCATAAGCATTGAGTCATATTCGGAAGAAATCTAATAATAACTATAGATATAAATGATATATGAGAAAATCTATCAGAAAGATATCTAACTCTAATGAGGTAAAAGTATATGAACACTGCTCATTTTTTATTATATAAAAATTATTTTGATACTAACAATGCTCATGTAATGTTATCATAATAAGACTAAATTTTAACCCCTTTGCTCCATGTCATCTAGCCACCAAAGATAATAATAAAACCTCATCAACCTATCCCTTGGCATCGAGGAGGTTAGTCTTTTTTTTATATATAGTACATAAGCTGTCAATACTCATTTTTCACTGCATGGTGTCATTCCTGTTGCACTGTTGCAATGCTTGTTTTATTAAAACAAGAACAATGCCACCAAGGGAAAAAAAAAAAAAAAAAAAAAAAAAGGTGCTCATAAAAGAAATATGAGTAGAGAGAAAAGATATATATATATATATATGTAATATTCTGTAAATAAATTCAAAATTAGAAACTTTTTAATAGAATTTATCTTATATATTAATTTTTATTTTCTGCAATTTGTAAATGCTGAAACTAGCATTATCATAACTAACCAGACGCACCAATTACTTTAGCTGATAGTAATAATTACTCTTAGCTTGCATCATTATTAAACATCTACTGTTGGATCTATTGGAGGATAGACGTTGTTAGAATGTTCAAACCCTAGAAAATATATGCCTTGTTATTGTATCTGTTATTAAGATAAAATTGCATATATATAATATCCATTCAAAATTCATAATTCAACATGTATCCTTTAATATACTTTTAAAACTTTAAAAAGAATTCTTAGTTATCTATTGGGAGATAATTGTTAAGTGTCTAGCCCTGCTCCTTCCAAAGATTAGATTTGTCATCCCTTCAAATATTTAAATATTTTATATATGTGTTTTATTTGGTATGTTTCATATATGTTATCTCTTATTCAATAAACTTAAGTCAACTAAGACTAATCATGGTTATTATCTTTTTAAATAAATTACACTTTTTAAGCAAAAACTTTAGTATCACTATACTAATGATCATTTGATGAATATATTAAGATCTAGAGCCGCACTAAGAGGGGGTGAATTAGTACAGTGGTTAAAAGAATGACAAATTCGGTAATTAAAAAAACTTTGGAAACTTCATATAATAAACACTATGTTTCGATGAAAACCGATTTCGATTGAAGTGTATCTAACTTGAAAGTGTTTAGAGAAGATGATGAGGAAGTTGAACAAGTAAAGAAAGTTTGCTAAAAAGTAAATTACGAGAAAGTAAACGTAACCAATTTTATAGTGGTTCGGTCATACGACTTACGTTCACTATCTATTCCTCTGCACTTGAGGCCATTGGCTTTCTACTAGCTATCTTCCTTCCAACAAGTAAAGACCAACTTCCTTATAGTGTTCTTTCCTTTTGACGGGCTTAGGAGGTAACCCTTACAAGCACTCTCTTTTCTCTTTCTAACTTGAATACAAGGACTAGATGAGAGGATTTCTAGATATTTAAATAGTATTTTTCTATTTTTAAAGTATGTGTTCTTATCTTTTCAACCAAAGGATGGGAGGAATATTAATAGGCTCCAATTGGATTTAAACTTGGAGCCAAAAGTCTTTCCATCCTGGGTTTACTAAGTATTGGCGGTACCACCGCCTGTCACTAGCGGTACCACCACCAGTTTTACCCTAACACTTGGCAGTACCACCGTCAGTCTGGCAGTACCACCGCTTGGGCACACTGACATTGTCAATGTATTGGGTGATACCACCGCCCAAGCATACTAACACTGAACGGTACCATCGCCCAGTCTGGACGGTACCACCGCCTAATACAATCTGGGGTGCTAAACCTAGTTGGTTCTACCGCCCCAATCTAGTGGTGTCATCGCTAGACAAGGTCCAGCACTCCTAGTTGGGTCTTGAATCTGGCCCAAACTAATCCATTAACAGGCCTAGTTGGCCTCTACCAGGGTTATAAGATTAACACCTAATCCTAATCCTAATCCTAATTACATGCTAACTGTGAAATTAAAGACATTTCCTAAGCTAAATAATGTCCGGCACGTTAAGACTTCTTTCGGCAAGCTTTCGGCGATCTTCCAACAAACCCTCAACACCATTCTGCGGACTCCCAGCAAGCTTTTAGACTTTATGATGATCTTGGCGAGTTTCGATGAGCTTCTTCAACAAGCTCCGATCTTTCTCAGTGAGCTCCGTGAACTTTCGATAAACCTTCCGGTGAACTTTCAAAAATCCTTCGACAAGCTTCCTACTCATTCTCGGCCAGTTTCGGTAACACTCCAACGAATCTTTGGACTTCTATCGAACTCTTGAACTTCCAACGATTCTATCGTACTTAACTTTGACACTTTGTTTTGCTTTATGTTTTCATTGTTATCGTAGTTAATCCTGTACACATAGACCTTAAATCTACTTCGATCTAGTCAGTTACATGAATCAACCTTCTATTGCCCGACATATCATTGGTCGGCGCTTCGTCCGATTCTTCGGCGCATTGTTCTCTCTTGCGGTCTGTTGCCCAATCGGCGGTTGACCTTCGCAACCCCAATATTCTTGGCCCAACACCACTCTTCTTAGCCCGATGCCTGATATCTTTATCCAAAGCCTTATACTGATTATCAACTGGACCTCCGGCTCGATGTCCAATCTCCTGACGTGATTTTCTCCAACGCAACGCTGATTCATCATGTGTCAATTGTCTAATTCTGATCGATAGTAGACCTGTGTTACTCAAAATATAGTTAGACAATAAAATATAATCAATTAGTTTCATCATCAAAATTCGAGACCCAACAGAATATTAATTACAATGATATATCTAAATATTTTTTTAACTATATAGATATGTATTTTTAAGTTAAATTTAGAGGAAAAAATATAAAATAACTAACTTTCGAGGAATATGTATGTCATTGTAATTATTATGTTAAACAATCACGATGTTAAAAATATTAAAGATATTTTACATTTTTATATTGTTAATATATATAAATTAATATTATTCACGATTAGAAGGCCTTAATTATATCGTCCCTTTTCTCCGCCGTCACTGCCTGTACGGGATCACGTTAATGGTAAGACGATCCGCCAGTACATGAAATCTGCTCCGCGATCACTTTGTCTCCATGTGTAGCCAGCGGTCAACAGACGGGATACGGTGGTCAGATTAACGTCCGTTTACCATTTTTGTAGCCTAAACAGTGACGATGACGGAGGCTTCAGTGACGTCCTGGCATCCGTTTAGGTGCAGGTAAGAAGCGGTCGACAGCCAAAGATTCCGTTTGAATTGACGGCGTCGATTCCATCACGGCCGCTCTCATCGCGGAGAGAGAAAAGACTCGCTGCATATCAAGAGAAGGAAAAAAAGGCAAACATAACCTATATATACGTCGACTAAGTAAAAATCTCGTCCTCTCCGTTCCGTTCCTCTCTTCTTCGGCGGGCAGCGCTAAGAGAAGAGCCGGGAAGGCGATTTCAAGGGTTCACCTCAGCTGTTTTGCTCCGGTACTTGTGTCCGTGCCTCGTTTGTTTACTTATTTTCTCGGGCTTTTATCTCGGTGATCCGTTCTTGAGTTGGGCACTCTTGCTTTGGTCTGGTTTTTGGGTTGGACTGGTTACATTTTTTTGCTCTGGCAACGAGACGAGTTCTTCCTTTTTTGAGATTTTTTTTTCTCGGGGATCTTGCATCTTAGGGCCTGTTTGATCTAGATATCAGTTCTCTCCGGTGCTAAAAATCAAACTTTCTTTTATGTTTGGTGTTATTTTGTTGGTTTCTAGGGGAATATTCGATGTGCTTTGATTATTTGGATAATTTTGTTATGAAAAAGTGATTAGGTTTTGTGCGATTTTTTTTATTTATTCCCCATAAGTCTGGCCAGTGTTCTGTTTTCTTTTTCTTTTTTTTTGAATGGTTATGCCAAATGTTGTGTGTGAGAAAAGACTAATGATTTCGTTATGATTGGAGAATAAATTGTTAACAACGAAGACCATTCGAGGTATATTCAATATAAAGATTGTAATCTTAAAAAGTTTTTTGATCGATTCCGTCAAAGTTAATAACATAAGACATAAGAGTATGGATGTGAGTGGTCCAAGGGATCCCCCTACGTGGGCGACGAGAGTGTATTAGACTCTTATCCACATGAGTAAACGAGTGAAAAGTGACTTGGATCTTTTTCTCTCGTCGAGGACTTCGTGTGACAATTATGCATCAGAAGATGATTAGTTGATAGTGTACTTCTTATTATATCTTCCTCTAAGGTGTACTTTGGGCTTTTGCGAGAGGGGTTCGAAATGTAGCGTTTAGTTCGTTTCAAGACGAGGTACCCCAAACTCGAGCTTGACGAGGATCCATTCACTAATTACCCCGAGGATCAAAACATCCATATAGCGCTTGAGGTGCTTTTTGATGATAGTCTCGACTTGCCATCTCGTCCCATGCCTAAGCTGTTGTCTCCCATTGTGTTGGCCTTTTTTGAGTCGTTGGGTTAGTCTACCCAACTTGCTCTTTGTGTCAGTCGTATCCGTCCTATCAATCTTATATTTTGATAGGTCGAGGTCTCATTTTGGTTGTAGAGGTCTAATCGAGTCGATGTAATCCCTTTTAAAGTAATAAAGTTTTCCTTTTAAAATTTGTAATACTAGCGTCTTAAAAATACACTTTACTACTAATGCCACAAGCATGGTAGACCAATGTCCAATGCTCGGGTATGTAGTCTCCTCAACTTGATCTTGAGGGATGTCTTAGGGGTAAAACTTCTTAAAGTTTGCAATGTGTTATGTCCTCGGCAGCACTATTCCTGTTGTCCCGAGATGATATGTTCCATCTCGAATTACCTCAATGACTTGATACATCCCTTCCTAGTTCAGTGCTAGCTTCCCCCAGGACTGGTTGGGTTGTTGATTTCAGCTTTACAAAGCACCAGGTCCACTAGTCCAACTTCCCGAGGGCAAACACCTCGGTCATACAGCTTGACCATCGTCTTTTTATATCTTAATGCCCTTAGGTGTGCTTTTGCTTATACCTTGTTGATCAGATCAAGTCCAGCTCGAGGTCCTTTGGAGGTTTCCTTATCAAGGCTCTCAACCTGAGGTGTTGGGAAGACTATCTCGGTGGTAGCATAGCCTCGGTGTTGAAGGCTAAGCTGAATGACAATTCTCCTGACCCAGTCTTAGGTGTCATCTTGGAGGCTCACAAGATGGTTGGCAGCTCATTCACCCATGTACCCTTTGCTTTAATGACTCACTTATTTAACCCTTCAAGAATGGCTTGGTTGATGACCTTCGCAAGATCGTTGGTCTGAGGATGAGCCACCAAACTGAACCTAAGTTGAACCCTTTAAGATTGATATAACTCCTTGAATCTCGTATTATTGAATTGAGTCCTATTATCAGTGATAGGCCTTTGGGGATTTCGAAGTGGGTGATGATATTTTTCCATACGAATCCCTCAATCTGCTTCTTAGTGATTGAGGCCAGTAACTCAACTTTCACCCATTTCATGAAATAATAGTCCATTCTAACAATGAGAAACCTCTGTTGGCTTGAGGCTGGTGGAAAGGGTTTAAGGAGGTCCATACTCCATTAGGCAAAGAGCCATCCGCAATCAATCGGGTTCAAATGGACTACTGATTAATGTTGTATCCAAGCAAACCTCTAGCACTAGTGGCATCTTTGGGCATAAGTTGTTGCATCTTTATGCAATGTCAGCCAATAGAACTCTTGCCGAAGCATTTTGAAGGCAAGGATCTGTCTACTAATGTGCTTCCCACATAATAGTACTACCGCTGACATATGGTGGTACTACCACTACAACTTTTGATGCTACAATTTTGGATTTTCGGATGGTACCACCAGCATAATTTTTTAATTATCGACAGTACACCACCTATACTAACAAACACTATGTGCTTGTTGACTGACTCAAGTGATACCATCACCTGAGTATGTGGTACCACCACCCAGTCTAGCTCAAGACCACTATTTTGGCCATTTAATGGGCCCAGTTCGATTCGAGTCCAAGTTTATTGGCTTTCTTAACGAGTTAGCATAGTTTTTGCCCAATACCAAGTCAATTTGACCTAGAAAGATCTCGAACAAAACTTTAACAATCTAACCATATATCCGACACAATTACAAAGCTTTCAACATATTATACGTTATTTCGACATATTGTCCAATATTTTGGCACTTCTTCTAAACCTCCGGCGCATCTTCTTTTCTTTCAACGTATCGCTCGATATCAACTTTCCCACGATATCAATCTTTTGGTGTAATACTTGATCCTTCTAGCATGATGCCTGAACTTATAGCATGCAGCCCAATCTTTAGCACGTCAATTAATCCTCTGACTCAATGTCTAATTTCTAACGTGATACTTTTCTCGGCATAACGCTCGATTCTCTTGCTTTGATAATTTATCCTTTGTTGGTTCAAGTCCGTAATCCAAGTATTTCTTACGTTAATCTCAAAAGCATATTAGTCCATTAACTCATCAATTGATTTCATCATCAAAATTCGGGATTCAACAATCTCTCTTTTTGATGATGACAATCAATTGATGACGGAGTTTTAACCGAGCTTCCCTTACTATATGCCATTTTGAAAGATTATGATAAACTTGAATTCGAATGATCATCATTTTGAATGCTTATACTGAATTCAAGTTATAAATAATTCAATCATAAATCCTACTGATTTTCAATAATAATCATCACAAAAGTCATATGCATAATTTTGGTAAAAACATCAAAAATTTTCTATTTAATATCAATAACAATATTGCACAATTATATGTATAGTTTTAGTTAAAATATCAAAATAATCATTGTCCAAATCATATGCATAATTTCAATCAAAGAACATTATTATCATTATAAGTTAAAACATCATGATTTTTCTTGTTTAACATACATAGTTACTGCACCATAATAAAAGTAAAGACTACTCAGTAATCATCGCAAAAGTCATATGCATAATTTCAGTTAAAACATAAAAAATTTTCTATTTAATATCAATAATAATATTACACAAATTATATGCATAGTTTTAGTTAAAATATCAAAATAATCATGGCCCAAATCATATACATAATTTAAATCAAAGAATATTATTATCATTATAAGTTAAAACATCATGATTTTTCTTATTTAACAGACATAGTTATAACGTCATAAAAAAGTAAAGACTATTCCTCTATCATCAACAAAAAAGAGAAATATACAAGCTTCTCATGAGGTGGTAATCTAAAATATCTGAATAAAGAACAAAAGTGTGCATCAAAAGTATCAAGATGTTGATGAATATTTTGCATCTCAGTCAAAATTTGGTCTTGACGAAGCTTAAGATGATCCAATCGGGCTGCTATGGAATCAGAAGATGAAGAGGATGCTAGATCCGCTAGAGGTCTCACCTTAAAGGGATTAGTAGGAGGTGAAGGATTGCTCTTATATATAGGTATTTTTGGTTCAGGCTCAAGTGGAGGAGGATCAGTTCTTCTAGATAATATAGTTCATATTCCATTAATTATAGTGTACCTCAATCTCCTTAATAGATTTCTATCAATAATGTTAAATATATCTAGTTTCATGAAATTCTTCATCTATTGGGATCGCTATGTCGTGTGCATGTAGTAGTCTAGTAATCGGACCACCATATGGAAACATCATGTCTTTTTCAGATATATCAATCAAGTTTTTACGTATTAGATATCTAAAGTAACAATCACGTCTTGTCATAATCTAATACATGGTGCATATTTTCAAAGTATTAACTTTATCAAGATGGTATTATTTAGAAAGCAGAATATTAATCATGATATGATGAATTAGTTTTGTGTTAAATGGTAAAAGATGCTCATAACACTTTAGAATAATAGATAAGTTTGGATTTTAAAAAATAGTGCTAATTACCTCAGAATATGTGATCATAACTAACTCGGTGTCCTATTGTCCTCTAAAATAACAATCTAATTTTTTTTAGTATTTTTTATAAGGTCACAAATTATTCCATCTATGATCGGTATATGATGCCTTAGAAGATAAGTAAATACTTAATTATTTTCATCTATATGTAAATTGTTATAGAACAATCTAACTAGTCTTATAGGTTCATTAATTTAAAGAATTTGCTAAGTTAGCAAACTATTAATTATTTCTAAGTCACCTAAATCTTTTAGATCTACATACTTTCCTTTGTGGATAATCCTAAATTCAAAGCTTGAAAAATCTAAGGGCAAGCTCATATCAATAAAAAAGAATGGTATCATAGATTTCATCTATTCTCCTATTTCCTTTGTCCTTTTAGGATCTTTTAGGTGCCACGAAGACTACAACATGTATTACAAAAATAAGGATAAAATTAAATAATAAATTAAGAACAAGAGGAGGATTTAGAGGTTACCCTTGTAGTCTAGCCTTTTGCCAAGTCAAGCCTCTTTCTTGATCACCAAGAGGATTAATTGAGTTCTAAACTTGATCCTTAGCCTTGTAGAGGGAGGAGGGATGAGAGTCCTTGGGCTTTAGAGGAAGAAGAGTTTTTGATAAGAGATTGGGGGAGGTTTAGAGGGTGGTTTAGAGGAGGAGAGATTTTAAGGAGGAAGAGGAAGAAAAAGGGTTGTGGGGGAGGTTAAGGATGAGGAAGAAGAGTATTAGAGGAGAGAGGGGTCAGCTTAGGGAGAGAAGAGTTTAGATAGGGTTTAGGGCAGTTCTACCGTCGACCCGAACTAAATAGGGCTAAGTCGGGTTGCTAGCGATAGTATTGCCAGCCTAGGTGGTGCTACCGCCATTGGGCAATGGGTATTGGTGGTAGTACTGCTAGTCCAATAGTGGTATCGTTAGGCCCTTGTTTTTGGTCCCATTTTTTTAAAAAAATTTATTTTAGGCTTATCAAGATTCATTTAGGTTTAACATGCCTAATTCCCTTATGATAAAATTAAATTATTTCTCACTTAGTGGTTTAGTAAAGATATCAATTGGTTAATATTTTGCATCAATAAAATCTAAGGATATGTTATAATTGTTCATATGATCCATAATGATATGCTTGGCTCGTGATTGTTGAATAGGATTTTTTGACAAGCAAATTGCACTAGTGTTGTCACACTTTATAGGAATGTTTTTCAGGCAAAGTCCATAATCTTCTAAAGTATTTTTCATCCAAATTACCTATGCATAACATGCACCTACCGTAACATATTTAGCTTCAGATATAGATAATGTGATAGAGGTTTGCTTCTTGAAAGACCAAAAAACAAGTGTATGACCTAGGAATTGAGAAGTTCTAGATATATATTTTTTTAATCTATTTTTTATCCTATAAAGTCAGCATCAACATAAGTAATCAAATCAAAAATTTAAATTTAGGATATCATAATCCCAGATCAAAGGTTCCTTTTAGGTATTTGAAAATTCTTTTAACTACTTTATAATGAGATTATTTAGGATTGGATTGAAATCTTGCACAAAGCCCAATACTAAATATTATATCAGATCTAGTTGCAGTAAGATATAACAAACTACCTATTATACCTTTATAAGTCTCTTGATCAAAGCATTTTCCTTTATTGTCTATATCTAATTTAAAATGTTTATTGGTGTGTTAATAGTTTTAGCACTATCCATGTGAAATTGTTTTAATAGATCCAAAGAATACTTGGTTTGACTAATAAAAATTTCATCATTTAGTTGCTTAATTTTTAATCTTAAGAAAAATATCAATTCATCCATCAAACTCATTTCAAATTCTTAGCTCATACTTTTGGCAAACGATTCACACAAAGATTCATTTGTAAAACTAAAACTAATATCATCAATGTTAATTTAAATAATAAATAAATTATTTTACTTATTTTAAATAAGTATTTTAAATAAGAAAGAAACTAAGTCTCTCATACCAAGCTCTTGGGGCTTGCTTCAACCTATAGAGAGCCTTATATAATTTATAACCATGGTTTGGAAAAAGTTCATTTTCAAATTTGGATGATTGTTAAAAAAGTTACTTCGAAAATAAAACTATTAAGAAAAATACTTTTGATATCCATTTAAAATAATTTAAAATTTTTAGAATATACATAGGCAAGGAGCATCCTTATGACTTTAAGTCTAGCCACATGAGTGAAGGTTTCTTCATAATCTATACCTTCTTGATTGAAACTTTTGATCACTAATCTAGTTTTATTTCAAACCACGACACATTCATCTTATTTATTCCGAAAGATCAATTTAATGCTAATTACTAGATGATCACTAGGTCGAGGAATAAGCGTCCAAACTTTATTTTTTTTTAAAATTGATTTAACTCTTTATGCATTGCCAAGACCTATGAGTCATCTTTAAGAGTATTATCAATGCATTTAGGCTTAATTTGAGATCAAAAGATAGTATTTGCATAAATATTATTTAACAAAAAATAAGTTTAAATATCTTTTGATGTATCTTCAATAATTAGCTCCTTAGGATGTGCATCTACATTCATTTCTTGTGTAAGGTTTCTTTAGAAATAAATTTATCCAAGTTGTTTTAGAGAGGATAATTCAAATTCAAATTATCAAATTCAAAATTATTAACAAAATTATTTTTCTTAATTTTAAGAGATTCATTAAACATTACATGAATAAATTTCTCAATAACCAAGGATCTCTTTTTAAAAACTCGATAAGTTTTAGAGATAAAGGAATATCCAAGAAAAATACTTTCATTGAATTTTGTGTCAAATTTTCCTAAGACATCCTTTTCATTTAAAACTTTAAAATACGAAATGTTGGGTCTTTTCTAGTTCCACAATTCATAGTGAGTTTTATACAAATGAGGTCTTATAAGAACTCTATTTATAATATAGTATGCAGCGTTAACGACTTTAGCCTAAAAGTATTTGGGTAGACTATGTTCATTAAGCATGATCCTTGCCATCTCTTGTTAGTTCTTATTCTTTCTCTCAATAACTCTATTTTACTATAGATTTCTTGGAGTGGAGAAATTATGGTCATACCTATTTAAATTATAAAATTCTTAAAAATCATAATTTTTAAATTTGCCACCATAATCACTATCAATAGAAGAAATCATAAAACCTTTTCATTTTGAACTTGTTTACAAAATTTTATAAAATATTTAAAATAATCATTTTTATGTGTTAAGAAGTATGTTCAAGTATATCTGCTATAATCATCAATAATCACAAAAGCGTATTTGCTACCTCCTAAGTTTGTGAATTAGTTGTAATGATTTAAAGTCACTCACTTGGCTTTTAGGCTTGAAGCTATTCTTTATATATTTTCCTAGTTGGCATGTATCACAAATTTTATCCTTAACAAACTTAATTTTAGGCATTCCTCTTATAAGTTCTTTAGTTCCAATTTGTGTGATTAATTACATACTAGCATGCTCTAGTCTCATGTACTAAAGCTATGTATCATTATTTAAAAATCAAAATACAAATTTTATCATGAAAATTATCAGATCAATAGTATAAATATTATCATTTCTTAAATCCATCATAAATTTATTCTTATTTGGTATTTCTATAATACAAGCATGAGATTCAAATTTAACATTATATCTCTTATTGTAAAGTTGACTAATGTTTATTAAGTTATGTTTCAAACCATTTACCAAAGGCATATATTCAATCAAGAGATTCGATTTGTTACCAATATTTACAATGCCAATGATTTTTTACTTTATTGTTGCCTTCGAAGGTAACATATTCTTCATCTTGACTAATGAGCTTTGAGAAGTGTATTGGATCCCCCATCATGTGTATTGAGCATCCTGTATTAAGATACTATATTTTGTGCTTAGCTCTTGTTTGAAAATATATCTATAGAAAAGAGGGGTTTGCTTTAGGTACCCAGTTAACTTTAGGACCTTTACAATTAGATGTACTTTTCTTGACTTTTGACATCAAATCACTCATAGTTCCTTTAGGAACCCATATTATTTTATGATAACTATATTTTTTGAAAGTGCATGTGTAAGCATAATAATTAAATTTTTCATAAAAATTATATTTAACTTTAGGAGGAATATATAGTATATGTCCTTTTACAAATTTTGTTGGCTTTTGATGAGTGTTACTATTCATGAAGCCAATTTCTTCTTTTCTTAATACACAACCTTAGTTAGCAAGAATCGTATTCAGTGACTTATTTTCAATTTAAAAATTTTATAATGTTTGTTATAGTAAAATATTTTCTTTTTTAATTGATTCAAACTTTTCACATTTAGTACAAGATGTTGACATATAGTTGTCACACTTAATTTTCAATGTATCAAATTCATTAGTGAAAGAGATATGACCCTTTTTTAGTAAATTATATTTTTTACTAATATTTTTAAGTTCATCATATAAATCATGAAATGCTTCAAGTAATTTATTATATGATAAAGATGTTTGATGAGAGTCAAATACCTTATCACTAAAGGCCATTAAGGCGTATCTTGTCATTTCTTTTTCATTGATTTGCTCTTTGACTTTTGACTCAATTGATTCATTCCACGTTGCTTTAAGTGATTTCTTCTTCTTTTAGGTTGACGATTTTTTTTTTCAATTGCGGACACTCATTTTTGAAGGATCTTGGCTTTTTGCACACATAGCATTTAACTGTATCTTTCTTGGGCTCACTTTTATTTTTACCTTCTCGTCATTTTGTCATGTTTCTCATGAACTTTTTAAAATCTTTTTGTAAGGAATTCTATGTCATCATTATCATTACTTGAGCTTTCGCTCGAATAGCCTTCTTTAGATTTAAGAGCAATATTCTTCATTTTCTTTGAAAGATTTTTCTCTTCTTTATTATGTGCTTTACATGTTATTCAACCACATTATAATTGAAGGATGTCTTCTATAAGAAGGTTGGACAATTCGATGTAGCTTTTGGTGCAATGCAGATCTCTTTATTTTGTTGTATGTGGTGAATGATTGTGCGATGATCATACCAAATAATCTGATCTATTCATATGGATTGTCCCCATCACCTTGATTTTCTATCATCGTATCATTTCAATGATTGTGTTAGAGTGGATTAGTTCCATGATGTTCCATAATAATTACCTAACATCTTTTTTATGTGGTTCAATTAGGGTGCTCCATGTATAGCACCCAAAATCCGTTAGGGATTCAGAGGGATTACAATTTTTATATTGAATCACCCTTAGCCAATAAGATGTTGAGAACACATAAGTTCAAATAGATCGTGGGACAAACAAAAGGTCTAGCAATGATAGCTCAAGTGTCATTGAGACCCTATAAATAGAGACATTCATTTGTTCATCTTAGGTTTTCAGATGTCTTAGAGCATTTATACTTCTTAAACTTGGGACATTATGAGGATTCAGAATCATCATTTGCAAAGGTCTGATATATCTTCTAGCTCTTCTTCATCTAGTGGTTAAGACCTGGATGAGTCATTGGTCCTTTCGCCACCCTCTATGTTGACTAGGCAAACCTCCTCCTCTTCTAAAGGGGCTGAAGTTGGTATTTTAAGGGAGGTTGCCCATTTAAAGCTGAATCGCTCAAACAATGGGATTCCACTTTGTTTAATAGAGTTCATTAACTTCGACTCTAGTAGGCAGCCTTTTGTATTCTAAGTTTGAGCTAATTGTTACTCAGCCTTATGATGGGCCCTTATTGTTAAATCACTATTTATACACAATTATCTACACTAGAGGTGTAACTCCAATTCCCCCTCAATCCTTTTTTTGTCAAAGTTTTCATGATGTTAACTCATGGCTTTTGTCAAAAAATATTAGAGGTTAAGTATTACCCATCATTGACCCTATAGCTTTCATGATATAATGTTTACTTTAAGAGTTTGGCTTACTTCATCTCTGCTCAAATTGGTGACAAAGTCAAAGAGGTCGGCATTCGCACCATTCTCCTTTACATTCATTTGATTTGGATTCAACTCCAACTCTATTTTTGGTATGTCGTAGACATAGATCTTCATTGGAATGTCTTCAAGGTCATCAAAAAATATGAAAAAAAGATGAAGGTCCATGTGGGTCCTTCTCGATCCTCTCTTTAGGAGGAGTGAGTGGCACGAGAAGAGAGGAAGGATCAACCCCCAATGGAGATTCAGGCCTCCTTAGGCCCAAGCATTGGGTACCGAGGGATGCCCAATGTAGAGCGATGGGCACTAGTACTAAACCTAATGGACAAACATAGGGTTCCCCTCATTGTGTCCAAGGGGTGAGGCTCCTCCCACTTCCTAGAGGGGCAATTCATCAAGTGCTATCAAGGTCTCTCACTTAAGGAGATCTTAGGGCAAGATCGCTAGTAACAACAATAGAACCAACAACAACTAGAGCGATCAACACCCTCATCTTCCTCAGCCCGCTCGGGTGGTCCACTATTGATTAGCATGTTCAATGTTTGCCCAATTGCTATTCTTATTTTATCGTGAGTCGATGTCGAAGAGGTGAGGCTCCCCTGCCTTCCCAAAGGGGGGATTCATCAAGTGTTGTCAAGGTCTCCCACTCAAGGGGATCCTAGGGTAAGACTGCTAGTAATAACAATAGAACCAACAACAACTAGAGTGATCATCACTCTCATTATCCTTAGCTTACTCGGGTGGTCCACTATTGATAAACATGTTTAGCATTTGCCCAATTGAGCGGATCTTATTTTGATGTGAATTGATGTCAAGTTGACCCAAAGGAGAGAGGGTCCCTTATAGTTTAATTAGGAGTTAACAATGACGTTAGTACTATCTATAAGAGGACACCTAGTGGAATTGGGATGTGCTACACTTGGATTTGGTGAAAGACTTATATTTAAGACTTATTAAAGACCTCATTGCTAATGCCCACAAAAGCGCCATCAAGGTAAAAGCTAAATCCTAGGGTGCTTCTTATTATTTTCTTAAATTTAATTTTAACTCAATTTTTTTTTCAGATTAATCATCTCATAATGACACTCATCGATGGAACTTATGATACATTGGCTACTAGTGTAAGCATAAAATCCATAATCATGCTATCTGTAATGCGAAAATTTTTTTATGTTGGGATTGAAATCAAATAACATTAGATCAATTTTTACGATGTGTACCTTTTGATGCTATCTAAAAAAGAAAAGATCTCTGTATGATTTGGGTACCTTTTTTAGATCCAATGTCGTTATTAATCTATAAGGAGAACTAGACTTCTCCTCTCTTTCTATCTTTTTACAAGACTAGTTAGATTGATGGCTTAGGGAGGTTGAGAGAGAAATTATAATATCTCAACTGCGTCTTCTTATTTGAGATACTCTTATGTGAGATACTACATTTATTCTCTAGAGGTTCTGTCTATTTATAGACGAGAGCAGAGGGTCTAAGATAAGTTATTAGGAGAGTTTTTTCCATCAAGGGACATCTCTTAAAGAATCCTATTATAACATGAACTTCTTTTCTATTGGCTAATATTTGTCATCAAAATCTAATTAGTTCTATTATATATCTTATCAAATTATAAAAGGCCACATAATCTAACATTCTCCTACTTGGCCCATTAATAGATAAGATATAAAAGATATTCAAAATTAAAATAAATAAAACAAAATTTGTTTGAAAATAATTTTACCTAATTGGATTTTAAAAAAAATTAAAAATTATGTTATACATGGCCATGAATTTTTAAAATAAGCTAATAAGTCTAATAAACATAATAATACTATATTAAGTCCAACTATCAATGTGAGTCATAGCGGTTGTATATCATCAATGTCATACTCCCCTCTATGTACCACAACATTGTTAGTCTTTCTTAATATAGTGCATAATAACCCTTGTGATTTGTCTTATCAAGACAATCATGTTATTACATTTAACCATAATATGCATAAACATAAATATAAATAGGATAGCAGAAACAAATAACTTTAATTATGTAAGAAAAATGTCAATAATAGTATCCACCTAAACATGCATCACCGTATATTTTATGACTTGCTTACAAGTCCTATTCTAAGAACATGTTCTTTAAATATTTTGCACTATAAAGCTTTAGTAAATGGATCAACAATCATCGGTGCTCAGGTTCTCAATTGACACTTGCTATTTTTAGACTCTTTTTCTAACCACTAAGTACTTTATTTCGATGTGTTTGGAGCCACTAGAGTACTTGCTATTCTTTGAGAAGGAAACTGCCGTGGTGTTATCATAAAATATCTTCAGTGGCTTGGTAATTGAGTCGACCACACAAAGTCCTGAGATAAAATTTTACAACCATAAAGCTTGATTTGTGGCCTCAAAGCATGCCACAAATTCAGCTTCTATTGTTAATGATACAATAAGCGATTGCTTTGTACTTTTCCATGAAATTGACCCACCAGCTAACATAAATACAAATCCTTAAGTGGACTTCCTATTGTCGATGTAATTTACAAAATCAACATCTGAATATCCCGTTACTTCAAGCTAATCTTATCTCCTATATATGAGCATATAATCTTTTGTCCCTTATAGATATCTCATTGCTTTCTTTGTAACTTTTCAATATTTCATTCCTCAGTTGCTCTGGTATCTACCTTACATTGCAACTATAAAATTGATATATGGTTTTGTATAGGTTTGAGTATATAAAAGACTTTCAACTATGCACCCATAAGAAATATTCTTCATTTGATTCCTTTCTAAGTCATTTTTCGGGCACTAGTTTTGACTAAAATTTTTATCTCTAGTAATAGGTACATTATTGGTTGAGTAAAGCTATATATTAAATCTCTCCAAGATATAATTAATATATTATTTCTAAGATAATCTTAATAATCCTTAAGATCTATCCCCGAATATTTCAATGCTACTAACATAGGTTGCCTCATTTATATCAACCATCTTAAAGTTCTTGCTGAGAAATATCTTAGTTTCATGCAATAAACCGATATCACTACTAACAAATAAAATATCATCTATATATAAGACCAATATAATAAACTTACTCTCACTTACCTTCAGATATTTGCATTGATCAATAGTGTTTTCCTTAAATCCGAAGGAAGCAATGGTATCATGAAACTTTATATACCATTGTCTGAAAGTTTATTTAAGGCCATAAATAGAGTTTTTAAGTTTACAAGCTAAATTTTCTTTTCCCTTTTTTATGAATCCTTTAGGCTGTTCCATATAGATTTCTTTATTTAGATTTCCATTTAAAAATGCTATTTTTACATCTATATGATATAACTCAAGATCATAATGAGCTACTAATACCGATTCTCAATAAGTCTTTTCTAGAAACCGAAGAAAAGGTCTCATTGTAGTTAATGTCTTCTTTCTGAGAAAAATTTTTGGCTACAAGTCTGGCTTTATATTGTTCGATATTGCCCGTTGAGTCACATTTTGTTTTAAAGATCTATTTACAATCGACTATCTTACAATTATTAGGCAATTTAATGAGTTCCCAGATACCATTCTAGTCCATTGATTTTAACTCTTCTTTCATTGCATCACGCTATTTTTCAGAATCATTACTTTCTATAGCTTATGAAAATGATAAGGGGTATCTTTTTATTCCTATATTATAATATAATCTTTGTAGATATACCACATATGTTAGGAAATTCACAAGGGGAGCGATATCACATGCGTAGCAGAAGAACAGAAAACAAAACCCCAGATTTCCCGTAGAAAGTTTCTGTCATCGTACAAAGATCGATGCATCAAAACAAATCTGTGAAAACTGCACATGTAAAAGAAGATACCTAGGGAGATCGTATACCCCTGAATTCCTACAGATCTATGGGAGAGGATAAAGGAGGTCAAGCGTCCTCCTCTCTAATGGTATCCATACGACAGGAATTGCGACGATGCACCTCTCTCTCTGGGGAGAGGAGAACAAGAGGTGGCTACCAAAAACCCTCAGCCTATAGAGCTTTAGTTCCCTCCTATTTATAGAGGCCCCCTTAAAACCCTAATGGATCTTTTTGCCCTATTGGGTATTGGATCTTCATCCAATCACCCAAATCTCTTGGATTAGTGGGTTTCTATCCAATAATCTCTTATTAGCAATTATTGGATCTCATCTCAAGATCCAATAATTCAGGGGCTTAATGGATATCCAATAAGATAAGGGGTTCAGCGGATATCTCATATCCGAACCTCTACTTGTCGCAACACCTACCATATGTGTATGACCCTCTAGGCCCAATATCGAGCTGGCCATGAGTTATACTTGTCAGAACTCCTTCTGACATAGTGAATTATTATCTCTATAATAATTCACCCAACTCATCGATCATGGACGCACTGTGCCACTACGCCGCGACCCTGCACGATACAGGGAATCCAATCATTTGGACATATCGCCCTCGCTACCATGTATCTATAATCTCTCATCCATCTAATATCCCGAGACCCTATACTGCATGGTGTGTCAGCCCATACGGTCTCTCCTCGAGTCTTGCTCATGTCGAATTCTCCCGGAGAACCCTTTCTCTCTCAATCCGAATAACCTTGGCCAAGGATTTATTCGAGCAAGAACACATGAGATATTCTTCTCATGATACCGAGAGTGGATGATTCTCTATTGACACTCAATAGCCCTCGTAAGGTTGGCTACCACTCCCAATGATTGGCTGTACTAGATATGGAACTTTCCAAACCTATAAGTTTGGTATCAGTTCCCTATCTACTTGTTCTACTTTAGAGGTGCCCAACATATATTTTGGGATTAAAGGGGGAGGTCGGCCACATATAGCCTCATAGGGAGTACATTTTGTGGATGAATGATAAGTTGTATTATACCGCCACTTGGCCTAGGGAAGCCACTTTGTCTACTTTTTTGGTCAGTCACTGATGAAGCATTTGAGGTATGTCTCCAAGCACCTGTTCACTACTTTAGTCTGGCCATCGTTTTGTGGGTGATATGTTGTACTTATCTTCAAGTTAGTGCCTTGTATTTAGAATAACTCTATCCAAAATTTGCTCGTGAAGGCCCTATCATGATCACTTACAATAGATCTCAGCATCCCATATAATTTTATAATATTCTCAATAAAGATTTGAGCAATACTAGAAGTAGTGTAGGGATTACGAACAGCGCAAAAGTGAGCATACTTTGTAAGGCGATCAATCACGACAAGAATTGTACCTTTTCTTTATGATGAGGAAAGCCCTTTGGTGAAGTCCATATTAAGTCTGGGATGGGTAGAGGTTGTAGCTTTCCGAGACTTGCCACTGTCTCGCCTTTATGTCGTTGACATACATCATATTGTACTACAAATTTAGCAATAATATTTTTCATCCCTACCCAATAAAATTTTTGCTTAATTCTCTTATAGGTTCTAAGGAACTCGAAGTGCCCAACCGTAGGTGTGGAGTGCATCTCTTGAAGGATGGTCTTTATGCAAGTAGAATTTGGCACAAGTACAATATGTCCCTTATTGCGCAAGTCTTTTGAGTCCCAATTGTAATGAGCCACAGAGCTTGGTGCTTCCTCCAATTTTTTATGATCTTACTAGTCTCCAGAACATCTTGTCATTCCCTCCTAATATCCTCAAGGAAGTCTCTCGTCGAAAGTGAAACGATCGAAAATTCAGCTTGCTCGGGTAACCGCGAAAGCGCATCTGCAACAACATTCTCTTTCCCCATTTTGTAAGTTATTTCATAATAATATCTAAGATGCTTTGTTACCCATTTTTGCTGCTCGGGGGCAAGATATCTTCTACTCTAAGAAATATTTTAGGCTTTTATGGTCGGTCTTGATTTGAAAGCGTCGCCCGATCAAGTACGATCTCTATTTGGCCACTGCATGCATAATCACAAGCATCTCCTTATCGTAAATAGTTATTTTGAGATGAGAAGGAGATAACGCCTTACTAGTATAAATGAGGGGGTGGCCATCTTCCATTATCACAACACTAATTTTGTTGGGAAATCCGCGAGGGGGAGCGACATCACATGTGCAGCGGAAGAACATAAAACAAAAACCCCAAATTTCCCGTAGAAAGTTTCCATCGTCGTGCGAAGATCGGTGCATCAAAAACAAATCCGTAAAACTACACATGTAAAGAAGATACCTAGGGAGATCGTATATCCCTGAATTCCTACAGATTTATGGGAGAGGATGAAGGAAGTTAAGTGTCCTCTTCTCTAGCAGTATCCATACAGTAGGGATTGCGACGATGCTCCTCTCTCTCTGGGGGGAGGAGAACGGAGGTGGCTATCAAAAGAAACCCTCAGCCTATAGAACTATGGTTCCCTCCTATTCATAGAGGCCCCCTGAAAAAACCCTAATGGATCGTTTGTCCTATTGGGTATTGGATCTTCATCCAATTACCTAAGCCTCTTAGATTAGTGGGTTTCTACATAATAATATCTTATTAGCAATTATTGGATCTCATCTTAGGATCCAATAATTCAGGGGCTTAATGGATATCCAATAAGATAGGGGGTTCAGCGGATATCTTATATCCGAACCTCTACTCATCGTAATACCTACCATATGTGTGTGACCCTCTAGGCCCAATATCGAGCTGGCCGTGAGTTATACTTGTCAGAACTCCTTCTGACATAGTGAATTATTATCTCTATAATAATTCACCCAACTCATCGACTGCGGACGTACTAGGCCACTACGCCGCGGCCCTCAAACGATACATGGGAATCCAATCATTTGGACCTATTTGTGCTCAGTTACTAGGTATCTATAATCTCTCATCCATCTAATATCTCAGAGACCCTATACCAGGCATGGTGCTGTCAGGCCCATACGGTCTCTTCTCGAGTCTTGCTCATGTCGGATTCTCCCGGAGAACTCTTTCTCTCTCAATCCGAATAACCTTGGCCAATGATTTGTTCGAGCAAGAACACATGGGATATTCCTCTCATGATACCGAGAGCAGATGATCTTCTATTGACACTCAATAGCCCTTGTAAGGTTGGCTACCACTCCCAATGACCGGCTGTACTAGATATGGAGCTTTTCAAACCTATAAGTCCGGTATCAAAGAGTGGAGTACTCATACAAGACATCCTTGGTGTCTCAAGTCTAAGGACCAGATACACTACTGGGACTATAGAATCGCTGTCTGACATGAGGTATCAATAACCATCTAGCATTCCATAGGTGGATCAATTAGTGAACTCATTCTCCAATGAGCACCTGCACTGTACCCTTAGTGTCCCCACACGAGTAGCTATGAGACCAGCTACCTCCATCATATGAATGGGTATACAGCACACCAGTCTATCCGGTTATCTCGATGTCCTTCTCGAGTAACCTATGACCAGGATAATTTAGGGTTTGTGTTTAAAGGTGAATTGGTCTCTTTATCATAATCTCATCACGATCCAATTCCCATTGCACAGATCCAAGGACATCACAATATACATCTAGATAATGTGAGATAATGCTAATAATCATAAGCAAAGAGATTGACGCAGCGTGTTACAGGTGCAATCACTCATGTGATTGGCTTGTAGGGCACCTATAACTAGCAAATTCCACTCCGGAGGTATCATTTTTAATAACAAAAGTCTTACCAAAGTCGGGTAGCGCTAGTACGGGTGTTGTCGACATTACGACTTTAAGTTCGTCGAAGGCGGTGGTGGCTTTGTCCGACCATTGGAAAGTATCTTTTTTCAGCAAAGAAGTAAGGGGTGCACTGATCTTTCCATAGTTTTTCATGAACTTGTGATAGTAGCCTGTTAAACCAAGAAAGCCATATAGTAATTTTATGTTCCTTAGGGTCGGCCAGTTCTGCATTATTTCAATTTTGGAGGGGTCCACCACCACACCTTCCTCTGATATGATATACCCAAGATATTCCACCTTATGTTAAAGAAAGTTGAACTTTGATTTTTTGATTAAAAGAACATGTTCTCGCAAAATCATCAAAACAAGTCGTAAGTACTGAAAATGACCTTCAAGAGAAGGGCTATAAATAAGGATATCGTTGAAGAAAACCAACACAAACTTACAAAGATAACTCCTGAAAATATTATTCATAAGGCTCTGGAAGGTAGAGGGAGCATTGGTGAGACCAAAGGGCATTACCAGAAATTCGTAGTGGCCATTGTGCATTCGAAAGGTGGTTTTCGGTATATCTTCTTCTCACACTCATATTTAATGATACTCGGATCGAAGATTCAGCTTTGTGAAGACTCGTGCTCCTTTTAATTCATCAAGCAACTCATCTATTACTAGAATAGGGTACTTGTCCTTGATGGTTATGTCATTGAGAGCTATGTAAACAATACACATTCGCCATGTTCCATCCTTCTTTCGTACGAGGAGCATCGATGAAGAGTAGGGGCTACAACTTGACCAAATAACTCTTGTTTCGAGCATCTCTTTTATAGTCCTTTCTATTTCATCCTTCTAGAGATGTGAATACTAATATGGCCAAGTATTTGCTGGACGTTTGTCCAGAAGAATTGGTATACGATGATCATGCCGACGGGTAGGAGGTAGGCTACGCGGTTCGTCAAATATATTTGAAAATTTAGCAAGCAAGGGAAGTAGGTTTGGGTCTTCAAATTTGGTTGTCTCTCTCTTAGATTGCTGCTCAAGATGTACTAAAAAGCCACTGTATGCTTTGTGCAAAACTTTCTCCATTCGTTGTGTGCAAATCATCGTTACGTCGCTCTCATGTTTCCTACATAATATCACCTATTTCCCATTACTGTAAAATTTCATAATTAGTTTAAAAAATTTTCAAAAAATATCACCCAATGTCATCAACCATTCAATGCTAGGCATGGCCTCATAATCATCAAGAGGGAGGAGGAACAAATCTGCAATTATCTCTTGGCCCTACAGCAGTAGTTTCACCCATGGGCACCTATGATCACACTTCAAAATTCATCCATCGATGTCCTTAACGTCAAACCTTCTACAATTCTTGATAAGTAAGGCCATCTAGATAGCAACCTTATTGTTCATAAAATTATTAGTGCTCCTAGTGTTAATAAGAAGAATGATCTATTGTTGTTTCAGAAGTCCTCCCACTTTTATCATTTGCAGGTTCACGTAACCGACAAAGGCATGCATTGTAATATCAACCGGCTATTGTTCTTCATCTATGACCTCTTCCTTATACTCCTGGACCTCCTCCTCCATGTTTTCAAGAGGTTCAATTAGTAGGAGGTGGCCCCTTTTGCAATGATGATCGTGATTCCACGGCTCGTTGCAATGCCAACAAAGACCCTTTACTGATCGGTCACGTAGTTCTTCTCTTGTTAATTTTTTTTGGCAGTGAAAGATGGTTGGGAGTAGAAGGAGGTCTATATACCATGGGCCTAGGAGAGGTTCTCATCCTTGGAGCATCTTGGTTGAGCCGTTCTTCTTGTATTCAGGCGAAAGAAATCACAACCGTCATGGTACGGGTCTACCACGTCTTAACCTCCCCTTTTATCTCTGGCTTTAGTCCTTCAATGAATGTTCCTAACAATTAACGATCAGTCCAATCATGAGCAAGGTAGATAGCTTCTCAAACCATGTTTGGTACTCTTGAATCATAGAGGTTTGTCGAATCTTTATGAGTTGGTCGTCGATATTTTCATACTCCATAGGTTCAAAATGGTTTAGCAGTGCGTTCTTAAATTGATTCCATGTCAGAGCCCCATGATTGTATTCCAACCAATTGTACCATTGAATAGCATCTCCTTCAAGATAGATCATAGCAATTTCCACCATAGCATCATCCGATGTTCGGTAGTAGCGAAAGTAACATTCGACGTGCGAAATCCATCCAATCGGGTCTCTTTCTTCCCATCACGGGAAGTCCACCCTCATGCATGGTTGAAGTATGTTTGAGGGTTGTCCCTCCTTCTCTGGAGGCCTCTCTAAACTGTCTCATCACTAAAATTTGGTTGGACTCAGCGGTTGTCTAATTTTGAATTCTGCAAACAAAGCATGCAATTTATCCTCCAAGCACGATTCAAGCCGCGATTCAATCCAAGATTTCAATGCTTCAAATTTGGCATCAATTGGATCTTAAGAAGCCATAGCATATGTCTATAAATCAGAGATGTCCTTGTCTTTTTTTTGTTGATAGGTTAATAGCATGGGGTGGTGGAAGGTTCGGACAATAGATTGATGATAGAAGGGTTTGGTTGTAATGGTTTACTATTTTGGGCTATGGTTTTTGACATTGTTAGGGTTATGAAAATAGTTTATGACAACTACATCTTAATGCTAGAGAGATGCCCTAAAGATGTATTGGTTGGTGGTAGCAAGGTGGCTAGGGTTTGGTAGGTTACAGAGAAGAAAAAGGACAAATGTGTAGCACCAGATTTTTCACCAAAAAAATTTTAGTAGTAAATAAGCAATTTTTTTCAGCAATTCTCAATAGGGATTCAAGTAAAACTCAAAGAGAATCTACTAGTAAGGGAGAGGTAATGCTGTTAAAAATTTCGTAGAAGGAAACAACAACAAGAGGTTTGGCAAAATTGAGAATCACGGAAAGGTACTACAGTAAATTTTTATGTCTAAAGTGTAGCATCTTGGACATAAAAGTTCTGTAGTTTATATTAAGAATTTTTTAATGAAACCAAAGGAAAATCTACTGTTAGGAAGTATCAAAGCTGTCATAAAAATTTCATAGAGATTTGGATAGAAAAAATATAGTAGCAAGATCAAACAAACAGTACTAAGCGGTTAGAATTCTATAGTGCATCTTTCATTGTAGAGATGAAAACTTTGTGACGAAAAGTTTATGCAGCAATATAGAAATAATTTTTTTGGATTTTCTGAATAAGGATAACTAAATTGCAGTGGTCGTAAGGTAGGAAACTAGAACTTGTTACAATTCACGGGGAGATCAAAAGATGATCCGCAATGGTGGAGATGATGGCAAAATTCAATGATGATCTTTTAAGCAATTGTGGGAATTGCTTTGGGCGGCTGTGGAGGGATATGGAAGGGCAGCAAGATGCCAAGAACGCTGCTCTAATACCAAGTATTAGAACCCTTACAGATTCTAAGCTTGGGGTTGATCTCTTTGGGGGATCGGCCTCCTTGGAACTCTATAGGGGTTCCTTCCTCCAAGTTGCTACTCAAAGGCTACTAAAAGGATTGATCTATTCATGAAGGAAAGAGGGTGAATACATGGCTATTTATAGGGCTTCTAAACCCTAACTCTAATAGGACTCCTACTCAAGACCCCTACTTCTAATCAATTCCTAATGCTTCTCTAAGAAGTAACCTCCAAACTAATCCTGACCTAGCTAGCCTCTTCATCTCTTTAATAGGGGTCGGCTAGATAGGATTTACATGAATGACCTTAGGATTTATATGTTTACCCATTCAATGAAACTAAATTAGGACTCTCCTAGCTAGAGTCCTAATAGGCTCCAAACCCTAGCCCTATGGGGTTACTTCCTAAGTAAATTATCTCTTTTGCCCTCAACCCTAACCGAATTACCTAGTAAAGAGGGCAGTGGCTAGGAAGCCCTAAGGCCCCAAATATAATCCATAGACACTATTCTTTATAGGATAGAGGCGGCTAGGTGGGGTTTATTACAATCTCATAGGGTTTTTATTAGCTGCTACTTGGTTGAGTAGGACCCAACCCTACTAGGGTCCTATCAAGCCCACCCTCTTCAAATAATCCTTTTCCTCAATGCTGAGGTTCCATGAACTCAGGAAACCGGGTCTTCAGCACATTATATGATTCCCATGTGGTATCATCAAGTGGTAAATTATTCCAATATACTAGTACTTCAGTAGAGGGACATCAGCGACACATCACGATTCTACGATTGAGGATGGCTTGTGGTTGGCTTTGAATATCTCCATCATCAGTGGTGTTGGACAGTTGAATCTAGAATAACTTATGTTTTCCCAACTTGGGCTTCAGGCATGACACGTGGAAGGCAAGGTGAATTTTGACATCCTTAGGCAATTTAAGTCTGTACACCACGGCTCCAATACGTTTTGTGATTTGATAGAGCCCATAAAAATATGGGGATAGCTTCCTAGAGGCTCGTGTGTTGATGGATAGTTGCTTGTATGGTTATAAGTGAAGATAAACCCACTCTTCTATTGAAAATTCTCTTTTGCTTCATCGTGTGTCGGTTTGCTGGTTTATTCTGGCTTGAGCGATATGGAGATTATCCTTTAGCAGCTATAGGAGTTTGTTCCTGTCAATTAAATCTTGGTCAACCTAATCTACTTTGGTCGAGTCAATTATATACTTTGGAATCATAAGGGCCGGCCGACCATATAGTGCTTCATATGGGGTATATTTTGTAGATGAATGATACATAGTATTATACCACCACTTGGCCCAGGGGAGCCATTTCGCCCACTCCTTTAGTTGGTCACTAGCGAAACACTGAAGGTATGTCTCTAAATACCTATTCACCAACTCTATTTAGCCGTCAGTTTGCGGATGATATGTTGTGCTCATCTTGAGTTTGGTGTCCTACAATTGAAATAACACGGTCTAAAATTAGTAGGTGAAGACCTTATCATGATCACTTACAATGGCCCTTGGCATCCCATGTAGTTTAATAATATTTTCTATAAAAATCTGAGCAATACTAGTAGCAATGTAGGGACTTCGCATAACACAAAAATGAGCATATTTTATAAGTCGATCAACCACCATGAGGATTGTACTTTTACCTTTAGAAAGTGGCAGCCCTTCGATGAAGTCCATAGAGATGTCAGTCCACACCGAGTCCAGTATGGGTAGTAGTTGTAGCTTCCTTGGACTCGCCACTATTTCACCCTTTTGTTATTGACATACATCATATTGTGTCACGTATTCAAAAATAATTTTTTTCATCCCTCTCCAATAAAAATTTTGTTTTACTCTTTTGTAGGTTCTTAGAAATTTGGAGTGCCCTGCTGAAGGTGTGGAGTGCATTTCGTGTAGGATAATTTTGATACAAGGGGAGTCAGGTATAAGCACAATGTGACATTTGTGTTGGGAAATCCAGGGGGCGACATCTCATGCACAGTAGAAGAATATAAAAAAAATATCCTAGATTTCCACCAAAGGTTTTGTCATCGTGCGAAGATCGATGCGAAAAAAATAATTCCGTGAATTTAAAAAATTATGTATGAAAAGAACGATAGTACCTAGGGAAATCATATATCATTGAGTTCTTGTAGATCCATAGGGGAGGATGAAGGAGGTCAAGCATCTTCCTCTCTAGTAGTATCCACATGATAGGGACTGCAATAATGCTCCTCTCTCGGGGAGAAGAGAATAAAAGGTGGCTACCAAGAAAAACTCTAGCCTATGGGCTTTTGGTTCCCTCCTATTTATAGAGGCCCCCTGTAAACCCTAATGGATCCTGCCCTATTGGGTATTGGATCTCCATCCAATTACCCAAGCCTCTTAAATTAATGGGTCTCTACCCAATAATCTAGTTCTTATTGGATCGCATCCATGGGATCCAATAATACAGGGGCTTATTAGATATCCAATAATATAGGGGCTTATTAGATATCCAATAAGATAGGAGCTCTAACGGATATCTCATATCCGAACCTCTACTTATCGCAACACCTACCATATGTGTGTAACCCTCTAGGCCTAATATCGAGCTGACCGTGAGTCATACTATCAGAACTCTTTCTAACTCAGTGAATTATTATCTTCATAATAATTCACTCGACTCATCGACTACAAACGTACTAGGCCACTACGCCGTAGTCCCTAGACGATACAGGGGAATCCAATCATTTGGACCTATCTGCCCTCAATTACCATGTACCTATAGTCTCTTATTTATCTGATATCTTAAAAATCATATATTGGGCATGGTACTGTCAGGCCCATGTGGTTTCCAATCGAGTCTCGCTCTAATCATATTCTCCCAAAGAACTCTTTCTCTCTCAATCTGAATGACCCTGGTTAGGGATTTGCCTAAGCAAGAACACATGAGATATTCCTCTCATGATACCAAGAGTGGATGATCCTTTATTGACACTCAATTGCCCTTGTAAGGTTGGCTGCCACTCCCAATAATTGGCTGTACTAGATTTAGAACTTTCCAAAACTATAAGTCCAGTATCAAAGAGTGGAGTACTCATATAGGACATCCTTGGTATCTCAAGTCTAAGGATCAGATACACTACTGGGACTACAGAATCGCTATCTAACGTGAGGTATCGATAACCATCTAGCATTATGTAGGCGGATCAATCAGTGAACTCATTCCCCAATGAGCACCCGCACTGTACCCTTAGTGTTCCCACACGAGTAGCTATGAGACCAGCCACCTCCATCATATGGATGGGTATACGACACACCAGTCTATCCGGTTATCTCAATGTCCTTCTCGAGTAACCTGTGACTAGGATAATTTAGGGTTTATGTTTAAAGGTGAATCGGTCTCATTATTGTGATCTCATCATGATCCGATTCCCATTGTACAGATCTAAAGACATCACAATATATGCAACACGTAAGATAAAGTGATAAAATACCTAATAATACATAAAGAGAAAGTGCATATCAAGTCACAAGTGCTATCACTCATGTGATTGGCTTGCAGGACACATATGACTAGTAATCTCCCACTTGACCTAAAGCCAATCACTAATATGTCTGATCCCTATTAGACCTCTGTGATGCTCAAAGATAATCCGAGTCAATGGCTTTGTCAATAGATCTACAATGTTATCTTCGGATGTAACTCTTTCCATTACTATATCTTTTCGGGCCACGATCTCTTTAATAAGCTAGAACCTCCTTAGAACACTTCTGATGAGACCCGAGTTCCCTTATTTGAGTAATCGCCCTGTATTTGTTGTAATTTAAGAGAATCGACTCCTCACCACTTGGGACAACTCCTAGATCTGTAATAAACTTCTTCATCCAGACTTCCTCCTTTGCTGCCTTTGTTGTAACAATGTATTCCGCCTCTGTGGTCGAGTAAGTAGTAGTGTCTTGCTTGGAACTCTTCCAGCATACTGCTCCTCTATTCAGGGTGAGCACATACCCTGAATTAGACTTGCTATCATCGATATCAGACTAGAAGCTCAAGTCCATGTAGCCCTCAACCTTGAGGCTACTACCTCCATATACCAGTAAAAGATTCTTAGTCCTTCTCAAGTACTTAAGGATATATTTTACTACTTTCTAGTGCTTCAAGCCTAGATCTGCTTGATATCTACTTGTGACACTCAGAGCATATGCTATATCAAGCTTGGTACATAGCATAGCATATATGATAGATCCTATCACTGAAGCATATGGTATCATATCCATGTGTGCCCTTTCTTCAGGAGTCTTTTGGGACATACTCCTAGAAAGTGATATTCCATGTCTCATTAGTATGAGGCCTCTCTTGGAATTTTCTATGCCAAACCTTTTGACAATGGTATCTATATACCTGAACTGGGACAAACCAAGCATCCTCTTAGATCTATCCCTATAGATCCGTATCCCCAATATGTAGGATACTTCCCCTAAGTCCTTCATGGAGAAGTGCCTAGATAACCAAGTCTTTACTATGGAGAGCATTCCCACATCATTCCTAATGATCATGATGTCATCCACATATAATATCAAAAAGGTGATAGTGCTCCCACTTACCTTCCTGTACACACAAGGCTCATCTTCGTTTTTAACAAAGTTATAAGATCTGATCGCCTCATCAAATCTTATGTTCTAACTTCGGAAAGGTTGCTTAGGTCCATATGCTCATAATAGCCTCCTCGTAGTTTTGAGGATCAATATCCTCAACATCCTCTCCTCTGATATGTCCCACATATCTCTCAGGAGGATGGGATACTCTACCAGACCTACATAAAGTTGGAACTTATGTGCTAGGTACCAGAACAGACTTTGGCTATGGAATGGTGCTTGAGCTAGGTTCTCTAACCTCGCTCAACTCTATCATGCTCCCATTGTCTCCACCAAGAATGTGTTCCTTATCAAGGAACACTGCTCTCTTGGCTACAAAGACCTTTTGGTCCTCAAGGTGATAGAAATAATACCCACAAGTTTCCTTAGGGTATCCCACGAACTTGCATCATTTCGTCCTGGATTCCAACTTGTCGGGGTTGTGTCTCTTGACGTGGACAAGGTAGCCCCAAATCTTAATAACCTTAAGATCGGGCTTCTTCCCATTTCATATCTCATATAGAGTAGACATCATCGACTTAGTTGAAATTCTGTTCAGAAGGTAAGCTGCGGTCTCTAGGGCATATCCCCAGAATGAGATGGGTAGGTCGGCGAAACACATCATGGAACGCACCATGTCTAATAGTGTGCGATTCTTCCTTTCTGATATACCATTAAGCTGTGGTGTATAAGGAGGTATCCATTGGGATAAAATCCCATAGTCTTTGAGGAATTGGGTGAACTCTGTACTCAAGTACTCACCTCCTCGATCTGATCGAAGGGTTTTAATACCCTTTCCTATCTGGTATTTCACTTCATTTTTATATTTCCTGAATTTCTCAAAAGCCTTAGACTTATACTTCATCAAGTACACACATCTGTATCTTGAGAAATCATTAGTGAAAGTAATGAAGTGGGAGTAACCACCTATGACATGAGTCGACATGGGACCGCATACATCACTATGTGTGAGTTCTAGTAACTTAGTGGCTCTCTCTCTAGTTCCACTAAATGGAGAGTTGGTCATCTTTCCCCGAAGGCAAGGTTCACATATTGCATATGACTCATAGTCGAATGGATCTAGATATCCATTCTTTAGTAATTTTTGAATCCTTCTCTCGTGGATGTGACCTAGCCTACAATGAGATATGCATTGTTCACCTCTTCTCATTTCCTCTTAGACTCACTTACACTCATGATACGTGGAGCTGTATCTATCATAAATAAACCATTATACAATGTTCCTCTCGTGATGATCTGATCATCTAATATTATAGAACAACCATTATTCTCAAAAACTAATTTATATCCACTAACTGTCAAACATAAAATGGAAATAATATTTTTGATAATAGAAGGAACATAATAGCATGCATCTAAAGGAATAATAGCTCCACCAGGCAGATGTAAGGTGACCTTGCCAATAGCCACTGCAACAACCTTTGCTCCATTGCCCATCTTAAGGTCCATCTCACCTCTATTCAATCTCCTAGGTCCTGCCAGAATCTACAATGAATTGCAAATATGATAAGTACGCCCAGTATCTAATACCTATGTGTTATCATAAGATTTTGACAGATGGAGACTGATCATGAATGTACCTGAAGCTTCTCCAAGCTTCTGTTTCGCCCTCTCTGCAAGGTACTCTTGGCAGTTCCTCTTCCAGAGCCCATCTTTGCCGTAGTGGAAGTACTAGCCTTTGTCCTTTGTTAGGTCTTTCTTGGCAACCTTTGCCTTACCCATTTTGCCCTTGCCCTTGCCCTTCTTAAGGGTCTTCTCAGCCTTCCTTTTCTTTCTGGTCTCACCAGCATAGAGAATCGGCTTCTCTTTCTTAATGGTGCTCTCTTCTTCTCTCAACATATTAAGGAGCTCTAGGAGGGTCACCTCAAGTTTGTTCATATTAAAATTTATTATGAACTAAGAAAAGGAATCTGGTAGGGACTGAAGCACAAGATCCACACACAGGTTATCCTCTAGGACCATTCCTAGACCTGTGAGTTTCTCAATCCACTCAATCATCTTAAGGACATGGTTCTGAACCGGTGTCCCCTTAATCATCCTGGCATGGAAAAGACTCTTTGATATCTCATATCGTTGAGTTCTTCCCTGTTCCTCAAACAATTTACGGAGATGCAGGAGTATGGAATTAGCATCCATATTTTCATCTTTGTCTCAGAACTCAAGAGTTATAGAGGCCAACATATAACACTGAGCAAGAGTGGAATCATCTATGTACTTCACATAACGAGCGATCTCATTCTCGCTTGCCCCTTCTTTGGGCATAGGGATCACTACATCAAGGACATATGCGATTTTCTCCATCGTGAGAATGATTCTCAGATTACAAAGCCAATCTGTATAATTTATTCCAATGAGGCGGTTTGCATCAAGTATACCACATAAAGAATTTGAAAGTGATATTTTTTTTGAAATTAAAGATATAGCAAAAATAAATAATATACAGATTTTATAAAAATTAAATAATTAAGATAAGGACTTCTATCTTAATGCATTCCCACTAATTTTTCGTGAGACACACAACACCCTACGGTATGTGAATCGGAGACCCCCCGGCAGATCTCTAATGGGGATCGGGATCCAATCGACATCTTAACGTAACCTCGAGGGACTCGACCAATCACGTTAAGCTCGTAAATGTAGGCAACTCTTGCCAATCACAACTCCTTATGATTCCCGTCCTATTCGGCCTCCGAACCATCATGGCCTCGAGGGACTTGACCAACCATGATCTTCAGTTAAGTCATCACTATCGTTATAAGATGAGTATGATTCGGTGATATACTCTAGAGGGACTCGACCAAGTATACTATGTCCTTAGGTCATTGGTGACATCTCTAAATCATAGATAATATAGCAAAACGCGATATAGGTGAGTCTCGAGGGACTCGATCAACTCAACCTACACCGAGAATCGGTTCCTACCTATAACGATGGAAGGTCACATGGGTCAATCTAATTGCCTCACATTTACTGACTTAATATTATTAATAGAAGGGATTTTTAATTTGGTCTCCTAACATAATGTGTCACACATATATATATTTAATATATATATCTACATCGCATGCAAATATATATACATATCTAGTAGGTGTATAACCAATCACACATCACATGAGCAATCATACCAGATGATCATGGACCACATCCTAATGTGATCAGGCCCAAGCCAATGGGCCCAATCACTCACATCAAGATATATGCGAGCTTTGACGCATCTCCATGCCCTGTGATCGTCCATCTCGCTTTGTCGGATCCGTTGGCATCTCAACGCATCTCCATGTGTCGAATCGTCCGTCTCGGCCTCGTAGGTCCTGCTACCACTACGCCTCCTTATATAATTATAACATAATTATAGGTACGCAGGCCTGACAATAAATGAGAAAAATAGAGGCTCGCAGGCCCCAATAATAATAATCAGATATACACACATCACAAGTCCATGATCATCTGTCTACATCATACATCATATGTATATGTTATTTTATAGGACTACTAGATAAAAAAAATAGTTAATTAAACTATTTAATTAAGATATATATTTTTCTGAAATCAGGGACATAAAGGGAATTTTTTTAATTCCCAAGGTTATTTTGGTCATTAATTTCTAAAATTATGATAGGCAAAATTGTCTTTTGTCTGAAAATCCTAACCCCTCTCCCTCTCTTATTGCTGCGTTGTGGTGCAACTGCCGCCACCTTATCGGGGCAATGCCGCGGGCAGCTCGGTCGTAGCAAGCAGGCGCAGGCTCGTAGGCGCTGCCCCTACCGCGGGTGGGCGTCGCTCGCGCAAGCACCACCCACAAGGGGTAGTGCCTGTGGGTGCTGCCCGTCCGCAATGCTCGCAGTGCCTGCAGGCGTCGCTCATGCGGGGCAATCGCCCGCAGGCGACACCAGCCATACGGGCGCTTCTGCCCACGGGCATAGCGCCCGCAGGCAGCGCCGACTTTGCGGACGGGCCGCTTGCAAGCGGGCACCACCTACCCCTTGCGGGCATTCCGTAGGCCACCGTGTACATGGCCATGGCTGCAAGCAACCATGCCCATGACCGTTCTACGTGCGTAGCAAGGGCAACAACAATTGTTGCCCTTCCTCGCCTTTTGCGTCAATGATTTTGACGACAAGACATGTTCTAGATCACAATGCATGTAGTTTAAGATCCGATCTTTACACGAACAACCTGGCTCTGATACCACTGTTGGGAAATCCTTCAGGGGAGTGACATCATATGCACAGCGGAAGAACAGAAAACAAAACCCCAGATTTTCCATAGAAAGTTTCCGTCGTCGTGCGAAGATCAGTGCATCAAAACAAATCCGTAAAAACTACATGTGTAAAAGAAAGTATCTAGGGAGATCGTATATCTCTGAATCCTTGTAGATCTGTAGGAGAGGATGAAGGAGGTCAAGCGTCCTCCTCTCTAGCGGTATCCACACGGTAGGGATTGCGACGATGCACCTCTCTTGGGAGAGGAGAACAAAAGGTGGCTACCACAAGAAACCCTCAGGCTATAGAGCTTTGGTTCCCTCCTATTTATAGAGGCCCCCTGTCAACCCTAATGGATCTTGCCCTGTTGGGTATTGGATCTCCATCCAATTACCCAAGCCTCTTGGATTAGTGGGTCTCTACCGAATAATCTCCTATTAGCAATTATTGGATCTCATCTTAGGATCTAATAATTCAGGGGCTTAATGGATATCCAATAAGATAGGGGGTTCAGCGAATATCTCATATCTGAACCTCTACTCGTCACAACACCTACCATATATGTGTGATCCTCTAGGCCCAATATCGAGCTGGCCGTGAGTCATACTTGTCAGAACTCTTTCTGGCTTAGTGAATTATTATCTCTATAATAATTCACTCAACTCATCGACTACGGACGTACTAGGCCACTATATCGCAGCCCCCAAACGATACAGGGGAATCTAATCCTTTAGACCTATCTGTCTTCAGTTACCATGTGTCTATAGTCCCTCTTACATCTAATATCCTAGAGACTATACCGGGCATGGTGTTGTCAGGCCCATACGGTCTCTCCTCGATCTTGCTCTTATCGGATTCTCCCGGAGAACTCTTTCTCTCTCAATCCAAATATCCTTAGCCAAGGATTTGTTCGAGCAAGTATATATGGGATATTCCTCTCATGATACCGAGAGCGGATGATCCTCTATTGATACTCAATAGCCCTTGTAAGGTTGGCTACCACTCTTAATAACCGGTTGTACTAGATCTGGAACTTTCCAAACCTATAAGTTCGGTATCAAAGAATAGAGTACTAATACAGGACATCCTTGGTGTCTTAAGTCTAAGGACCAGATACACTATTGGGACTACAGAATCGCTATCTAACGTGAGGTATCAATAACCATCCAGCATACCGTAGGTAGATCAATCAGTGAACTCATTCCCCAATGAGCACCCGCATTGTACCCTTAGTGTCCCCACACTAGTAGCTATGAGACCAGCCACCTCCATCATATGGACGGCTATACAGCACACCAGTCTATCCGGTTATCTTGATGTCCTTCTCGAGTAACCTGTGACCAAGATAATTTGGGGTCCATGTTTAAAGGTGAATCGGTCTCATTATCGTGATCTCATCACGATCCGATTTCCATTGCACAGATCTAAGGATATCACAATATATGCAACACGTAAGATAAAGTGATAAAATGCCTAATAATATGCAAAGAGAAAAAGTGCATATCAAGTCACAAGTGTCATCACTCATGTGATTGGCTTGCAGGGCACATATGACTAGCACCACCTCCATCATTTGGACGAGTATACAGTACACCAATCTGTCCAGTTATCTCGATGTCCCTCTCGACTAACCTATAACCGGGATTATTTAAGGTTTGTGTTTAAAAGTGAATTGGTCTCATTATTGTGATCTCATCACGATCTGATTACCATTGCATAGATCCAAGGACATCACAATATACATCCAGATAATATGAGAAAATGCCAACAATCATAAGCAAAGAGATTGACGCAGTGTGTTATAAGTGCCATCACTCACATGATTGGCTTGTAGGGCACCTATAACTAGCAATCTCCCACTTGACCTAAAGTCAATCACCTATGTGTCTGATATCCATCAGACCTCTGTGACACTTAAAGATAATCTGAGTCAATAGCTTTGTCAGTGGATCTGTAATGTTATCTTCAGATGAAACTCTTTCCATTGCTATATCTCTTCAGGCCACGATCTCTTTAATAAGATAGAACCTCCTCAGAACACTTTTGATGAGATCCAGATTCTCTTATTTGAGTAATCGCGTTGTAGTTGTCGCAATATAAGGGAATCAGCTCCTCGTTGTTTAGCATGACTCCCAAATCTATGATGAACTGCTTCATCTAGACTCCCTCCTTTACTGCCTCTATTATAGTAATGTACTCTGCCTCTATGGTCGAGTCAGCAGTAGTATCTTGCTTGAAACTCTTCCAGCATATTGCTTCTTTATTCAAGGTAAACACATATCCTGAATTAGACTTGCTATTATTGATATCGGATTGGAAGCTCGAGTCTATGTAGTTCTCAATCCTAAGGCCACTTTCTCCAAAAACCAATAAAAGATCCTTAGTTCTTCTTAAGTACTTGAGGATACACTTTACTGACTTCCAGTGCTCCAAGCCTGGATCCATCTGATACCTGCTCATGACCCTCAGAGCATATGCTATATCAGGCCTGGTATATAGCATAACATATATGATAGAACCAATCGCTGAGACATAGGGTATCCTATCCATATCTACCCTTTCTTTTGGAGTGTTTGGGACCATACTCCTATAAAGTGATAGCCTATGTCTCAATGGCATGAGACCTCTCTTGAAATTTTCTATGCCAAACCTTTTGACAATAGTGTCTATGTACCTGGATTGGGACAAACTAAGTATCCTCTTGGATCTATCTCTATAGATCCATATCCCCAATACGTAGGATGCTTTCCCTAAGTCCTTCATGGAGAAGTGCCTAGATATCCAAGCCTTTATTGTGGAGAGCATTCCTGCATCATTCCCAATGATCAGGATGTAATCCACATATAACACCAAAAAAGTGATACCGCTCCCACTTACCTTCCTATACACACAAGGCTCATCTTCGTTCTTAACGAAGTCATAAGATCTGATCGCCTCATCAAATCTTATATTCCAACTTCAGGAAGCTTGCTTTAGTCCATAGATAGACCTAAGCAATCTGCACACCTTATCTAGGTTATCCCTGGACACGAATTCCTCAGGCTATATCATATACACCTCCTCCTCAAGGTTACCATTGAGGAATGTAGTTTTGATGTTCATCTGCTAGATCTCATAATCATAGTGTGCTACAATAGCTAATAGAATTTGAATAAATTTTAGTATGCCTACGGGTGAGAAAGTGTCATTATAGTCAACACCTTGCCTTTGACAATATCCCTTAGCCACTAGCCTTGCTCTATAGGTCTCTATCTTTCAATATACTCCGATCTTCTTCTTGAAGATCCACTTGTAGCCAATGGATACGATACCCTTGGGTGTATCAACTAGGTTCCAAATCTTATTGGAATACATGAAATCCATCTTTGAATTTATGGCTTCTTACCACTTCCCGAAATCTATACTCGTAATAGCCTCCTCGTAGGTTTGATGATCAATATCCTCAACATCTTCTCATCTAATATATCTTACATATCTCTTAGGAGGATGGGATACACTTCTGCATTTACGTAAAGTTGAAACTTGTGTGCTAGGTACCTGAACAAACTCTGGTTATAGAATAGTGCTTATGTTGGGTTCTCCAACCTCGCTCAACTCTATCATGCTCCCACTGTCTCCACCAAGAATGTGTTCCTTCTCAAGGAATACTACTCTCTTGACTACAAAGACCTTTTGGTCCTTGGGGTGATAGAAATAATATCCACAAGTTTTCTTGGGATATCTCACGAACTTGTACCATTCCATTCTAAATTCTAACTTATCAGGTATGTGTCTCTTAACGTGGGCAGGGCAGCCCCAAATCTTAACAACCTTAAGATCATGCTTCCCTTTCCATATCTCATATGGTATAGATACTACCGACTTAGAACTCTGTTCAGAAGGTAAGTTACGGACTCTAGGGCATATCCCCAGAATGAGACAGGTAGATCGATGAAACTCATCATCGATTGCACCATGTCTAACAGTGTACGATTCCTCCTTTCGGATATACCATTGAGCTATGGTGCATAAGAAGGTGTCCATTGGGACAGAATCCCATGGTCCCTAAGGAACTAGATAAACTCTATACTCAAGTACTCACCTCCTCGATCTGATCAAAGAGTCTTGATACTCTTTCCAGTCTAAACCTCTACTTTATTCTCATACTCCCTGAATTTCTTGAAAGCTTCGGACTTGTACTTCATCAAGTACACGTGTCCGTACTTAGAGAAATCGTCAGTGAAAATAATGAAGTAGGAATAACCACTGATGGCTTGAGTTGACATGGGACCACATACATCACTATGTATAAGTATCAACAACTCAGTGGTTCTCTCTCCAATTCTACTAAATAGAGAGTTGGTCATCTTTCCACGAAAGTAAGGTTCGCAAGTTGCATATGACTCATAGTCAAATGGATTTAGGTATCCATCTGTCAGCAACTTTTGAATCATACTCTCATGGATATGACCTAGCCTACAATGTCATAGGTATGCATTGTTCACCTCATCTTGTTTCCTCTTGGATATACTTATATTTATTATATGTGGAGTAGTATCTAATATAATAAAACTATTATGCAATGTTCCTCTTGTGATGATCTTATTATCCTCAATAGTTGAACAACTATTATTCTCAAAAACTACTTTATAACCATTCAATGTCAAATATAAAATGGAAATAAGGTTTTTGATAATAAAGGGAACAAAATAGCATACATCTAATGTAATAGTAGCTCTACCAAGTGGATTTAGGGTGACCTCACTAATAGTAATAGTAGCAGCTCTTGCTTCATTGCCCATCTTGAGGTCCATCCTGCCTCTCATTAATCTCCTAGGTCATACCAAAACCTACAATAAATTGTAGATATGATAAATACTATCGGTATCCAATACCTATATGTTATCATATGAGTCTAATAGATAGAGACTATCATGAATGCATATCTGAAGCTTCTCTAAGCTTTTGTGTTGCCTTCTCTATAATATACTCTTTGCAATTCCTTTTCCAATGCCTGTCTTTGCCACAGTAGAAGCACTAGCTTTTGTCCTCTTCTGGGTCTTCTTAGCAACCTTTGCTTTACCCAATCTGCCCTTGCCCTTTGCCCTTCTCAAGGGACTTCTCTGTCTTCCTTTTCTTTTTGGCCTTACTAGTATAGAGAACTATAAAAAGGAATCAAGGATTGAAGCATAAGATCCATATACAGATTATCCTCTAGGACTATTCCTAGACATGTGAGTGTCTCTATCCACTCAATCATCTTAAGGACATGGTTGTGAACCAGTGTCCTCTCAATCATCATGGCATAAAAGAGACTCTTCGATATCTCATATCATTAAGTTCTTTCCTATTCCTCAAACAATTTACGGAGATGTAGGAGTATGGATCTACCATCCATCTTTTTTATGTTGTCTCTATAACTCGGGAGTCATAGAGCCCAACATATAATATTGAGCAACAGTGGAGTCAACTGCGTACTTCATGTAGCAAGCAATCTCATCCTCACTTCCCCTTTCCTTGGGCATATGCATCATTATTTCAAGGACATATACGATTTTCTCCGTCATGAGAATGATTCTCAGCTTGCGAAGCCAATCCATATAATTTGGACCAATGAGGTGGTTTGGCATCAAGTATGCCATATAAAGAGTCTAATAGCGATATTTTTTAAAAAATAAAAATGTAACAATAAATAAATAACATGTAGATTTTATAAAAATATAAATAATCAAGATATGGTCTTCTATCTTGATGTACTCCCACTAAATTTTTAGTGAGTCACGCGACACCCTTAGCACATGAAACAGAAGTCTTTGATAGACTTCTAGTGGGGATCGGGATCCAATTGACATCTTAGTATAACCTCGAGGGACTCGACCAATCACACTAAGTCTAAAAGGTAGGCAACTCTTACCGATCACAACTCTTTGTGATTCTTATCCTGTTCGGCCTCCGAACCACCATGATGTTCGGTTAAGTTATCATCATCGTTACAAGATGAGTTTGATTCGATGATATACCCTCGAGGGACTCGACCAAGTATACTATGTCCTCAGGTCACCAGTGACATCTCTATGTCATAAATAAGATAGCAAATCCCGATATAGGTGAGTCTCGAGGGACTCGACCAACTCAACCTACACCAGGAATCGGTTCGGACTTATAACGATAGAAGGCCACATGGGTCAATATAATTGCCTCATGTTTCCCGACTTAATATTATCGAGAAAGGAGATTTTTGGTTCGGTCTCCTAATATGATGTGTCACACACATACATATTTAATATATATCTACATCGCATGCAAATATATGTACATATCTAGTAGGTGTATAACCAATCACACATCATATGAGCAATCACACTAGATGATCATGGACCACATCCTAATGTGATTAAGCCTGAGCTAGTGGGCTCAATCACTCACATCAAGATCTATGTGTGCCTCGACGTATCTTCATGCCCTGTGATCATCCATCTCGCTTTGTCGGTTCCATCAGCATCTCAACACATCTTCATGCATTGGATCGTCCGTCTTGACCTTGTGGGTCCCGCTCCCACTGTACCTCCTCGTGTAATTACAATATAATTACAAGCACATAGACCTGATAATAAACGAGAAAAATAAAGGCTCGCAGGCCCCATTAATAATAATCACATGTACATAAATCACATCATACGGTCCATGATCATCTATCTACATCATACATCACATGTATATGTTATTATATAGGACTACTAGATAAATAATTATAGTCAATTAAACCTTTTAATTAACTAATAATTTTCTAAAATCAGGGTTATACATGGAGTTTCCTGAATTCCAAAGGGTATTATGGTCATTCGATCAGAAGAGACAACAATTGGAATTTCTAAAATTCTGAGGGGCAAAACTATCTTTTGGCCAAAAACCCTAATCCCTAGCTTTGCTGGCGCTACGGCCGTTGCCACCCTACCGACGGTAGCCATTGCGGGCAAGTGCACCACCCTTGCCCGCGGGCACAGCGCCCGCTAGCGGTTTGTCCCCCGGCGGTTACCGCCCGCATAGTCGTCGTCCTTGCGGGTGCGGGTCCCAGCGTTGGGCTCGCCCACTGGTTGGGCAGCGCTACTATGGGTGGTGTGCCCACGGCGATAGTCGCTTGTAACCCTTGCGGGCGCTATTGGCGCTGGCGGCGAAGCATTGCCCCCGCCACGCGGCGGCGCTCTCCGGCATGGTGCTCGGTGGCTCATCAGTAGGCGCACTGCCTGGGGCAAGGTTTACGGCTGGCGGCGCCGCTATCGCGGCGTCGCCCTCCCTTGCGGGAAGGCACCCGCGGGCGATGCTACCCCTTACAAAGGGTGCGCAAAGGCCTCACACGCAAACAAAGCCGCTCGCGTAGAGGTAGCTTAGTAGTCGCCGCCGCCACGCCCAAAGCCCACTAGCCTATTTGCATGCAGTTCGTTGATAGTAGCAAAGGCTGCAAGTAGCCTTTGGCCGTTCTGTGAGGGTAGCAATAACTACTGCCCCTTGCTATTGCGTCAATAATTTTGACTTCAAAAGTGCATCTAAAAACACAACACACGTAGTTAAAATCTAATTTTTGGACAAAAAACTAGCTTTGATACCATTGTTGGGAAATTCAGGGTGCGATATCTCATGCGCAACGGAAGAAAATAAAAATAAAACATCCTAGATTTCCATGAAAGGTTTCGTCATCATGCGAAGATCGGTGCGAAAAAAATAAATCCATGAATATAAAAAACTACGTGTATGAAAAGAACAATAGTACATAAGGAGATCGTATATCCTTAAGTTCCTATAGAACCATGGGGGAAGATGAAGGAGGTCAAACATTCTCCTCTCTAGCAGTATCCACATGACAAGGACTGCAACGATGCTCCTCTCTTGGGAAGAGAAGAATAGAAGGTGGCTACCAAGAAAAACCCCAGCCTATGGGCTTTTGGTTCCCTCTTATTTATAGAGGCCCCTTGTAAACCCTAATGGATCCTGTCCTATTGGGTATTACATCTCCATCCAATTACCCAAGCCTCTTAAATTAATTAGTCTCTACCCAATAATCTAGCTCTTATTAGATTACATCCATGTGATCCAATAATACAGGGGCTTATTGGATATCCAATAAAATAGGGGCTCCGGCGGATATCTCATATCCGAACCTCTACTTGTCGTAATACCTACCATATATGTGTGACCCTCTAGACCCAATATTGAGCTAGCCGTGAGTCATACCTGTCAGAACTCCTTCTGACTCAGTGAATTATTATCTCTATAATAATTCACTTGACTCATCGACTATAGATGTACTAGGCTACTACGTCGTAGTCCCTAGACGATATAGGGGAATCCAATTCTTTATACGTATCTGCCCTCAGTTATCATGTACTTATAGTCCCTCATCCATCTAATATCCCAAAAATCATATATTGGGCATGGTACTATCAGGTCCATACGATTTTCAATTGAGTCTCGCTCTAATCGGATTCTCCCAGAGAACTCTTTCTCTCAATCTGAATGACCATAGCAATGGATTTGCTTGACCAAGAACACATGGGATATTCCTCTCATGATACCGAGAGTGGATGATCCTTATTGACACTCAATTACGATTATAAGGTTGGCTGCCACTCCCAATAACCGATTGTACTAGAGTTGGAACTTCTAAACCTATAAGTCTGGTATCCAAGAGTGGAGTACTCATATAGGACATCCTTAGTGTCTCAAGTCTAAGGACCAGATACACTACTGGGACTACGGAATCGCTGTTTGACGTGAGGTATCAATAACCATCCAGCATTCCGTAAGTGGATCAATCAATGAACTCATTCTCTAATGAGCACCTGTACTATACCCTTAGTATCCATACACGAGTAGCTATGAGACCAGTCACCTCCATCATATGGATGAGTATACAGCATACCAATTTGTCCGGTTATCTCGATGTCCCTATCGAGTAACCTATGATCGAGATTATTTATGGTATGTGTTTAAAGATGAATCAGTCTCATTATTATGATCTCATCACGATCCGATTACCATTGCATAGATCCAAGGACATCACAATATACATTCAGATAATATAAGAAAATACCAATAATCATAAGCAAAGAGATTGATGCAGTGTGTTACAAGTGCCATCACTCACGTGATTAGCTTATAGGACACCTATAACTAGCACTTTGTAGTGTAGATCCCTCGAATCCCAAGTGTAGTGGGCTATTGTGCTTGGATCCTCCTCCAATTTTTTTTATGATGTTGCTGGTCTCTAGATCCTTTTCCATTCCTCCCTAATGTCCTCGAGGAAGCCGGTGGTAGGAAGGGAGATGGTTGAAAATTCAGCTTGCTCAGGTAGTTGTGAGAGTGCATATGCAAAAATATTTTCTTTCCTTTTTTTGTAAATAATTTCATAATCAAATCCTAGAAGTTTCGTTACCCATTTTTGCTACTCAAGGGATGATATCAGCTGCTCCAAAAAGTACTTGAGGCTTCTTTGGTCGGATTTAATTTGAAATCGTCGATCGATCAGTTAGGGTCTCCACCTTATTACTACGTGCAAAATGTTGAGCATCTCCTTATCATATATTGATATTTTTTTATGGGAAGGAGACAAAGCCTTGCTAGTGTATGTGAGTGGTCGACCATCTTGTATGAGAATGGCTCCAATTCTGACTCCAGATGCATCGACCTCAATGATGAAGGGTCGGCTGAAATCTGGTAGTGCTATCACCAGCGTTATCGTCATGGCTGCCTTAAGTTTGTCGAAGGCAATGGAGGCTTTGTCCAACCATTGGAAGGTGTCTTTTTTTTATAGAGAAGTGAGGATGTATTGATCTTCCCATAGTCCTTCACAAATTTTTGGTAGTAGCCCGTTAGTCCAAGGAACTCGTGCAGTAATTTCATGTTTGTAGGTTTTGGCCAGCACTGTATTGCTTCAATTTTTGTTGGGTCTACCGCCACTTCTTCTAATATTATGTACCAAAGGTACTCTACTTTTTGCTAAAGAAAGTTATACTTTGATTACTTAACATAAAGAGTATTCTCCCGAAGGGTCGTCAAAACAAACTATAAGTATTGAAAGTGAGTCTCAAGAGAAGGGCTATAAATGAGAATATTATTAAAAAATAACAGTACAAATTTACGAAGAAAGCTCCAAAAAATATCATTCATGAGACTTTGGAAGGTTGAAGGAGTATTAATGAGTCCAAAAGACATAACCAAGAATTTATAATGGCATTATATGTGCGGAATGTAATTTTTGGAATGTTGTCTTCACATACCCGAATTTGGTGGTAATTGGATTGGAGGTCCAACTTCGTGAAGACTCAAGCTCCTTTTAACTCATCAAGAAGTTTATCCCCCATTGATATTGGGTACTTGTCCTTGACGGTGATATCATTTAAAGCTCGGTAGTTGATGCACATCCACCAAGTTCCATCCTTCTTACGTACAAGTAGCCCCGGTGAGGAATAGGGGCTACAGTTTGGCCGAATCACCCCTGTTTCAAGCATCTCCTTTATAATCTTTTCAATTTCATCCTTCTGGAGGTGAGGATAGCAGTACAGTCAAGTGTTCACTGGTGGTTTGCCTGGAAGAATTAGAATCCGATGGTCATGTTGCCAAGTAGGAGGAAGACGTGCAGTTTAGTAAAAACATCAGCAAATTCAACAAGCAATTGGGTGAGATTTTTATCATTAATTTCTATTTTCTTCCCCTCTAGTTGCTATTGGAGATGCATCAAAAAGCCACCATTACCTTGTGTAAAACTTTCTCTATTCATTTGGTTGAATCGGTGGTTACGTTGCTTCCGTGCTTCCCGCGTAGGGTGACCTGTTTGCCTTTGTAGTAGAATTTCATAATCAATTTGAAAAAGTTCCAAGAGATGTCACCTAGTATCATCAGCCATTCTATACCAAACACAGCCTCATAATCATCAATTGGTAGGAGGAAAAAGTCGACAATAATTTCTTGGTCTTGCAATAATAGTTTCACTTATCGGCATCTTTGGTCACACTTTAGGATTCGACTGTCAGTGACCTTTACGTCGAACTTGCTATAACCTTTAATATGGAGTGCCATCTAAGTAGAAACCTTACTATTTAAGAAGTTATTAGTGCTACCCATGTCAATGAGAACAGTGATCGGTTGTTGTTTGAGAAGGCCTCCAACTTTCATTATTTGCGGATTTGAGTAGCCGGCTAGCACGTGTACCATAAAGTAATTGGTTGTGGCTCTTCTTCTGCATTTTCTTCTTCATGTTTAAGGCTTTCTTCTAGATATTCAATGACCTCTTCTTCCACTAGTTCAATCATAATAAGTCTCTCTTTTTTATAGTGATGCTCGCAGCTCCACGGCTCATTGTAATGCCAAAATAACCCCTTTACAGATCACTCCCGAAACCCTTATTTTGTCAACTTTTTTGGTGCAGGGGCTCAGTTGATAGTAGGGGGGGCTGAGGGCTTCAGTAGTGCTGGTCTGGGAGCAACCCTAGTCCTTTGGGCTTCATGGTTCAATCGCTCCTCTTGAAGTCGCGTGAAAGAGATGGCTGCCATAAGTGTGTACGGTTGTCGTGCTTTAACTTCTTCCCATGTCTCTGGCCTCAAGCCCTTAATAAAAGTCCCCAATAGCTATTTTTTAGACCAATCATGAGTTTGATTAGATAACCTTTCAAACCTGGTTTGATACTAGTGGAGGTTTATCGGATCTTTACTAGTTGTCTGTTAATGTTCTCATAATCGATTGGTTAAAAGCGAATCAGCAATCCTTCTTTGAATTGTCACCATAAGAGGACTCCATGAGTATGTTCAAACTAATCAAACTATTGTATGGCATCCCTTCAAGATGTATAGCCATAATTTCCACCATAGACGCATCCGCGGTTTTATGGTATCGAAACTATCGCTCAGCGTGCGAGATCCAACCAATCAGGTCTTCTTCTTCCCATCTACGGATGTCCACCCTTATGCGTGGATAGTAGGGATCGGTCATAGAGTCTCCCCTCTCTTGGAAGTCATCTCTTCGGTCATAACTCTCTCCTTGATGTGATTTCTTCGGGCTCGGTGGTCGGCCCAAACTGAGTTCGGCAAAGAGAGTTCAAATCTTATCCTCCATTTGAGTCTCCAAGGCTTCGAATTTAGCATTGATTGCCTCCTCAGATGCCATAGTATATACCTCCAAATCTATAATGTTAAGATCTCTCTTTTGTTATCGAAAGGGTTGGTGGATTGGTGGATCTATGATAGAACCCCAGAGGAATTCTATAGAGATTGATCTTTGAGGGGGATCAACCCTTGGAACGCTATAGGGGTTCCACCCTCCAAGTAGCCTGGTGGCTGCAATTGTAGATTGATCTTTCTTATTCCAAAGAGGTGGAGGCTACAAGCTTATATAGAGCTCCAAACCCTAGTCCTAGGGGCTGCTTCCTAAGTGAACTACCCAATTTGCCCTTAACTTTAGTGGGCCGGCCCAGTAACAAGGGGGGCGGCGGCTAAGAAGCCCAAAGACCCAAATATAAATCCTAGCCTCTCTTCTTTATAGGATAGAGGCAGCTAGGTGGGGTTTATTACATTCTCACAGGATTTTTATTAGCTGCTACATGGTTAAATAGGACCTAACCCTGCTAGGGTCCTATCAAGCCCGCCCTCTACAAATCAGCCTTGTCCTCATGGCTGGGGTTCCATGAACTCAGGGAACCGGGACTTCAGCTCCTCATATGATTCCCATGTGGCATCTTCGAGTGGTAAATTAGTCCAATGTACTAGTACTTCAGTAGAGGGACGTCGACGATGCATCACGACTTTGCGATCGAGGATGGCTTGTGGTTGGGCTTGAATATTTCCATCATCAGTGGTGTTGGGCATTTGGATCTGGGGTGTCTCGTGTTCTCCCAACTTGGGCTTCAAGCATGACACGTGAAAGACAGGGTGAATTTTGGCATCTTCAGGTAATTTAAGTCTGTACGCCACAGCTCCAATACGCTCTATGATCTGATAGGGCCCATAAAAACATGGAGATAGCTTCATGGAGGCTCGTGTATTGATGGATAGTTGCTTGTATAGTTGTAGGCGAAGATAAACCCAGTCTCCTACTAAAAATTCTCTTTCACTTCTTCGTGTGTCAGCTTGCTGCTTCATTCTAGCTTGAGCAGTAGAGAGATTATCCTTTAGCAAATTGTAGGAGTTTGTCCCTGTCAATTAAATCTTGGTCGACCTGATCTACTTTAGCCGAGCCAATTACATACTTTGGAATCATAGGGGCCGGCCGACCATATAATGCTTCATATGGGGTATATTTTGTAGATGAATGATATGTAGTATTGTACCACCATTTGGCCCAGGGGAGCTATTTCGTCCACTCCTTTGGTCGATCACTAGCGAAACATCGAAGGTATGTCTCTAAACATCTGTTCACTACTTTTGTTTGGTCGTCAGTTTGTGGATGATATATAGTGCTCATCTTGAGTTTGGTGCCCTATAACTGAAATAACTCGGTCCAAAATTTACTAGTGAAGACCCTGTCACGATCACTTACGATGGACCTTGGCATCTCATGTAGTTTAACAATATTTTCTATGAAAATCTGAGCAATACTAACAGTAGTGTAGGGATTTCGCATAGCACAAAAATGAGTATATTTCGTAAGTCGATCAACCACCACAAGGATTGTGCTTTTACCTTTGGAAGGTGGCAGCCCTTCGATGAAGTCCATGGAGATGTCAGTCCACACCGAGTCTGGTATGGGTAGTGATTGTAGTTTCCCTGGACTCGCCACTGTTTCACCTTTTTGCTGTTGACATACATCACATTGTGCTACGTATTCAGAAATAATTTTTTTCATCCCTTTCCAATAAAAGTTTTGCTTCACTCTTTTGTAGGTTCTTAGAAATCCGGAGTGCCCTGCTAAAGGTGTGGAGTGCATTTCGTGCAGAATGACTTTGATGCAAGAGGAGTTTGGTATAAACACAATACGACCTTTATAGCGTAGATCCCTCGAATCCCAAGTATAGTGAGCTATTGCGCTTGGATCCTCCTCCAATTTTTTGATGATGCTAGCACTACCAGATTTCAGCCGACCCTTCATCATTGAGGCCGATGCATCTGGAGTTGGAATTGGAGATGTTCTCATTGTTGAATCTCGGATTTTGATGATGAAACTAATTGAGTATGATTTGTGGTCTAAATTGCGTGTTGAGTTACGTAGGTCTACTATCGATCAGGATTAGACAGTTGACGCTGGAGGAATTGACGTTGCACTGGAGGTGATCACGTCAGGATATTGGATGTCGAGCCGGAGGTTCGGTCGACTATCGGCAGGAGGCTTCGTACGTCGGGCATCGAGCCAAGAGGTGCGGAGTTGCGCCATGGATATCGAGGTTGCGGAGGTCAACCATCGATTGGGCAACAAGCCGCTAGAGAGGGCGATGTGCCGGGAAGGATCGGACGGCGCCACCAATGATGTGCCGGCAAATCGAATGTCAATTCGCGTTGTAATAACTGTCTAGATCGAAGTAGAGTTTTTGGTGTTTGTTTGTGCGAGTGACTACGATAGGAATACGATAGGAATGAAGACGAAGCGAAACAAAGGGCCAAGACAAGTGTGATGAATCGTTGGGAGTTCGAGTGTTCAACGGAAGTCCGAAGATTCGTTGGGAGCGCTGCTTTAACCGGCCGAGAACGAGTAGGGAGCTTGCCGAAGGGTTTTTTCGGAAGTTTGCAGGAGGTTAAATTTCGGAAGTTCGCGGAGCTTGCCAAGAAAGATCGGAGCTTGCCAAAGAAGCTCGGGGAACTCGCCAAGATCATCGTGAAGTCCGAAAGCTTGCCGTGAGTCCGCGGAATGGTTTCCGAAGGTTTGTCGGAAGACCGTCGAAAGTTGACTTCATGGAAGCTCGCGGAAGAAGTTGTCATGTGGACTTTGTAATAGCTTAGGAAACGTCTTTAAAATTCATAGTTAGCACGTATTTTGGGTTAGAATTAGATAACCCAAAGTGGGGGCCCATTGGCCCTTGATTAGGATGAGTTTGGGCCAAAATTTTGGCCCCAACTACGTGCATGCATGCTATGTGCATGCTACTATATCAGAGTAGTCTTCTGGCCAGGTTACTATAGCCAAACTCAGTTTAGTGTAGCACGAGTTGCATCGTGAAGCAAAGCAGTAAGTACCGCCCGCTCTGGCCAGCGGTAGTACCGCTGGTCATCGTGGAAAGCCAGCGTAGTACCGCTTTGGCAAAGCTGAAAGGCGGTGCAAGAACCGCGGGTAGTTACTGGTGTGTCGATCTGCCCAAAATCGACAATCGAAAACTGGAAAAACTCAAAAGATTCAAATTTTTGGCTCCATGTTTAGGCTCCAAATTTGAATCACTTTGAGGCTTATAAATACCCTTCCTTTTCAGCTGAAAAATATAACCCTTAGAGAGTTAGATTTTGAAAATAAGTCTTAGGAAAGTCTTGTTCTTCATTTGCTTAAGTGTTCACCTCATTCTTCTTGTGAAATCTTGTAAGAGTGTGAACCACTTGTAAAGGGTTGTAAGAGGGGTATTTGATCCTTCCCTTCAAAGGATTTGATAGTGGAAGAAGGAGCCTCATCGGAGAAGGCTTGGAAGTGGATGTAGGTCACTTTGACCGAACCACTATACATCGCTGCGTCTTGATTGTGTGAGTGTTTAAATTTCTGTTTTACTTTGCTGCAAGCCTTTTACTTGCTCCACTTCCTTTTTATCTTTGTACGCATGCTTTAAAGTTAGAACGCAAAAATCGGTTTCAAATGAAACGTTGCTTTCATCATACGAAGTTTCTGAAGCTTGTTTTAAATCGCTAAAAAATCCATCGTTTTATCCGCTGCACTAATTCACCCCCCCTCTTAGTGCCGCTCGATCCCTAACAATTGGTATCAGAGCCACGTTCTTTCTCTTTCGGATTTACACCCATGAGAAATGGCTCTAAATGGTTTTCAAGAGGGCTTTTCGGTTTTTCGTCCACCGTTCTTTAACGGATCGGACTACACTTATTGGAAAACTCGAATGAGAGTTTTCATGCTTTCAATGGATTTGGATTTGTGGAACATCATTGAAAACGGCTTTCAACTTCCCTCTAAACCGATGAACGAATGGTCGGACTTAGAGAGAAAATCTTTTTCTTTGAATGCAATGGCTATGAATGCCTTATTTTGTGCTTTGAACAAAAATGAGTTCAATCGAATTTCTTCTTGCGAAACGGCTTTTGATATATGGCAAACACTTGAAATCACGCATGAGGGAACTAGTAGAGTTAAAGACTCGAAAGTAAACCTCTTGTTGCATGATTTTGAGCTATTCCAAATGACACCAAGCGAATCTATCGACGACATGTACACCCGCTTCACGGATGTCGTCAATAGCTTGAAAAGTCTTGGTAAAAGTTTTTCGGATTTTGAACTCACTAACAAGATCTTAAGATCCCTTTCAAAATGGTGGGATCCTAAAATAACGGCGATTCAAGAATCAAAGGATCTAAATAATTACTCTATTGATGAACTCATTGGGTCCTTAAAGACCTATGAAATGGAACATGATGAATATGATAAACATGATGAGCACATGAACAACCTTCTAAAGAACAAGAAGGTTTTTGAACTCCGAACTATGAAATGCCACTTGAGTAATGACTCAAGTGATGAGGACAATGAGGACATTGAACACATAACAATGAATGTTAACAAGTTCATTAAACAAAAATTAAAAAATACAAATGAACTTGAACGGAGAAAGAGGCCAAAGAAGAAGAAGAAGGCTTGGAAAGAAGAATCAAAGAAAGAAGAAGCAAACTACGCTTTCATGGGCTTCGACAATGAGGTAAGTAACTTAACTTCCTTGAATTATTTTGAAATTACATGATGATTTCCATGAATGCTTATCTTAGTTAGTAGGAATTTTTTTTATGTTTTTCTTGTGTTTTTAGAAATAAAAAAAATTCGAAATTATACTATGCTTTTCTTTATAGTAGTTTTGAAAAGTAAAAATATGAATGATGCAAGATTTGTGATAATGCTTAGGATTAATCCATGCATGTGTATCTTGATGGTTTACATTGTCTCCAAATATGATGCTTGATGATTTTATATCATGCATGAGCTTTTGAAGTAATAAAGTGTCATATTGTGATGATGAAACATATTTTTCGAATTTATAAATAGATGCATGATTTTGGTAAAAATTTGAACATGACCTTTTAACATAAAAATTGAAAGTGTGCTATCATTTTTACATATTTGGTCTTGACGATTTTATGACTAAGCTTGTGTTTTATTTTGATACATGTTTTCATAAAAATTTTGAATATGCTCACATCAAATTGCTTAAAATGAAAATATCCTTTTTATTCTATTGAGATGAATGAATTCATGTTATGAGTGTTGTGAATCTCATGAAAATAAACATGATGAATATTTTAAAAATGTGCTTCATGTTTTTGGTCTTAATGATTTCTCTTGAAACTTGCTCTTTGGATCTATATGAAAAACATGAGTATACTCATATGAACATCAAATCACTTGAAATGGAACACATAAAAAATGAGAAATTGCACTATCATGATGCTTTACGTGTAATGCTTTTGATCTTAATGGACTACATGACAACTTGTATTTCAAAGTAATACAATGATGATTTTCATATATATAATTGGACATACCTTATGTAATCATCATTGATAATAATAGTTGGTTGTCATGCTTAATGATTTTATGATATCTTATGAATCTTATAAATTAAAATGATTTTGATGATATTTTCGTTTTGAATATAATGCATGACATTTTCATATGAAAAAGTTGAATATTCTTATGAAAGATCAAATCACTTAAATTGAAACTCATAAAGATGAGAAAATGTATTGTCATGATATTTGATGCATATGATCTTGATGGATATAATGACAAACTTATGTTTTGAATTTCTACAATGATGGGATCCACATAAATGTTTGAACATACATTATGAAATCATCATTGAAATAAAAATACTAAAAGTTTGTTATCATGCTTAATGACTTTGTGATATCATATCTTGATGACAAACTCATGTTTTGGTCTTAAATTTGATACTCATCTTTTGAAATATAAGTACACTTGTTTGAAACAAAATGAAACACATTATCATGATAAGTTAAATCTCATGTCTTGAAACAATGTGTTGTTTTGACAATTTTATAATGAAGTTTGTCTTCCGGTTTTGAATATTTTGATTTGGCATATAAAGGCAAAAGACATACTTATATGAAACATAAAGAAATTATATTTACTATCTTACCGAGATTAATGATTTCATGATATCTTAAGAATCTCATAAATTATAGAAGTGATTTGATGAATTGATTATGATTTGATAATTTGAACTTTTCTCTCATGTTTCAATACTACTTTGTATGCTTCATGACTTGTTGATTGAAATAATGATGTAGACTTTTGATGTATCACTTGTCATGATGGCTAGCATTTTTGAATCTCGAAAATAATTACTTCTTTTTATCATTTACTAAAGAGAAAAATAATTCAAGTTTATATCATTTGTGAATCTCACAAACTATGGTAATGATTTTGATGATTCGAACTTGAATGAGCTTTGTCATAATCTAAGTCTTGATATTTTGATATTTGATACTTGGAATTCTTATACATGAATCTAGTTACTCTTTGTGCTATATTTTTCAAATGGATCATGAGCCTTGATGTCATATATTTCATAGAAGTGATATGATTTCTTTGCCTTGTGTGGTAAATTGAATATTTGATTTGCTTTATGATGAAGAATCATTGAATCATGACTTTATCTATGAGAATGCTATGTTCTTATGCATCATGATTCTAGGTTGTATAATATTTATCTTGAATTAAAAAATTGATAAATATGAATTTTGATCTTGCTAAAAAGAAAATTATGAATCATGAATGATATCTTTTGGTTGTGATCCTTGTTGAATTTATATATTGATATCCGTCATGACATGATTTCTTTGCATTGTTGTCTTATTTGCATCATGTAATGATTGAACAATTGATGTATATTTTTATTGATGCAAACTTTTAATTGATATGAAAAATGGCTTGTATAATGATTGAAATTTTTAGCCATTTAGTCCTCCCTTCTTTTTGACAAAAACAAAGGGGGAGAAAAATTGCTACCTTGCAATTTCACAAGAAGAAGAAGGATTGCTATTTCAAAGGATGCAAATATTGCTATCTTGACTATATCAAAGAAGCAAAATGCAAAACTTCAAAATTTGAAATGTTGCATGCCTTTATGTTTGTATGTTTAAATGAAAAGTTAGCATATATGTTTAAAGTGATTATACATAATTGCTAGCTCATTGCAAACAAAAGTTGATAGCTTGCAAAGGTGAAACTTAGTTACAAAGGAGAAGAATTATTGCTAGCTTATGTATTGCAAAGAAAAATTTTGCTAGCTAGAACATGCAAAGGAAGCAAAGAAAGTGCAACTTGCACATCTCAACAAGCAAGTGAAAATTACCATCATTGCCCATCTTTGAAACTTGTTATGATTGAATGATATTATTTGATGTTGTATTGTATGATGTGATAGCTAGTATGTTGTAATATTTGCATATCCTTGAAAACTAGCTATAATGTTACTTCTCCTTTTGTTGATGACATAGGGGAGAAGTAGATTGATGACTTCATGCATTGATTGAATATTTTATATTTGCATGATGGTTTGTTCTTATTTCACTACATGAATGATACATGCTACTTGGATTTGGGATAATCCAAGGGTTCTATCAATTGCATATTGATAGGGGGAGTTTGTGTTAAACTCCGGGGAGTTATGGTTAACTCCGTTAGTCATCAATTAGTTGTCATCATCAAAAAGGGGGAGATTGTTGAATCTCGGATTTTGATGATGAAACTAATTGAGTATGATTTGTGGTCTAAATTGCGTGTTGAGTTACGCAGGTCTACTATCGATCAGGATTAGACAGTTGACGCTGGAGGAATTGATGTTATACCGAGGTGATCACGTCGGAGATTGGATGTCGAGCCGGAGGTTCTGGTCGACTATCGGCAGGAGGCTTCGTACGTCGGGCATCGGGCTAAGAGGTGCGGAGTTGCGCCATGGATATCGAGGTTGCGGAGGTCAACCGTTGATTGGGCAACAAGCCGCTAGAGAGGGCGATGTGCCGAAGGATCGACGAAGCGCCGACCAATGATGTGCCGGCAACCGAATGTCAATTCGCGTTGTAATAACTGTCTAGATCGAAGTAGAGTTTTTGGTGTTTGTTTGTGCAGGAGTGACTACGATAGGAATGAAGACGTAAAGCGAAACAAAGGGCCGAAGACAAGTGTGATGAATCGTTGGGAGTTCGAGTGTTCAACGGAAGTCCGAAGATTCGTTGGGAGCGTTGCTAGAACCGGCCGAGAACGAGTAGGGAGCTTGCCGAAGGGTTTTCGGAAGTTCGCAGGGAGGTTCGTCGGAAGTTCATGAGCTTGCCAAGAAAGATCGGAGCTTGCCAAAGAAGCTCGGGGGAACTCGCCAAGATTATCGTGAAGTCCGAAAGCTTGCCGTGAGTCCGCGGAATGGTTTCCGAAGGTTTGTCGGAAGACCGTCGAAAGTTGACCGGAAGCTCACCGGAAGAAGTTGTCATGTGGACTTTGTAATAGCTTAGGAAATGTCTTTAAAATTCATAGTTAGCACGTATTTTGGGTTAGAATTAGATAACCCAAAGTGGGGGCCCATTGGCCCTTGATTAGGATGAGTTTGGGCCAAAATTTTGGCCCAAACCGAACCAGCTACGTGCATGCATGCTATGTGCATGCTACTGTAGCCCGGGTATCAGAGTTTGCCATCAGAGTTCATCGTAGCCAAACATCGTAGTGTGCAGTAGCATCCGCCGCTGGGCGGTATCGCCGCCCCGCTCTGTAGCCAGCGGTAGTACCGCTGGTGCATGGAAAGCCAGCGAGTAGCACCGCTGGTGGGCGGTAGAACGCTGGTGTGTCGATCTGCCAAAATCGAAAAGGTGAAAAACTCAAAAGATTCAAATTTTTGGCTCATGTTTAGGCTCAAATTTGAATCACTTTGAGGCTTATAAATACCCCTTCCTTTTCAGCTGAAAAATATAACCCTTAGAGAGTTAGATTTTGAAAATAAGTCTTAGGAAAGTCTTGTTCTTCATTTGCTTAAGTGTTCACCTCATTCTTCTTGTGAAATCTTGTAAGAGTGTGAACCACTTGTAAAGGGTTGTAAGAGGGGTATTTGATCCTTCCCCTTCAAAGGATTTGATAGTGGAAGAAGGGAGCCTCATCGGAGAAGGCTTCGGAAGTGGATGTAGGTCACTTTGACCGAACCACTATACATCGCTGCGTCTTGATTGTGTGAGTGTTTAAATTTCTGTTTTACTTTGCTGCAAGCCTTTACTTTACTTGCTCCACTTCCTTTTTATCTTTGTACGCATGCTTTAAAGTTAGAACGCAAAAATCGGTTTCAAATGAAACGTTGCTTTCATCATACGAAGTTTCCGAAGCTTGTTTTAAATCGCTAAAAAATCCATCGTTTTATCCGCTGCACTAATTCACCCCCCCTCTTAGTGCCGCTCGATCCCTAACACTCATGCAAGATGGTCGACCACTCGCATACACTAGCAAGGCATTGTCTCCCTCCCATCAAAAAATGTCTATCTATGATAAGGAGATGCTCGCCATTGTGCTCGTACTAACAAAGTGGAGACCCTACCTGATTGGCTGATGATTTCAGATTAAAACCGACCATAGAAGCCTTAAGTACTTTTTGGAGCAGAAGATATCATCCCCGGAGCAGCAAAAATGAGTAACCAAACTTCTAGGATTTGATTATGAAATTATTTATAAAAAGGGGGAGAAAACAGAAATTAAAAATCAAAAGATCACCCAACTACTTGTTGAATTTGATGATGTTGCTGGTTTCTGGATCCTTCTTCCATTCCTCCCTCTCTGGTTGCTGCTGGAGATGCATAAGAAAGCCACCATTTATCTTATGTAAAACTTTCTCCATTCGTTGGTTGAAACGGTGGTTACGTTGCTTCCGCGCTTCCCGCGTAGGGTGACTTGTTTACCTTTGCAATAGAATTTCATAATCAATTTGGAAAAGTTCCAAGAGACATCACCTAATATCGTCAGCCATTCTATGCCCAGCATAGCCTCATAATCATCAATTGGTAGGAGGAAGAAGTCGGCAACAATTTCTTGGCCCTGCAGTAATAGTTTCACCTGTGGGCATCTTTGGTCGCATTTTAGGATTCGGCCGTCGGCAACCTTTACGTCGAACTTGCTGCAACCTTCGATATAGAGTGCCATCCAAGCAGCAACCTTACTATTTAGAAAATTATTAGTATTGCCTATATCGATGAGAACGGTGATTGGTTGTTGTTTGAGCAGGCCTCCAACTTTCATCGTTTGCGGATTTGAGTAGCCAGCTAGCGCATGTACCATAAAGTCGGTTGATTGTGGCTCTTCTTCCACATCTTCATTCTCATGTTCAAGACTCTCTTCTGGCTGTTCACTGATCTCTTCTTCCACTGGTTCAATCACAAGAAGTCTCCCTTTTTTACAGCGATGCTCGCGGCTCCACGGCTCGTCACAATGCCAACATAACCCCTTGGCAGATTGGTCTCGAAGCTCTTCTCTTGTCAACCTTTTTGGTGCAGGAGCTCGACTGATAGTAGGGGGGGCTGAGGGATTCAATATTGCTGGTTGGGGAATGACCCTAGTCCTCCGGACTTCATGGTTCAATCGCTCCTCTTGAAGTCGTGCGAAAGAGATGGCTGCCATAAGCGTGTACGGTTGTCGTGCTTTAACTTCTCCTCGGATCTCCGGCTTTAAGCCCTCAATAAATATCCCTAATAATTGTTTTTCAGACCAATCATGAGTTTGATTAGATAACCTTTCAAACCTGGTTTGATACTCCTGGATGGTGGAGGTTTGTCGGATCTTTGCTAGTTGTCCGTCGATGTTCTCGTAATCGGTTGGTCCAAAGCGGATCAGCAGTCCTTCTTTGAATTGTCGCCATGAGAGGACTCCATGAGTGTGTTCAAACCAATCAAACCATTGTATGGCATCCCCTTCAAGATGTATAGCTGCAATTTCTACCATAGATGCGTCCGCAGTTTTGTGATACCGAAAATATCACTCCGTGCATGAGATCCAACCAATCGGGTCTCCTTATTCCCATCTAGGGAAGTCCACCCTCATGCCTGGATAGTGGGGATCGGTCATAGAGCCTCCCCTCTCCTGGAGGTCATCTCTTCGATTAGAGCTCTCCCCTTGATGTGATTTCTTTGGGCTCGGTGGTCGACCCAAACTAAGTTCGGCAAAGAGAGTCCGAATCTTCTCCTCCATTCGTGTCTCGAAGGCTTCAAATTTAGCATCAATTGCCTCCTCGGATGCCATAGCATATGTCTCCAAATCTGTAATATTAAGATCTCTTTTTTGCTGTCGAGTTAAAGGCATGTATTGGTTGAGAGAAGTGGTGGTTGAAAGGGTTGGTGGATTGGTGAATGTAGGCTGCGGTTTAGGCTTATTTTGTGACTGTTTTGGGTGCTATTTGGGGCTGCGATTTGATAGAGTTTTGGGCTGAGATGGTAGTGGATGAAGGTTAGGGAAGAGGGTTTTAGATCTGTGGTAGCTCGCAGTAAAGATTTGACAAAAATCAGTAGAAATTGCTGCATATATGCGCTGTCTCATAAGAGCAGAATTGTCGTCGAAGAAATAGCGGTTTCTCGATGAGATTTCCAGTGAAAACTCAGGGGTTTGAGGAGGGGGTTTAATGGTAGAATTTTAGTTTAGATAGCAACAAGGATAACAAATTGGATCAAGAAATTTTGGCAGCAAAGCAGTAAAGAAATCGGTGCAAGTTGCGATAGCAGAATTCTCGTCAAAAAATTTCAGCAGTTTGTGATGAGAGATTGCAGCAACACACGAATTTGTTTTTGTGATGAATTCCATAATAGATCAATCACGGATGGGAGCCAAGATGATCTATGAGGTGCATAAAAAATTTCGTTCAAAAAGGATAACGATTAGATCGGTTAAAGGCAGCAACACACGGCTGAAATTTTCTATAGCAATCCTTCGTTCGCAAAGATGGTAACTTTTGCAACATAAGGAATTCGCAGCAAGGGATCGATAGAAAAACTTCTTTTTGATATTTTAGATGAAAAATTGCAGTAGCAAAAGGTATTGATGGTAGAAAAATACCAGATCTCTGATGCAATTAGAGGTGGCGACTGTAGATTGATTTGATCTACGTCAAGAGATGACGGTGGAGACGACGACGTCAAGAGCAATTGTGGGAATTGCTTGGCTAATGGTAGGCGGCAGGGATGGAAGCAAAAGCAGCAAGATCGCTACTCTGATACCAGATGATAGAACCCCAGAGGAATTTTATAGAGATTGATCTTTGAGGGGGATCAACCCTTGGAATGCTATAGGGGTTCCACCCTCCAAGTATTCTGGTGGCTGCAATTGTAGATTGATCTTTCTTATTCCAAAGAGGTGGAGGCTACAAGCTTATATAGAGCTCCAAACCCTAGCCCTAGGGGCAGCTTCCTAAGTGAACTACCCAATTTGCCCTCAACTTTAGTGGGCCGGCCCAGTAACAAGGGGGGCGATGGCTAAGAAGCCCAAAGACCCAAATATAAACCCTAGCCTCTCTTCTTTATAGGATAGAGGTGGCTAGGTGGGGTTTATTACATTCTCACAGGGTTTTTATTAGCTGCTACATGGTTGAATAGGACCTAACCCTGCTAGGGTCCTATCAATCTAGGCTATAATTTAGGCTTGTTTTATAGCTATTTTGGGTGCAGTTTGGGGGTGTAGCTTGGTGGAGTTTTAGGGCTGTGATGATAGTGGATGAAGGTTACGGAAAAGGATTTTAGATCTATTGTAGATGGCAGCAAAGGTTTAATAGAAATTGGTGGAAGTTGCTATAAATAGGTGCTGTCTTGCAAGAGCAGAATTATCATCGAAGAAACAGTGATTTCTCGATACAATTTCTAGCAAAAAACAAGAGATTTGAGGAGGGGATTTAATAATAAAATCTCGGTTTAGATAATAGCAATGATGACAAATTTGATCAAGAAAATTTCGGTAGAATAACGGTAAGGAAATCAATGTAAGTTGTGATAGCAGAATTCTCGTCGAAAAATTCCAACAGTTTACGACAAAAATTTACAGCAACACAAGAATGTTTCAGAGATGAATTCCATAATAGATCAATCACAGCTGAAAGCCAAGACAATCTATGAAGTGTATAAGAAATTTTATTCAGAAAGAATAGCAAATAGATCGATTTAAAAGCAACAATATGTAGTTGAAATTTTTTGCAGCAATCCTTCATTTACAAAGATGATAACTTTTACGATGAAAGGAATTCGTAGCAAGGGATAATAAAAAAAAATTCTTTTTGGTATTTAGAATGAAAAATTATAATAGCAAAATGTATTGGTGATAGGAGAATACCATATCTCTGATGTAATTAGAGGTGGTGGCAGTAGATTGATTTGATCTACGACAGAAGATGGCGGTGGAGACGGTGCTGTCAAGAGCAATTATGGGAATTACTTGGCTGATGGTGGGCGGCAGGGGTGGCAGCAAAAGCAACAAGATCGTTGCTCTGATACCATATGATAGAACTCCAAAGGAATTTTATGTAGATTAATCTTTGAGAGGGATTAACCCTTGGAACTCTATAGGGGTTCCACCCTCCTAGAAGTTCGCTAGATGATTGAAATTATAGATTGATCTTTGTTATTCAAAAGAGGTAGAGGCTACATACTTATATAGGGCTCCAAACCCTAGCCCTAGGGGGCTGCTGCCTAAGTAAATTATCTCTTTTGCCCTTAACCTTAGCCAACCTACCCAATAAAGGGGGCAATAGCTAGGAAGCCCTAATGCCCCAAATATAAACCCTAGCCACTTTTTTTTTATAGGATAGAGGTGGCTAGGTAGGGTTTATTATAATCTCATAGGGTTTTTATTAGCTTCTACTTGGTTGAGTAAGACCCAACCCTACTAGGGTCTTATCACCTTCCTATTAAAGAACTAATCAGGTCATTAATGACCCATGAGATGACACTCTTGGAACATGATGAAAAAATGAACCATCTTCTAAAGAACATGAAGAGTTTGGAACTTTGAACAAAAGAATACCACTTGAGTGATAACTCAAGTGATGATGACGATGATGACTTTGGACTCCTCACTATTAAATTTAATAAGTTTATGAAACATGAATCTAAAACTAAAAATGAACTTAAACGGAAGAAGAGGCCAAAGAAAAAGAAAGCACCCAAGGACGAATCAAGTGACGAAAAGGCGAAATGTGCTTTGACGGCCTTCGACCATAAGGTAAGCAACTCAACCAAAACCTCTTTGCTTTATGAAATTACTTGATGCTTATCATGAGAATGCTTGATTTAGTTAGTAGGAAATAAAAATTATTTTCAAAAATTATATCATGCTTGTCCTTCTAATGTTTTTGAAAATTAAAATGATACTTGTATGATAAAGAAACAAAATGTTTTGTGATAATGATTGTACTCCTAACAAGATTAATTTCATGAAATCATGCATGATAATGAAAATGTTAAATATATGTATCATACTTATGATTTGAAATCTTCTATTTTGGATTAATGTGTTTTTGGCTTTGACAAAATTTGTTTCAGATTTATAGATGATGGCTTTCGTATAAAAACTTGAATATACTTATATGAAACAAATGAAACACATAAAAAGGAAAGCATATGATCATGATAAATTCATGAATCTTGATGATTTTATATTGCTTTTGGTTTCAAACAAGATGTATGATTTTTGACACAAAAATTAATTATCGGGATAATCGCATATTTCATAATAATGCTTACACACCATGTAGGATTAAAAGATAGAAGCAAATAAATTGATGATTTTGAACTACTTTGAGATTGTCAACATGATGCTTGGCTTTTGTGTGAAAATTTGAATATGATTATACGAGATCAATCACATGAAATAAAACAAATAAAAAATGAGAAAATGTACTATCATGATGTTTTATGTTTCATGCGTTTGGTCTTGATAGTTTTGATGAAACTTTGATTTATACGATGATGCATGTCTTTATGAAATCAATTGCAAAACTAAAAGACTTAACCAACATTAGTATCAATAAACTTTCCGAATGAAAGAAAAGTGGTCATAATGATGCTTTCGGTTCTAAATGTGATGCTTGACATTTTCGTAAAACTTTGAACATGCTCACCTTAATTGAGACATAAAAAAAAGGGGAAGCAAAATGTATTATCATGATGAATCAAGTCTTTTGCTTAAAGATGTTTTATTTATTTGTTCTCAATCATTTTTATGATGAAATTTTTCGATGACGTGTCATATTTTTTGCCTTGATGACGAAACATACATTTCAATTTTATATATGATACACATATATGCATGCTATGAATCTCTTGAATTATGAAAGAAATTTTGATGATGGTTTGAATATATGAATCGATAATCTTAGTCCCTTGTTTGATACATGAAATTTCTTGATGATTCAATAATTCTTGAATGAGTTAAAAAGGATGGATACCTTGAAAATAAAAGAAATATCATTGGAATTAAAATAATGGTATCATGCTTGATGATTTGTTTTACGAAGTTTGCCTTTCACTCTTGAACATTGATACATCTTTATTAAGGGCAAAGGCATGTTTATAAGAAGAATCACATAAATTGAATCAAGGCATTTTTTATCCTGTCGAGATTAATGAATTCATGAAAATCTCTTGAATCATGAAAATGATCTTCATGATTTGATAATGAGGTTGGAGTTGATGAATTGATTAGAATGAGATGATTCATGACTTCTATTTTGATTTCTTGGACTTATGACTTGAAACTAAAATCTTTTCCTCTATGATTGCTTCCTTTTTACCACTTACTAAAGAGGAAAACAATCCAAGTCATGATCCTGATGTCTTGATAATTGAACTTCTTATAATGTGATCTTGATATCTTGATACTTGGAATTTGCTTTTATGAAATCTTGATGAGAATTCTTATGCATAAATCAAGTTGCTCTTTTTGCTATTTATTATCAAGTGAATCTTAATCTTTATATTTAATACCTATGATTCTTTAAGATTTTTTATCTCCTAAGAATTCTTTATGTTACTTGCTAAAAGGGAGATTTATTGAAATGATTCATGGACTTCTTGCATTTATAACTTTTGGTATTCACGAATTGATCCTTGTTGATTTTTCATCTTTCATGATTTCTTTGCATTTTTGCCTTATATGCATCATGTGATAATTAAAAGATTATTTTAAATTTTTATTAATTAAATTCGTAATTGATGTGAAAAGTTTATATCATTATATTCTCTCCCTTCTTTTTGACAATGACAAAGGGGGAGATAGATTGCTAGCTTATACATCACAAGAGAAGAAATTGCTAGCCTATGTATCGCAAAGAAAACTTAACTTGCTAGCCTGAACATTGAGAAGTAAAAAGTTGTTATCTCAAGAGAGGCAAAAATTTTGCTAACTTTCAAAAATTGCTAAGCTTGTAAAGGCAAAACTTGTTGCACCTCTCAAAAGAAGAACAAACAAAGTGCTATCTTGCCTATCATGAGAAACTAAGTGTAAACTTTCATATCTCAAGAAGCAAGTAAAAAATTGCCATGCTTAAACTTAGAAACTTGCTATGATTGAATGTTGTGATGTAAATCTTGCTAATGTGTTATAAAAACTTACATATTTTTAAACTAGATATGATGAAACTTCTTTTTGTTGATGAAAAAGGGGGAGAAGTAAATTGATGAGTTTATACATTGTATGATGATTTTTGCATAAATGTTTTTGATGACATATTACTTGGATTTTTGAAATCCAAGGGTTCTATTAATATGACATATTGATAGCAGGAGTTTGGTTAAACTTTGGGAGTTAAGGTTAACTCCGTCATCAATTAGTTATCATCATAAAAAAGAGGGAGATTACTTACCCAAAAAAGGGGGGGGGGGAGATTGTTGAATCTTGGATTTTGATGATGAATCTAATTGATTGTATTTTGGTTGTCTAATTGTGTTTTGAGTCACGCAGGTCTATCTTGTTCAAGATTAGATAATTGAAGCAAGATGTATTAACATTGCGCTAGAGGAGAATACGTCAAGAGATTGTGCATCAAGTCGGAGATCCGGTCGACGATCGACAAAAGGCTTCAGATAAAGAAATTAGACATCGAGCCAAGAAGAGTGGAGTTGCACCTAGAAAATCGGGGTTGCGGGGGTTAATGGCCGATTGGGCAATAGGCCACAAGAGAGGACGATGCGCCGAAGAACTAAATGAAGCACCGATAAACCAATGACATGTCGGGCAACTAATTATGATTCACATTATAATAAATTATCTAGATTGAAATAGAATCAAGGACTAATTAGGTTATAATTAGGCTAACCCAGTTAAGGGCCAATTGGGCCCGTACCCGGATAAGTTTGGGCCGAACTCAAGGCCCAAATAGAATTGTTGAACCTTGTCTAGCAGTGGCACCACCAAACTGGGGCAGTGGTACTACCCAAGGTTCGGTCTTCCAGGTTATCTAGGCGGTGGTACTACCCAATGTTAGTGTTCTTGGGTGGTGGTACCATTGGCTAGGCAATGGTATCGCTAATACACCTAAAATCCAGGGTGATTCAAATTTAGGCTCCAAATTTGAATTCTCATGGGGTCTATATATACCCCAAGTGTTCTTGCTTGGGACAATAAGAATTGAGCAGAAAAAGGTGCCAAAATTCTATTGAAACCCTTGTAAAACAAAGTGTCCCTCCTCCTTAGCATAGAAGTGTAACTCTAAGGGAGAGTGAGGGAAATCTTATAAGAAAAGCACTGTAAGAGGGTTAGTCTTCGCCTGTTAAAAGAGAGACTACTACTAGAAAGCCGGTAGCCTCAAGTAAAGAAGACTCGGGAGTGGACATAGGTCAAATGACCGAACCACTATAAAATCGGTTTGTGTTTACTTATTGCATTTACATTTCTGCAAACACTTTTACCTTACTGCAATCACTCAAATTCTTCTCTTTCACTTATAAACGTTTTTCAAGTTTAACACATTTTCGAAACGGCTTTTATCAAAATGATTTTTATTATACGTGCTTTTTTGAAAATGCACAAACTTATCATATTTTACCGCTGCACTAATTCAACCCCCCAACCCCACCCCCCCGCCTCTTAGTGCCGAACTGATCCTAATAGCCTTTAGTCCATAGATGGACTTAAGCACCCTGTATACTTTATCTAGAATTTCTTTGGATACGAATCCCTCAAGCTGTATCATACACACCTCCTTCTCAAGGTTGACATTGAGGAACATAGTTTTCACATCCATTAGCCAGATCTCATAATCATAGTGTGCTGTAATAGTCAATAGAATTTTGATGAAATTTAGTATAGCTATAAGTGAGAAGGTTTTGTCATAGTCAATACCTTATCTTTGATGATACTCCTTAGCCACTATCCTTGCTTTATAGGTCTCTACATTTTCATCTACTCTAATCTTCTTCTTGAAGATCCATTTACAACCAATGGGTACGATACCCTTAGGTGCATCAACTAAGTTCTATACCTTGTTGGAGTATATGAAATCTATCTCAGAGTTCATGGCTTCTTGCCACTTCCTGGAGTCTTTATTTATAATAGCCTCCTTGTAGGTTTGAGGATCAATATCCCCAACATCCTCTTCTCTGATATGTCCCATAATATCTCGCAGGAGGATGGGCACTCTACCGGACTTTCATAAATTTAAAACTTATGTGCTAGGTACTTGAATAGACTCAAGTTGTAGAATGATGCTTGAGTTAGGTTCTCCAACCTTACTCAACTCTATCACGCTCCTATTGTCTCTATCAAGAACGTGTTCCTTCTCAATGAATATGTTAGGACTCTAGCTAGAAGAGTCCTAATTCAGATTCATTAAAGGGGGCAAACATGTAAATCCTAAGGGCATTCATGTAAATCCTATCTAGCCAACCCCTATTAAAGAGGTGAAGAGGCCGGCTAGGTTAGGATTAGTTTGGAGGTTGCTTCTTAGAGGAGTCTTATTAGAAGTAGGAGTCCTATTAGAGAAGGAGTCCCTATTAGAAATAGGAATTAATTAGAAATAGGGGTCTTGAGTAGGAGTCCTATTAGGAGTTGAGGTTTAGAAGTCCTATAAATAGACATGTTTTCACTCTCTTTTCATCATAAATAGATCATCCTTTTAGCAGCCTTTGAGCAATAACTTGGAGGAAGGAACCCCTATAAAGTTCCAAGGAGGCCGATCCCCTAAAGAGATCAACCCCAAGCTTAGAATCTACAGGGGTTCTAACACTTGGTATCAAAGCAGCGTTCTTGGAGTCTCACTACCCTTCCATAGCCACCCATCAGCCCTCTACAGCTGCCCAAAGCAATTCCCACAATTGCTTAAAAGATAGTCGCTGAATTCCACTATTATCTCCACTATGGCGGATCATCCTTTGATCTCCCTGTGAATTGAACCATGTTCTAGTTTCCTACCTTACTGCTGCTATAATTTATTATCCATATTCAAAAAATCCAAAAAAATTATTCCTATATTGCTGCATAAATTTTTCGTCGTAAAGTTTTCATCTCTACGATGAAAGATGCACTATAGAATTCCAATCGCATAAGCACTTTTTTTTATCTTGCTACTGCATTTCTTCTATCCAAATCTCTATGAAATTTTTATGACGGCTTTGACACTTACAACAGTGGATTCCCCTTTGGTTTCATAGAAAAATTCTTAATATAAACCACTGATCTTTTACATCCAAACTGCTACACTTTAGATGTAAAAATTTACTGTAGTACCTTTCCGTGATCCTTAATTTTACCAAACCTCTTGCTATCTTTTTCTTCTATGAAATTTTTAATAGCATTACCACTCTCTTACTAGTAGATTCCCTTTGAGTTTTACATGAATCTCTATTAAGAATTGCTAGAAAAAATTGCTTCCTTACTGCTTGAATTTTTTCGGTGAAAAATCTGGTGCTGCACCTTTGTCCTTTTTCTTCTCCGTAACCTACCAAACCCTAGCCACCTTGCTGCCACCAACTAAGATATCTTTAGAGCATTCCTTTAGCCCTAAGATGAAGCCATCATAACCTATTTTTATAGCCCTAACAACATTAAAAAATATAGCCTAAAATAGTAAACCATTATAGCTGAACCCTTCTATCATCGATCTATTGTCCGAACCTTCCACCATCCCATGTCATTGACCTATCAACAAAAGAAAGACAAGGACATCTCTGATCTAGAGGCATATTCTATGGCTTCTCAGGATCCAATTGATGCCAAATTTGAAGCATTGGAATCTCGGATTGAATCGCAACTTGAATCGTGCTTGGAGGACAAATTGCATGCTTTGTTTGCAGAATTCAGAATTGGACAACCACCGAGTCTCACCAAATTTCAGTGAGGAGAGAATTTAGAGAGGCCTCTAGAGAAAGAGAGATAGCCCTTGGACATACTTCAGCCATGCATGAGGGTGGACTTCTCGTGATGGGAAGACGAAGACCCGACGGGGTGGATTTCGTGCGTCAAACGTTACTTTCGCTACTACTGAACGTTGAATGATACTATGGTGGAAATTGCTATCATCCACCTTAAAAGAGATGCTATTTAATGTAACAATTGGCTGGAATACAATTATGGGGCTCCGACGTGGAATCAATTTAAGAACGCACTGCTGAACTATTTTGGACCTACGGAGTATGAAAATATTGATAGCCAACTCGCAAAAATTCGACAAACCTCTACGATTCAAGAGTACCAAACCAGGTTTGAAAAGCTATCCTACCTTGCTCATGATAGGACTGATCATCAATTGTTAGGAACATTCATCGAAGGACTCAAGCCAAAGATAAAAGGGGAGGTTAAGGCGCGATAGCCCTGTACCATGATGGCTGCGATTTCTTTCGCCCGAATATAGCTCAACCAAGATGCTCGAAGGATGAGAACCTCTCCTAGGCCTGTGGTATATAAACCTCCTTTTACTCCTAGCCATCCTTCATTGCCAAAAAAATTGACAAGAGAAGAACTACGTAACCGATCAGTAAAGGGTCTTTGTTGGCATTGCGATGAGCCGTGGAACCACGATCATCGCTACAAAAGGGGCTGCCTCCTACTGATTGAACCTCTTGAAGACATGGAGGAGGAGGTCCAGGAGCATAAGGAAGAGGTCACCAATGAAGAACAGCAACCGGTTGATATTACGATGCATGCCCTTGCCGGTTATGCGAACCCACAAACGATGAAAGTGGGGGGACTTCTGAAGCAACAACCGATCACCATTCTTATTGACACCGGGAGCACTAATAATTATATGAACAGCAAGGTTGCTATCTAGATGGCCTTACCTATCAAGAATTGCAGCATGTTTGATGTTAAGGTCGCCAACGGATGAATTTTGAAGTGTGATCGTAGGTGCCCACGGGTGAAACTGTTGCTGCAGGACCAAGAGATAATTGCATATTTCTTCCTCTTCCCTCTTGATGATTATGAGGCCATGCTCAGCATCGAATGACTGATGACATTAGGTGATATTTCTTGGAATTTTTTGAAACTAATTATGAAATTTTATAATAAAGGAGAAATAAGTGATACTGCACGGGAAACGTGGGGGTGATGTAATGATGATTTGCACACAAAAAATGGAGAAAGTTTTGCACAAAGCGTGCATCGACTTTTTAGTACAACTTGAGCAGTAATCTAAGGAGAGCCAACCAAATTTGAAGATCCAAACCTACTTCCCTTGCTTGCTAAATTTTTAGATATATTTGATGAACTACGTAGCCTACCTCCTACCTATTGGCATGATCATCGTATACCGATTCTTCCGGACAAACCTCAAGTAAATACTCAGTTATATCAGTATCTACATCTCTAAAAGATGAAATATCTTAGGCATATCATATCAAAGAAAGGTGTGGCGGTGGAACCCTCCAAAATTAAAGCAATGCAGAATTGGCCGACCCCGAGGAATATGAAATCGCTGTGTGGCTTTCTCAATTTAACAGGCTACTACCATAAGTTCATGAAAAACTATGGAAAGATCAATGCACCCCTTACTTCATTGCTAAAAAAAGATGCTTTTCAATGGTTGGACAAAGCCACCACCGCCTTCGATGAACTTAAAGCCACAATGTTGACAACGCCTGTACTAGCGCTACCCGACTTCGGCAAGACTTTTGTTATTAAAGCCGATGCCTCTGGAGTCAGAATTGGTATTATACTAATGCAAGATGGCCGCCCCCTCACTTATACTAGTAAGGCATTATCGCCTTCCCATCTCAAGATGACTATTTATGACAAGGAGATGCTCGCAATTGCGCATGTGGTGGCCAAATGGAGATTGTACTTAATCGGGTAACATTTTCAAATCAAGACTGACTATAAAAGCCTAAAATATTTCTTGGAGTAAAAAATATCTTCCCCCGAGTAGCAAAAATGGGTAACAAAACTTCTTGGATATGATTATAAAATAACTTACAAAAAGGGGAAAGAAAATGTTATCACAGATGCGCTTTCGCGGTTACCCATGCAAGCTGAATTTTTGACCGTTTCACTTCCGATCAACGACTTCCTTGAAGATATTAGGAGGGAATGGAAAGATAATCCAGAGACCAGTAAGATCATAAAACAAATTGAAGAAAGCACCAAGCTCCGTGGCTCATTACAGTTGGGAGTCAAAAGACTTACACTATAAGGGACGCATTGTGTTTGTGCCAAATTCTACTTGCATAAAGACCATCCTTCAAGAGATATATTCCACACCTGCGGCCGGGCATTCCAGGTTCCTTAGAACTTATAAGAGAATTAAGTAAAATTTTTATTGGATAGGGATGAAAAATATTATTGCTGAATTTGTAGCACAATGTAATGTATATCAACGACATAAAAGTGAGACAGTGGCAAGTCCTGAAAAGCTGCAACATCTACCCATCTCGGACTCAATATGGACTAATATATTAATGAACTTTATCGAAGGTCTTCCCTCATCATAAGGAAAGGGTATAATTTTTATCGTGGTTGATCGCCTTACAAAGTATGCTCACTTTTGCGCTGTTCGTAATCCCTACACTACTAGTATTGCTCGAATCTTTATGGAGAATATTGTAAAATTGCATGGAATGCTGAGATCTATTATAAGTGATCGTGATAAAGTCTTCACAAGCAAATTTTGGATAGAATTATTCCAGATGCAGGGCTCTAATTAAAAATGAGTACGGCATATTGTTGGTTTGGCAAGTCCCACATCGAGAAAATCAAGCATGTTATTTCCTATTGCAACTATAAATAAGGGCTTGGGCTTTAAAGCCAAGTGCAACACAAGAAAAGCCTAATTGTTTGCTTTGGATTTAATTTCTATTAAATCCATACTTAGTTAAAATATTTTGGACTTTTCTTGTTTAGTAGTTTTTTTGGCCTAGGAACACTTTCCTAAGGCATTTGTAATTGTCCCTTTATAGTAGAGTTTTGCTCCTCCTCCGTCAATGGACGTAGGTCAATTAATCGAACGATGTAAATTTTGTGTTCCTATCTCTTTTATTTTTTTCTGCTTTATTATTGTCTTTATTGGGTTGCCAAATTACCCATTGGTTAATTTTCTAGAACCCTTCTCTAACAAACTAGTATCAGAGCCATAGGTCCTAGGTTTCTTTGTATGCTCTAGGATCTTTGGCAACGATGATAATAACAAAGCTCGTTGTCAAGAAATTCGACAGAAATGTCAACTTCAGCATGTGGCAACTCAAGATGGAGGCCATTCTGGTTCAAGACGGAATTGATTTGGCACTACAGGGAGTTAAGAAAATCTCAGGGGTATGTCAAAGGAAGATTTTGTAGGTATAGATAAGAAGGCCCAATCAAGCATTATTTTAAATCTCTCTGACGAGGTTTTACGGGAGGTAGCAACGGAGACTACGACTAAGAGCATGTGGGATAAGCTTAAAGCTTTGTATATGAAGAGAATAGTAGAGAATCATCTCTACTTGAAGCAGAGTTTGTATATGCTTCGGATGACTGAAAGTATATCTATACTCTCACATCTTGATAAATTTGATTCCTTAGTTATGGATTTGAAAAATATAGATGCGAAAATTGATGACGAGGAAAGGCCCTGTTACTTTTGTGTTCTCTTCCCCAATCCTTTAAGTATTTCCGTGATACTATGATTTATGAAAAAAAAATAATTTCGTATCAAGAAATTAAATCTATATTAAAATCTAAGGAGCAGATAGATAAGGATATCACTGGGGAAAGTAGTGGGAATCAAGCTGAGGGTCTGGTTGTTAGGGGTAGAACGGATAAAAGGAAATTTGATAGTAGTAGATCTAAATCTAGATCTAAATCCAGACATATAAATTTAGAGTGCAGATATTGTCATAAAATGGGACACATTAAGATCGATTGTTTTAAATTAAAAAATAAATTAAAGCAAAAGGGAAAACTTGTTGAGAAAACTACTAAGTCCGCTGAAGCTAGTGTTACAGCTGATGAGAATGTTAGAAATATTTATTGAATCTCAGATTTTGATGATGAAACTAATTGAGTGTGATTTGTGGTCTAACTGCATTTTGAGTTACATAGGTCTACTATCGATCAGGATTAGACAGTTAACACTGGAGGAATTGACGTTGCGCCGGAGGTGATCACATCTGGATATTAGATGTCAAGTTGAAGGTTCGGTCGACAATCGGTGGAAGGCTTCGTACGTCAAGCATCGGGCCTAGAAGTGCATGTTGCGCCAAGGATATCGAGGTTGCGGAGGTCATCCGCCGATTGGGCAATGAACCGCAAGAGAGGACGATGTGCCGAAGGATCAGACGAAGCACCGACCAATGACGTGCCGGGCAACTGAAAGTCAATTCGCGTTGTAATAACTGTCTAGATCGAAGTAGAGTGTTTGTTGTTTGTGTGCAGGATTAACTACGATGAAGATAAGGACATAAAGCAAAACAAAGTACCAGAAGACAAGTGTGATGGATCGTTGGGAGTTCAAGAGTTCGACGGAGGTCCGAAGATTCGTTGGGAGTATTGTCGGAACCGATTGAGAATGAGTAGGGAGCTTGTCGAAGGGTTTTCGGAAGTTCACCGGAAGGTTTGTCGAAAGTTCACGGAGCTTGCCAAAAAAGATCGGAGCTTGCCAATGAAGCTCATTGGAACTCGCTAAGATTATTGTGAAGTCCAGGAGCTTGTTGGGAGTCTGCAAAATGGTTTCCGAGGGTTCATCGGAAAACCACCGGAAGTTCACCGAAAGCTTACCAAAATAAGTCTTATCTTGTGGACTTTGAAATAGCTTAAAAAATATTTTTAAAATTTGTAGTTAGCATATAATTTGGTTTAGGATTAGGTGTTAATTCTATAAACCAAATTTGAACCAATTTGGACGTCATTTGGACCGATTTTGGTCGAGTTTTCGGTCGAAACCACTGTGCTGAAAATGACATGGGTGGTAGTACCGCCCTTGACTGGTGGTAGTACCGCCCACTACGAGCTGATGGTGGTAGTACTCTGTGCACTATCAGTCTGACGACTTACAAGCGATAGCACCGCCTGCACCGGGAACTCCAATTTGATTTCAAATTTGGAGCCCAAATTTGAATCCATTTTGGATCTATAAATACCCCCCCTTTCTCAGCTGAAAGAGGACCCTTGGAGAGTTAGATTTTGAAAATAAGTCTTGGGAAAGTCTTGTTCTTCATTTTCTTAAGTGTTCACCTCATTTCCTTCTCTTTGTGAAAACTTGTAAGAGTGTGAACCTCTTGTAAAAGGGTTGTAAGAGGGGTATTTGGTCCTTCCCCTTCAAAAGGATTTGCTAGTGGAAGTTGGGAGCCTCATCGGAGAAGGCTTCGGAAGTGGATGTAGGTCAGATGACCGAACCATTATAAATCGGTTTGTATTTACTTTCTCGCAACTTACTTTGCTGCAAACCATTTTCATATGCTGCCTTATTTACTCAACTTCATTTTCATCTTCTTATGTATGCTTTAAAGTTAAAACGCAATCTTTCTTAGTTCAAACGAAATGCTGCATTCATTCGTACGAAGTTTCCAAACTTGTGTTAATCGCTGAAAAATCTATCGTTCTTTACCGCTGCACTAATTCACCCCCCCCTCTTAGTGCCACTCGATCCCTAACAATTTGTATCAAAGCGATGTTCTTTCTCTTTCAGATTTACACCCGTGAGAAATGACTCTAATTGGTTTTCAAGAGGGCTTTTCAGTTTTTCGTCCACCGTTCTTTAACGGTTCGGACTACACTTATTGGAAAACTCGAATGAGAGTTTTCATGCTTTCAATAAATTTGGATTTGTGGAACATCATCAAAAATGGCTTTCAACTTCCCTCTAAACCGACGAACGAATGGTCGAACTTAGAGAAGAAATCATTTTCTTTAAACACAAAGGCTATGAATGCCTTATTTTGCGCTTTGGTCAAAAACGAGTTCAATCAGATTTCTATGTGCGAAACGGCTTTTGACATTTGGCAAACTCTTGAACTCATGCACGAGGGAACTAGTAGAGTTAAAGACTCGAAAGTAAACCTCTTATTGCATAATTTTGAGCTCTTCCAAATGACACCAAGCGAATCTATCGACGACATGTACACCCGATTCACGGATGTCGTCAATAGTCTAAGAAGTCTTGGTAAATCTTTTTCAAGTTTTGATTTAGTAAACAAGATTTTAAGATCCCTTCCAAAAGAGTGGGATCCAAAAGTAACGCCAATATAAGAAGCTAAAAATTTACATGACTTATCTCTTGAAGAACTCATTGGGTCTTTAATGACCTATGAAATGACTTTCTTGGAACACAATGAACTCGATAAACACATGGAGCACCTTCCAAAGAATAGGAAGGATTTGGCACTTCAGACTATGAAATGTAACTTGAGTGATGACTCAAGTGATGAGGACAATGAAGATGATATTGAACTTTTAATGAATCTTAATAAGTTCATTAGACAAAAATCTAAAATGAACAATGAACTTGAATGGAGGAAGAGGCCAAAGATGAAGAAGAAGCACAAAGAAGAATCAAATGACGAAACGGTGAATTGGGCTTTAACGGGCTTCGACTATAAGGTAAGTAACTTAACTCCCTTGAATTATTTTGAAATTACATAATGCTTTCCATGAATGCTTAACTTAGTTAGTAGGAATTTTTTTTTCATGCTTTTCTTGTATTTTTGGAAATTTAAATTGTTTTAAAATTATACTATGCTTTTCTTTCTAGTATTTTTGAAAAGTAAAAATTATGAATGATACTTGCATGATTTGTGATATTGCCTAGGATTAATCCATGCATGCGTATCTTGATGTTTTATATTTCATTTCTAAACATGATGTTTGATCTTTAAATTTTTGTATCAGGCTTAATGAGGAATTGAAATGATGAAGATTAAAATCTTACATTTTGGAATAATGTATATTCGGACTTGATGGTTTTCATGACAAAATTATTTTTCACATTTTTATAAAATGATGCATGATTTTAGCAAAAATTTGAGCATTGATCATCTTGTTATTACAAATGAAAGAAAGAATTAAAATAATTTTGATGATGCATTATGAAAACATGCTTAACGATTGTATCATACTTGATGACTTGAAATCTCATATTTTGAAATAATATATTGATAATGAATCCATGAATCTTGATGATTTTCCTATCACTTTTTGGCTTTAAACTTGATACATATCTTTCATACAAAATGTTTTTGGGCATGCTTATGTGAAATCTTACTTGATAAATGAAAATGCTCCATACGTATGATCATGACAAATTCATGAATCTTGATGATTTTACATTGCTTTTGATTTCAAACAAGATGCATGATTTTTGACACAAAAAATTAATAGCATGTTTCAAGATAATGCTTGCACACCAAATATGATTAAAAGATAAAAGCAAGCATATTGATGATTTCATTTTTACATGAAAGTTTTGAACATGCTTATATAAGATCAACCATATAAAATAAAACACAAAATTTAAAAATATTTTAATCACAATATTTTATTTTTGATGTGTTTGGTCTTAACGGTTTTTATAACGAAACTTATGTCTTGCTTTGAATTATTGATACATGCTCACATGTAATCAATTTATATTACTCTTATTAAAATTTTCAAATGAAAGATTTTGATACATTTAATCTTGATGGGTTTAATGACAAACTTGTATTTTGAATTTATACAATGATGGCTTCCGTATAAATATTTGAACATACATTATGAAATCATCATTAAAATGAAAATATTAAAAGTTTGTTATCATGCTTAATGACTTTGTGATATCATATCTGGATGACAAACTCATGTTTTGATCTTAAATTTGACACTCATCTTTTGAAACATGAGCACACTTGTTTGAAATAAAATAAAACACATTATCATGATAAATTAAATCTCATGTCTTGAAATGATGTGTTATATTTTTGTCTTAACGATTTTTATAATGAAGTTTGTCTTTCGGTTTTAAATATTTTGATTTGGCATATAAAGGCAAAAGACATACTTATATGATGAAACATAAAGAAATTATATTTACTATCTTATCGAGATTAATGATTTCATGATATCTTAAGAATCTCGTAAATTATAGAAGTGATTTCGATGAATTGATTATAATTTGATAATTTAAACTTTTCTCTCATGTTTTAATACTACTTTGTATGCTTCATAACTTGTTAATTGAAATAATGATGTAGACTTTTGATGTATCACTTGTCATGATTAATGCAAATTGTTAGCATTTTGAATCTCGAAAATGATTGCTTCTTTTTATCATTTACCAAAGAGGAGAACAATTCAAGTTTATGTTTTTTTGTGAATCTTATAAACTATGTTAATGATTTTGATGATTTGAACTTGAGTGAGCTTTATCACAATCCAAGTCTTGATATCTTAATACTTGATACTTGGAATTCTTATGCATGAATCAAGTTGCTCTTTGTGCTATATCTTTTTAAATGAATCATGAGCCTTATTATCATATATTTCATAATATAGAAATGACAAAAATTCTTTGGCTTGTATGTCTTATGTGGTAATTGAAAAATTGATGATTGAAAAGAAATTTGCCTTATGATGAATCAATGAATCATGACTTGATCTATGAGAATGATATGTTTTTATGCATCATGATTCTTGGTTGTATACCCTTTATCATAAATTGATATTTACCGTGTAAGCCCTATATGATTCAAAATTGATGTAAAAGAATTGTGCTTAATGATTGAATCATTAATTTATTCTTTTATCATGGCTTGAAAATGAATGAAAAGAAAATATGTTAGCACTTGTAATCATGATTTGATCCTTGATATTGATATGCTTTTATATATCATGATTCTTGGTTGTATGACATTTATCTTAAATTAAAAATTGATAAATATGAATTTTGATCTTGCTAAAAAGAAAGTTATGAATGATATCTTTTGGTTTTGATCCTTGTTGAATTTATATATTGATATCCTTCATGATATGATTTCTTTGCATTGTTGTCTTATTTGCATCATGTGATGATTGAACAATTGATGTATATTTTTATTGATGCAAATTTATAATTGATATGAAAAATGGCTTGTATAATGATTGAAATTTTTAGCCATTTAGTCCTCCCTTCTTTTTGACAAAGACAAAGGGGGAGAAAAATTGCTACCTTGCAATTTCACAAGAAGTTAAGGATTGCTATCTCAAAGGATGTAAATATTGCTATCTTGACTATTTCAAAAGAAGCAAAATGTAAAACTTCAAAAATTTGAAATGTTACACTTGCCATGCCTTTATGTTTGTATGTTTTAATGAAAAGTTAGCATATATGTTTAAAGTGATTATATATAATTGCTAGCTCATTGCAAACAAAAAGTTGATAGCATGCAAAAGTGAAACTTAGCTACAAAAGAGAAGAATTGAAAGGAAGCTAACTTGCGTGTCACAAAGTATGTTAGCTTACTTATCATTATTGATTGCTTGCTTATCATCCTTTTCTCTTATATCATGATTTTTGACTCCCTTGAATTCATGGCTTAATATGCTAAAAATTCATGTTGCAAATTTGTTATTTTGTCATGATCAAAGCATTAACTATTTGACTCCACTTTTTTAACAAAAACAAAGGGGGAGAAGATTTATTGCTAGCTTATGTATCACAAAGAAAAATTTTGTTAGCTAGAACATGCAAAGGAAGCAAAGAAAGTACAACATACACATCTCAAGAAGCAAGTAAAAAAAAAAATTACCATCATTGCCCATCCTTAAAAACTTGCTATAATTGAATGGTATGATTGGATGTTGTATTGTAAAGCTATGCTTAAATGTTGTATATCTAGATTGATAGCTAGTATGTTATAAAATTTGCATATCTTTTATACTAGCTATGATGTTACTTCTCCTTTTTGTTGATGACATAGGGGGAGAAGTAGATTGATGACTTCATGCATTGATTGAATACTTTATATATTTGCATGATGGTTTATTGTTTTCTCTTAACATTGTAATTAATGTTGCTTGGATTTGGGATAATCCAAGGTTTCTATCAATGACATATTGATAGGGGGAGTTTGTGTTAAACTCTGGGGAGTTATGGTTAACTCCGTCAGTCATCAATTAGTTGTCATCATAAAAAAGGGGGAGATTGTTGAATCTCGGATTTTGATGATGAAACTAATTGAGTGTGATTTGTGGTCTAACTGCATTTTGAGTTACGCAGGTCTACTATCGATCAGGATTAGACAGTTAACGCTGGAGGAATTGACGTTACGCCGGAGGTGATCACGTCTAGATATTGGATGTCGAGCCGAAGGTTCGGTCGACAATCGGTGGAAGGCTTCGTACGTCAGGCATCGGGCCTAGAAGTGCATATTGCGCCAAGGATATCGGGGTTGCGGAGGTCATCCGCTGATTGGGCAACGAACCGCAAGAGAGGACGATGTGCCGAAGGATCGGACGAAGCACCAACCAATGACGTGCCCGGTAACTGAAAGTCAATTCGCGTTGTAATAACTGTCTAGATCAAAGTAGAGTGTTTGTTGTTTGTGTGCAGGATTAACTACGATGAAGATAAGGACATAAAGCGAAACAAAGTGCCAAAAGACAAGTGTGATGGATCGTTGGGAGTTCAAGAGTTCGACGGAGGTTTGAAGATTCGTTGGGAGTGTTGTCGGAACTGATCGAGAACGAGTAGGGAGCTTGCCGAAGGGTTTTCGGAAGTTCGCCGAAAAGTTTGTCGGAAGTTCGCAGAGCTTGCCAAGAAAGATTGGAGCTTTCCAATGAAGCTCATTGGAACTCGCCAAGATCATTGTGAAGTCCAGGAGCTTGTTGGGAGTCCGCAGAATGGTTTCCGAGGGTTCATCGGAAAACTGCCGTAAGTTCGCCGAAAGCTCACCAAAAGAAGTCTTATCTTGTGGACTTTGAAATAGCTTACAAAATATCTTTAAAATTCGTAGTTAGCACATAATTTGGTTTAGGATTAGGTGTTAATCCTATAAACCAAATTTGGACCAATTCGGACGTCATTTGGACCAGTTTCGGTCAAGTTTTCGGTCGAAACCACTATGCTGAAAATAACCTGGGCGGTAGCACCGCCCAGCCTGGGGCGGTAGTACTGCCCAGCCACAGTAACAGTGGCGGTAGTACCGCCTGCTCCAGGTAGTAGTACTGCCTGCTCCAAGCGGTAGTACCGCCTGTGCACTGTCAGTTTGACGATTGACAGGCGGTAGCACCGCCTCTGACAGGCGGTAGCACCGCCAGTACCGGGAACTCCAATTTGATTTCAAATTTATAGCCCAAATTTGAATCCATTTTGGATCTATAAATACCCCCTTTCTTAGCTGAAAGAGGACCCTTGGAGAGTTAGATTTTGAAAATAAGTCTTGGGAAAGTCTTGTTCTTCATTTGCTTAAGTGTTCACCTCATTTCCTTCTCTTTGTGAAAACTTGTAAGAGTGTAAACCTCTTGTAAAAGGGTTGTAAGAGGGGTATTTGGTCCTTCCCCTACAAAAGGATTTGCTAGTGGAAGTTGAGAGCCTCATCGGAGAAGGCTTCGGAAGTGGATGTAGGTCGGATGACCGAACCACTATAAATTGGTTTGCATTTACTTTCTCGCAACTTACTTTGCTGCAAACCATTTTCATATGCTGCCTTATTTACTCAACTTCATCTTCATCTTCTTATTGTTAGGGATCGAGTGGCACTAAGAGGGGGGGGTGAATTAGTGCAGCGGATAAAACGATGGATTTTTTAGCGATTTAAAACAAGCTTCGGAAACTTCGTATGATGAAAGCAACGTTTCATTTGAAACCGATTTTTGCGTTCTAACTTTAAAGCATGCGTACAAAGATAAAAAGGAAGTAGAGCAAGTAAAGTAAAGGCTTGCAGCAAAGTAAAACAGAAATTTAAACACTCACACAATCAAGACGCAGCGATGTATAGTGGTTCGGTCAAAGTGACCTACATCCACTTCCGAAGCCTTCTCCGATGAGGCTCCCTTCTTCCACTATCAAATCCTTTGAAGGGGAAGGATCAAATACCCCTCTTACAACCCTTTACAAGTGGTTCACACTCTTACAAGATTTCACAAGAAGAATGAGGTGAACACTTAAGCAAATGAAGAACAAGACTTTCCTAAGACTTATTTTCAAAATCTAACTCTCTAAGGGTTGTTCTTTCAGCTGAGAAAGAAGGGGTATTTATAAACCTCAAAGTGATTCAAATTTGGAGCCTAAACTTGGAGCCAAAAATTTGAATCTCTTTGAATTTTTTCCCGGTCTTTGTCGGTCTTGGCAGATCGACACACTCAAAGCAGTACTACCGCCCACCAGCGGTGCTATCGCTGGCTTTCCACGCACCAGGCGGTACTACCGCTGGCTATAGTAGCCGGGGCGGTACTACCGCCCAGCAAAGCGGTGATACTACGTCACATAAAGATGGTTACAGCACTCTGATGCCCAGACTCTGATGCCGGACTCTGAGAGCATGCACATAGCATGCATGCACGTAGCTGGTTCGGTTTGGGCCAAAATTTTGGCCCAAACTCATCCTAATCAAGGGCCAATGGGCCCCACTTTGGGTTATCTAATCCTAACCCAAAATACGTGCTAACTCACGAATTTTAAAGACGTTTCCTAAGCTATTACAAAGTCCACATGACAACTTCTTCCGGCGAGCTTCCGGTCAACTTCCGACGGTCTTCCGACAAACCTTCGGAAACCATTCCGCGGACTCACGGCAAGCTTTCGGACTTCACGATGATCTTGGCGAGTTCCCCGAGCTTCTTTGGCAAGCTCCGATCTTTCTTGGCAAGCTCGCGAACTTCCGACGAACCTCGGCGAACTTCCGAAAACCCTTCGGCAAGCTCCTACTCGTTCTCGGCCGGTTCGCAAGCAACGCCCCAACGAATCTTCGGACTTCCGTTGAACACTCGAACTCCCAACGATTCATCACACTTGTCTTCGGCCCTTTGTTTCGCTTTACATCTTCATTCCTATCGTAGTCACTCCTGCACAAACAAACACCAAAACTCTACTTCGATCTAGACAGTTATTACAACGCGAATTGACATTCAGTTGCCCGGCACATCATTGGTCGGCGCCGTCCGATCCTTCGGCACATCGCCCTCTCTAGCAGCTTGTTGCCCAATCGACGATTGACCTCCGCAACCTCGATATCCATGGCACAACTCCGCACCTCTTGGCCCGATGCCCGACGACGAAGCCTCCTGGCGATAGTCGATCGAACCTCGGCTCGACATCAATATCTCGACGTGATCACCTCCGGCGCAACGCCAATTCCTCCAGCACAATCAACTGTCTATTCTCGATCGATAGTAGACTGCGTAACTCAAAAGCGCAGTTAGACAACAAAACACAATCACACTCAATTAGTTTCATCATCAAAATCCGAGATTCAACAATCTCCCCCTTTTGATGATGACAACTAATTGATGACCGATTTGAGTTAACCATAACTCCCGGAGTTTAACACAAACTCCCTATCAATATGCAATTGATAGAACCCTTGGATTATCCCAAATCCAAGTAACATTCATCACAATGTTAAGAGAAAATAACAAAACCATCATGCAAATATATAAAATATTCAAACATCATTACATTGCATGAAGTCATCAATCTACTTCTCCCCCTATGTCATCAACAAAAAGGAGAAATAGCATCATAGCTAGTTTAAAAGATATGCAAGTTTCAACACACTAGCTATTTATCACATCATACAATACAACATCAAATAATACCATTCAATCATAGCAAGTTTCAAAGATGGGCAATGATGGTAATTTTCACTTGCTTGTTGAGATGTGCAAGTTGCACTTTCTTTGCTTCCTTTGCATATTCAAGCTAGCAAAATTTTTCTTTGCAATACATAAGCTAGCAATAATTCTTCTCCCTCTTTGTTTTGTCAAAAGTAGAGTACAAATAGCCAATGCTTTGATCATGACAAAATAACAAATTTACAATATGAATTTTTAGCATATTAAGTCATGAATTCAAGGGAGTCAAAAATCAAGATATGAGATAAAAAATGATAAGCAAGCAATCAATAATGATAAGCAAGCTAACATACTTTGTGACACGCAAGTTAGCTTCCTTTCAATTCTTCTCTTTTGTAACTAAGTTTCACCTTTGCAAGCTATCAACTTTTGTTTGCAATGAGCTAGCAATTATGTATGATCACATTAAACATATATGCTAACTTTTCATTTAAACATACAAACATAAAGGCATGTAACATTTCAAAATTTTGAAGTTTTGCATTTTGCTTCTTTTGATATAGTCAAGATTGCAATATTTGCATCCTTTGAAATAACAATCCTTCTTCTTCTTGTGAAATTGCAAGGTAGCAATTTTTCTCCCCCTTTGTCTTTGTCAAAAAGAAGGGAGGACTAAATGGCTAAGAATTTCAATCATTATACAAGCCATTTTTCATATCAATTATAAATTTGCATCAATAAAAATATACATCAATTGTTCAATCATTACATGATGCAAATAAGACAACAATGAAAAGAAATCATGTCATGACGGATATCAATATATAAATTCAACAAGGATCACAACCAAAAGATATCATTCATGATTCATAATTTTCTTTTTAGCAAGATCAAAATTTATATTTATCATTTTTTTAATTCAAGATAAATGTCATACAACCAAGAATCATGATATATGAAAGCATATCAATATTAAGGATCAAATCATGATTACAAGTGCTAACATATTTTCTTTTCATTCATTTTTAAACCATGATAAAACAATAAATCAATGATTCAAGTATTAAGCACAATTCTTTTTCATCAAATTTTTAATCGTATAAGGCTTACATGGAAAATATCAATTCATGATAAAGGGTATACTATCTTGAATCATGATGCATAAAAACATATCATTCTCATAGATCAAGTCATGATTCATTGATTCATCATAAGGCAAATTTCTTTTCAATTATCTATTTTTCAATTGCCACATAAGACATACAAGCCAAAGAATTTTTGTCATTTCTATATTATGAAATATATGATAATAAGACTCATGATTCATTTAAAAAGGTATAGCATAAAGAGTAACTTGATTCAAGTATAAGATTTTTCATCAAGATCACATTTCATAAGAATCAAGATATCAAGATCATAAATTCATAAAAATTCAAGGATTAAATTCCGAGAAATCAAAAGACAAGTTACATTTCATTTAAAGAATTTTCTTTTGATAAAATGAAAAGAGCATGGTAAAAGATCTTGATTTATAAAGAGTTTCAAGTCATAGTTGTCAAGATCATGATTTCAATAAAATTTCTTTATAGCAAAATGAAATCTTTTAGAACTTGATTCAAGCATTAAATATGTCTTAACAAGTCATAATTCTAGAAGATTCAAGAATCATTAAAAGAAAAATCATTCAAGCTCAATTTATCAACTCAAGACTCATAATTAAATTATTATTTTTGAGATTAAAATCATGAATAAAGTCATTACCGTATCATCAAAATCTCATTCGTAATTCTAATGATTTATAAAATATCATAAATAAATTTATCACTTGCCTTTCATCAAAAATTAAAAATCAAACTTTATCATAAAAATTGTCAAGGCATAAATGCAACATATTATTCCAAGACATGAGATTCAATTTATCATGATAATATATTTCATGTTTCAAAAGATGAGTATCAAATTTTAAAACCAAAACATAAGTTTGTCATCAAGATATAATATCACAAAGTCATTAAGCATGATAACAAACTTCTAATATTTTCATTTCAATGATGATTTCATAATGTATGTTCAAATATTTATGTGGAAGCCATCATTGTATAAATTTGAAATACAAGTTGTCATTTAGCCCATTAAGATCAAAAGCATTACACGTAAAGCATCATGATAGTGTAATTTCTCATTTTCTTATGTGTTCCATTTCAAGTGATTTGACGTTCATATGAGTATACTCATGTTTTTCATATAGGTCCAAAGAGCATGTTTCAAGAGAAATCATTAAGACCGAAAACATGAGGCACATTTTTAAAATATTCATCATGTTTATTTTTATGAGATTCACAAGACTCATAACATGAATTCATTCATCTCAATAGAATGAGAAAAATACATTTTCATTTTAAGCAATTTGATGTGAGCATATTCAAAATTTTTATGAAAACATGTATCAAAATAAAACACAAGCTTAGTCATAAAATCGTCAAGACCAAATATGTAAAAATGATAGCACACTTTCAATTTTTATGTTAAAAGGCCATGTTCAAATTTTTACCAAAATCATGCATCTATTTATAAATTCAAAAATATGTTTCATCATCACAATATGACACTTTATTACTTCAAAAGCTCATGCATGATATAAAATCATCAAGCATCATATTTGGAGACAATGTAAACCATCAAGATACACATGCATGGATTAATCCTAAGCATTATCACAAATCTTGCATCATTCATATTTTTACTTTTCAAAACTACTATAAAGAAAAGCATAGTATAATTTCGAATTTTTTTTATTTCTAAAAACACAAGAAAAACATAAAAAAATTCCTACTAACTAAGATAAGCATTCATGGAAATCATCATGTAATTTCAAAATAATTCAAGGAAGTTAAGTTACTTACCTCATTGTCGAAGCCCATGAAAGCGTAGTTTGCTTCTTCTTTCTTTGATTCTTCTTTCCAAGCCTTCTTCTTCTTCGGCCTCTTTCTTCGTTCAAGTTCATTTGTATTTTTAATTTTTGTTTAATGAACTTGTTAACATTCATTGTTATGTGTTCAATGTCCTCATTGTCCTCTTCACTTGAGTCATTACTCAAGTGGCATTTCATAGTTCGGAGTTCAAAACCTTCTTGTTCTTTAGAAGGTTGTTCATGTGCTCATCATGTTTATCATATTCATCATGTTCCATTTCATAGGTCTTTAAGGACCCAATGAGTTCATCAATAGAGTAATTATTTAGATCCTTTGATTCTTGAATCGCCGTTATTTTAGGATCCCACCATTTTGAAAGGGATCTTAAGATCTTGTTAGTGAGTTCAAAATCGAAAAACTTTTACCAAGACTTTTCAAGCTATTGACGACATCCATGAAGCGGGTGTACATGTCATCGATAGATTCGCTTGGTGTCATTTGAAGAGCTCAAAATCATGCAACAAGAGGTTTACTTTGAGTCTTTAACTCTACTAGTTCCTCATGCGTGATTTCAAGAGTTCGCCAAATGTCAAAAGCCGCTTTCGCACATAGAAATCCGATTGAACTCGTTCTTGTTCAAAGCACAAAATAAGGCATTCATAGCCTTTGCATTTAAAGAAAAGATTTTCTCTCTAAGTCCGACCATTCGCTCGTCGGTTTAGAGGGAAGTTGAAAACCATTTTCGATGATGTTCCACAAATCCAAATCCATTGAAAGCATGAAAACTCTCATTCGAGTTTTCCAATATGTAGTCCGAACCGTTAAAGAACGGTGGACGAAAAACCGAAAAGCCCTCTTGAAAACCATTTAGAGCCATTTCTCACGGGTGTAAATCTGAAAGAGAAAGAACGTGGCTCGATACCAATTGTTAGGGGATCGAGCGGCACTAAGAGGGGGTGAATTAGTGCAGCGGATAAAACGATGGATTTTTAGCGATTTAAAACAAGCCGGAAACTTCGTATGATGAAAGCAACGTTTCATTTGAAACCGATTTTTTGCGTTCTAACTTTAAAGCATGCGTACAAAGATAAAAAGGAAGTGGAGCAAGTAAAGTAAAGGCTTGCAGCAAAGTAAAACAGAAATTTAAACACTCACACAATCAAGACGCAGCGATGTATAGTGGTTCGGTCAAAGTGACCTACATCCACTTCAAGCCTTCTCCGATGAGGCTCCTTCTTCCACTATCAAATCCTTTGAAGGGGAAGGATCAAATACCCCTCTTACAACCCTTTACAAGTGGTTCACACTCTTACAAGATTTCACAAGAAGAATGAGGTGAACACTTAAGCAAATGAAGAACAAGACTTTCCTAAGACTTATTTTCAAAATCTATCTCTCTAAGAGTTGTTCTTTCAAATCTGAGAAAGAAGGGGTATTTATAAACCTCAAAGTGATTCAAATTTGGAGCCTAAACTTGGAGCCAAAAATTTGAATCTCTTTGATTTTTTTCGATGCTGTTAGTCTTGGCAGACTGACACACTCAAAGCAGACTACCGCCTCGGCCAAGCAGTGCTACCGCTGGCTTTCCATGCACCAGTGGTACTATCGCTTCACCAAAGCGGTACTACCGCCTGGCTACGTGAGTCTGGGCGGATTACTACGGCCCAGCAAAGGGTGCTACCCCTGCACAAGAGTCGGCTACAGATTCTCGGCTACAGATGCCTGGCTACTACTGAGCATGCACATAGCATGCATGCACGTAAAGCTGGTTCGGTTTGGGCCAAAATTTTGGCCCAAACTCATCCTAATCAAGGGCCAATGGGCCCCACTTTGGGTTATCTAATCCTAACCCAAAATACGTGCTAACTACAATTTTAAAGACGTTTCCTAAGCTATTACAAAGTCCACATGACAACTTCTTCCGCGAGCTTCCGGTCAACTTCCGACGGTCTTCCGACAAACCTTCGGAAACCATTCCGCGGACTCACGGCAAGCTTTCGGACTTCACGATGATCTTGGCGAGTTCCCCGAGCTTCTTTGGCAAGCTCCGATCTTTCTTGGCAAGCTCGCGAACTTCCGACGAACCTCCGCGAACTTCCGAAAACCCTTCGGCAAGCTCCTACTCGTTCTCGGCCGGTTCGCAACGCCCCAACGAATCTTCAGACTTCCGTTGAACACTCAAACTCCCAACGATTCATCACACTTGTCTTCGGCCCTTTGTTTCGCTTTACGTCTTCATTCCTATCGTAGTCACTCCTGCACAAACAAACACCAAAAACTCTTCTTCGATCTAGACAGTTATTACAACGCAAATTGACATTCAGTTGTTCAAGACATCATTGGTCGGCGCTTCGTCCGATCCTTCAAGACATCGCCTCTCTAGCGGCTTGTTGCCCAATCGACGGTTGACCTCCGCAACCTCGATATCCATGGCGCAACTCCGCACCTCTTGGCCCGATGCCCGACGTACGAAGCCTCCTGCCGATAGTCGATCGAACCTCCGGCTCGACATCTAATATCCTGACGTGATCACCTCCGGCGCAACGTTAATTCCTCCAGCGTCAACTGTCTATTCCTGATCGATAGTAGACCTGCGTAACTCAAAACGCAGTTAGACAACAAAACACAATCACACTCAATTAGTTTCATCATCAAAATATGAGATTCAACACTTATATATGCTTTAAAGTTAAAACACAATCTTTCCGGGTTCAAACGAAATGCTGCATTCATTCGTACGAAGTTTTCAAACTTGTGTTAATCATTGAAAAATCTATCGTTCTTTACCGCTGCACTAATTCACCCCCCCCCTTCTTAGTGCCACTCGATCCCTAACAATATTTTCTTTGCTATTGATGATAGGACGAGGTCTAAAAATGAATGGATTTTAGATTCGGGTTGTTCTTATCATATGTGTCCCAATAGAGATTTGTTTTGAACATATGAATCTTGTAAAGTTGGAATTGTTTTGATGGGTAATAATGCCACGTGCGATATTATTGGTAAAGGCACAATTCAAATTAAAATGCATGATGGTATTGTGAGGACGCTCACTAATGTTAGACATGTTCCTAATTTGAAAAAGAATCTCATCTATTTAGACACCCTAGAGGCTCTTGGGTATAAATACGCAGTTGAAGGTGGAGTTATGAAAGTTTCTAGAGGTGCCTTTGTTGTTATGAAAGCTTGCAAGTCTGTTAGCTTGTATATTTTGTAAGGAACTACTGTCATAGGCTCGGTTACAATCTCGTCATCATCATTGTCTGATTTTGACATCACCAAATTATGACATATGTGTTTGGGTCATATGAGCGAAAAAGGTTTGAGCATAATGAGCAAAAGGGGTCTTCTTTAGGGACAGAGTACTGGGCCACTGGATTTCTGTGAACACTATATTTTTGGAAAGCAGAAAAGAGTCAACTTCAATTCTCTAGTAGTTCACAAAACGAAAAGTACCCTTGACTATATTCATTCAGACCTTTGGGGTCCAGCTCGTGTTCAGTCTAAGGGTGGTGCCAAGTATATGTTGACTTTCATTGACGATTATTCTAGAAAAGTTTGGATTTATTTTCTAAAGCATAAAAATGATATTTTTCTAACCTTAAACAATAGAAGGCTTTGATTGAGAAGCAAACAGGTAAACAGATTAAGTGGCTTCGAACAGATAATGGCATGGAATTTTATGAAGGTGACTTTGATGAATTCTGTAAAAAATGAAGGAATTGTCCAGCATCGCACTGTTAGGATGACACCTCAGCAAAATGATATGGTTGAACGTATAAACAAAACACTCTTGGAAAGAGCAAGGTGTATGATCTCAAATGCTGACAAAGGACTTTTGGGTAGAAGTGATTAATATGGCCTGTTATGTTGTCAATCGTGCTCCTTCTGTAGCACTTAATTTTAAAGCTCCAGAGGAAGTTTGGTCAAGTACTCCTACTGATTACTCTGATTTAAAATTTTTTGGGTGTCCAGCATACATGCATGTAAATGTAGGAAAATTAGAGCCTCGAGCTAAAAAGTGCATTTTCCTTGGGTATGCTTCTAGGGTAAAAGGATACAGATTATGGTGTCTTGATCCCGAATCCCCAAAATTTGTAAGCAGTAGAGATGTTACTTTTGATGAATTGTCTATGTTATCTTCCAAAGAGGAATCTACTAATTGTACAAATGATAGTGTGCAGAAGCAGGTGGAGCTTGAGATTGATAGTTCTAATTCTTTTTAGTAGAACTCTTCTACTCAGAGAATGCCAGTAGATGGTCCTGAGTCTATTGACGAAGATGATCCAAAAGGAAGAGCAATATTCCATAGCCAAGGATAGACCACAGAGAGATATTCGACTACCACAAAGATATGCAAATTTGGTTGCATATACTTGTTGGGTAAACCTTAAGGGGAGCGACATCACATGTGCAGTGGAAGAACAGAAAACAAAAAACTCCAGATTTTCCGTATAAAAACTGCATGTGTTAAAGAAAATACCTAGGGAGATCATATATCCCTGAATCCCTACAGATCTGTAGGAGAGGATGAAGGAGGTCAAGCATCCTCCTCTCTAGCGGTATCTACACGACAAGAACTGCGATGATGCACCTCTTTCTCTAGGGAGAGGAGAACAGGAGGTAGCTACTAAAAGAAACCCTCAGCCTATAGAGCTTTCGTTCCCTCCTATTTATAGAGGCCCCCTGTCAACCCTAATGGATCTTTGCCTTATTGGGTATTGGATCTCCATCCAATTACCCAAGCCTTTTGGATTAGTGGGTCTCTACCCAATAATCTCTTATTAGCAATTATTGGATCTCATCTCAGGATCCAAAAATTCAGGGACTTAATGGATATCCAATATGATAGGGAGTTCAGCGGATATCTCATATCCGAACCTCTACTCGTCGCAACACCTACCATATGTGTGTGACCCTCTAAGCCCAATATCGAGCTGGCCGTGAGTCATACTTGTCAGAACTCCTTCTGACTTAGTGAATTATTTTCTCTATAATAATTCACCCAACTCATCGACTACGGACGTACCAGGCAACTACGTCGCGACCCCTAGACGATATAGGGGAATCTAATCCTTTGGACCTATCTATCCTCAGTTACCATGTATATATAGTCCCTCATCCATCTAATATCTCAGAGACCCTATACCGTGCATGGTGCTGTCAGGCCCATATGGTCTCTCCTCGAGTCTTGCTCTTATCGGATTCTCCCAGAGAACTCTTTCTCTCTCAATTTGAATAACCTTGGCCAAGGATTTGTTCGAGTAACAACACATGGGATATTCCTCTCATGATACTGAGAGCGGATGATCCTCTATTGACACTTAATAGCCCTCGTAAGATTTGCTACCACTCCCAATAACCGGTTATACTTGATCTGGAACTTTCCAAACCTATAAGTTCGATATCAAAGAGTAGAGTACTTATACAAGACATCCTTGGTGTCTCAAGTCTAAGGACCAGATACACTACTGGGACTATGGAATCACTGTTTGACGTAAGGTATCAATAACCATCCAGCATTCCATAGGCGAATCAATCAGTGAACTCATTCCCCAATGAGCACCTACACTGTATCCTTAGTGTCCCCACATGAGTAGCTATGAGACTAGCTACTTCCATCATATGGACGGGTATGCAGCATATCAGTCTATTCGGTAATCTCGATGTCCTTCTCGAGTAACCTATGACCAGGATAATTCAGGGTCTATGTTTAAAGGTGAATCGGTCTTATTATCATATTCTCATCATGATCCGATTCCCATTGCACAGATTCAGGGACATCACAATATATGCAACATGCAAGATAAAGTGATAAAACGCCTAATAATAAGCAAAGAGAAAAAGTGCATATCAAGTCACAAGTGCCATTACTCATGTAATTAGCTTGTAGGGCATATATGACTAGCAATCTTCCACTTGACCTAAAGCCAATCACCTATGTGTCTGATCCCTATCAGACCTCTGTGATGCTCAAAGATAATTTGAGACAATAGCTTGGTCAGTGGATTTGCAATGTTATCTTCGGATGGAACTATTTTCACTACTACATCTCTTCGGGTCACGATCTCTCTTATAAGTTGGAACCTCCTTAGAACAATTCTGATGAGACTCGGGTTCCCTTATTTGAGTAATCGCCCGGTAGTTATCGCAATATAAGGGAATCAGCTTTTCGCTGCTCGACATGACTCCCAAATCTATGATGAACTTCTTCATCCAAACTCCCTCCTTTGCTGCCTCTATCGCAATAATGTATTCCGCCTCTATGGTCGAGTCAGCAGTAGTGTCTTGCTTGGAACTCTTCCAGTATACTGCTCCTCCATTCAGGGTGAACACATACCCTGAATTAGACTTGCTATCATCGACATCAGACTGGAAGCTCGAGTTCGTGTAGCCCTCAACCTTGAGGCTACTACCTCCATATACTAGTAAAAGATCCTTAGTCCTTCTCAAGTACTTAAGGATACTTTTTACTGTTTTCCAGTGCTTTAAGTCTGGATTTGCCTGATATCTGCTCATGACACTTAGAGCATGCGCTATATCAAGCCTAGTACATAGCATAGTATACATGATAGAATCTATCGCTGATGCATATGGTATCATATCCATGTGTGCCCTTTCTTTAGGAGTCTTTGGGGACATGCTCTTAGAAAGTGATATTCCATGTCTCATTGGTATGAGACCTCTCTTGGAATTTTCCATCTCAAAACTTTTGATAATGGTGTTTATATACCTGGACTGGAACAAGCCAAGAATCCTCTTGGATCTATCTCTATAGATCCGTATCCCCAATATGTAGGATGCTTCCCCTAAGTCCTTCATAGAGAAGTACCTAGATAACCAAGTCTTTACTGTGGAGAACATTCCTACATCATTTCCAATGATCAGGATGTCATCCACATATAATACCCAAAAGGTGATAGTGCTCCCACTTACTTTCCTGTACACACAAGGCTCATCTTCGTTCTTAACGAAGTCATAAGATCTGATCGCCTCATCAAATCTTATGTTCCAACTTTAGGAAGCTTGCTTCATTCTATAAATGGACCTAAGCAACCTGCACACCTTATCTGGGTTATCCCTGGACATGAATCCCTCAAGCTGTATCATATACACCTCCTCCTTAAGGTTACCATTGAGGAATGCAGTTTTGACGTTCATCTGCCAGATCTCATATTCATAGTGTACTGCAATAGCCAATAGAATTTGAATAGATTTTAGCATGGCTACAAGTGAGAAAGTTTTATCATAGTTAACACCTTGCCCTTGATGATACCCCTTAGCCACTAGCCTTGCTTTATAGGTATCTATCTTTCCATCTACTCCAATCTTCCTTTTGAAGATCCACTTGCAGCCAATGGGTATAATACCCTCGGGTGCATTACTTGGTTCCAAACCTTATTGGAGTACATGGAATCCATTTCTGAATTCATGGCTTCTTGCCATTTTCCGAAGTCTATGCTCATAATAGCCTCCTCGTAAGTTTGATGATCAATATCCTCAACATCCTCTCTTTTGATATGTTCTACATATCTCTCAAGAGGATGAGATACTCTATTGGACCTGCGTAAAGTTGGAACTTATGTGTTAGGTATCTGAACAGATTTTGGAATGGTGCTTGAGCTAGGTTCTCCAACCTCGCTCAACTCTATCATGCTCCCACTATCTCCACCAAGAATGTGTTTCTTCTCAAGGAACACTGCTCTCTTCGCTACAAAAACCTTTTGGTCCTCAGGGTAATAGAAATAATACCCATAAGTTTCTTTGGGCTATCCGACGAACTTGCATCGTTTCGTTTTGGATTCCAACTTGTCAGGGTTGTGTCTCTTAACGTGGGTAGGGCAGCCCCAAATCTTAACAATCTTAAGATCAGGCATCTTCCCATTCTATATCTCATATGGAGTAGACATCACTAGCTTGGTTGGAATTCTGTTCAGAAGATAAGCTACGGTCTCTAGGGCATATCCCCAGAATGAGATGGGTAGGTAGGCGAAACACATCATGGAATACACCATGTCTAACAGTGTACGATTCCTCCTTTCTGATACACCATTAAGCTGTGGTGTATAAGGAGGTGTCCATTGGGATAAGATCCTATAGTCTTTGAGGAACTGGGTGAACTCTGTACTCAAGTACTCACCTCCTCGATTTGATCGAAGGGTTTTAATATTCTTTTCTATTTGGTTCTCCACTTCATTTTTATATTCCCTAAATTTCTCAAAAGCTTCAGACTTGTATTTCATCAAGTACATATGTCCGTATCTTGAGAAATCATCAATGAAAGTAATAAAGTAGGAGTAACCACCTATAGCATGAGTCGACATGGGACCGCATACATCATTATGTATGAGTTCTATTAACTCAGTGGCTCTCTCTCCAGTTCCACTAAATGGAGAGTTGGTCATCTTTCGCCAAAGGCAAGGTTCACATGTCGCATATGACTCATAGTCAAATGGATCTAGATATCCATCTTTTAGCAACTTTTGAATCCTTCCCTCATGGATATGACCTAGCCTACAATGCCAAAGATATGCATTGTTCACCTCTTCTCATTTCCTCCTAGACTCACTTACACTCATGATATGTGAAGCTGTATCTAGCATAAATAAACCATTATGCAATGTTCCTCTCGTGATGATCTGATCATCTAATATTATTGAACAATCATTGTTCTCAAAAACTAATTTATATCCAATAATTATCAAACATGAGATGGAAATAATATTTTTGATAATAGAAGGAACATAATAGCATGCATCTAATGCAATAATAGCTCCGTCAGGTAGATGTAAGGTGACCTTGCCAATAGCCACTACAGCAACCTTTGCTCCATTGCCCATCTTAAGGTCCATCTCGCCTCTGTTCAATCTCCTAGGTCTTGCCAGAACCTGCAACGAATTGCAAATATGATAAGCACTCCCGGTATCCAATAGCCATGTGTTATCAAAAGATTCTGACAAATGGAGACTGATCATGAATGTACCTGAAGCTTCTGCAAGTTTTTGTTTTGCCCTCTCTGTAAGGTACTCTTTGCAGTTCCTCTTCTAGTGCCCATCTTTGCCGTAGTGGAAGCACTGGCCTTTGTCCTTTGTTGGGTCTTTCTTAGCAACATTTGTCTTACCCATTTTGCCCTTGCCCTTGCCCTTCTTAAGGGTCTTCTCAGCCTTCTTTTTCTTTCTGGTCTCACTAGTATAGAGAACCGGCTTCTCTTTCTTGATGGTGCTCTCTGCTTCTCTCAACATATTGAGGAGCTTTGGGAGGGTCACCTGAAGTTTGTTCATATTAAATTTCATTATGAACTGAGAAAAGGAATCTAGTAGGGACTGAAGCATAAGACCCACACACAGGTTATTCTCTAGGACCATTCCTAGACTAGTGAGTTTCTCGATCCACTCAATCATCTTAAGGATATGATTCTGAACCGGTGTCCCCTCAGTCACCCTGGCACGGAAAATACTCTTTGATATCTTATATCACTTAGTTCCTCCCTGTTCCTCAAACAGTTTGTGGAGATGCAGGAGTATAGAATTTGCATCCATATTTTCATGCTGTCTTTGTAACTCAGTAGTCATAGAAGCCAACATATAACACTGAGCAAGAGTAGAATCATCTAAGTACTTCATATAACGAGTAATCTCATCCTCGCTTACCCCTTCATCGAGCGTAGGGATCACTGTATCAAGGACATACGCGATTTTCTCCACCGTGAGAATGATTCTCAGATTGCGAAGCCAATCCGTATAATTTGGACCAGTGAGGCGATTGGCATCCAGTATGCCACGTAAAGGATTTGAAAGCGACATTTTCTGAAATTAAAAATGTAGCAGAAATAAATAATATGCAGACTTTGTAAAAATTAAATAGTTAAGATAAGGTCTTCTATCTTAATGTACTCCCACTAATTTTTTGCGAGACACACAACACCCTCCGGTATGTGAATCGGAGACCTCCAGCGGATCTCTAGTGGGGATCGGGATCCAATCAATGTCTTAACGTAACCTCGAGGGACTCGACCAATCACGTTAAGCCCGTAAAGGTATTGCCAATCACAACTGAAAGGGGACAGAATCTAAAATTTCTAAAATTTCGAGGGGTATTTTGATAATTCTGTCAAAAGGGGTAGAATTTAGAATTTTTAAAATTCCAAGGGGCAAAACCATCTTTTGCTCTAAAACCCTAACTCGTCACCCCTAGCTGCCTGCGTTGCGGCTGCGGCCGCTGCCACCATGCTGGTGGCGGCCCTCTATGTGCGGGGAGGGCGCCGGGGTGGTAGTGCATGTCGTCCATGTGGGCGGTGCCACCGTTGCCCTGCGGGTGCGGCGCCCACAGGCGCTGCCTCGCGGGTGCAATGCTCACAAGCGCTACCCTACAGGCAGCCCGCCGGTGCCCCTGCGGCCAGCAGCCCGCCTACGCCCCTACGGGCAAGCCGTAGGCCACCTGCCTACGTCGGCAGCCCGTCGGCTAGCGATTGCTACTTGTGTAGGCAGCAAGGCTGCAAGCAGCCTTGCGACCGCTGCACGAACACAACAAGGGCAGCAACAGTTGCTGCCCTTCCTAGCCCTTTTGCGCCAACAATTTTGGTGTCAAAAGCATATCCAAAACACAACACACGTAGTTTAAGATCTGATCTTCGCACGAACAACCTGGCTCTGATACCACTATTGGGTAATCCTTAAGGGAAGCGACATCACAGGTGCATCAGAAGAGCAGAAAACAAAATCCTCAGATTTCCCATAGAAAGTTTTCATCATCATGCGAAGATCGGTGCATCAAAACAAATCCGTGAAAACTACATGTGTTAAAGAAAATACCTAGGGAGATCGTATATCCCTGAATCCCTACAGATTTGTAGGAGAGGATGAAGGAAGTCAAGCATCCTCCTCTCTAGCGGTATCCACACAACAGGAACTACGACAACGTACCTCTCTCTCTAGGGAGAGGAGAACAGGAGGTGGCTACCAAAAGAAACCCTCAACCTATAGAGCTTTGGTTCCCTCCTATTTATAGAGGCCCCCTTGAAAACCCTAATGGATCTTTGCCCTATTATGTATCGGATCTCCATCCAATTACCCAAGCCTTTTGGATTAGTAGGTCTCTACCCATTAATCTCTTATTAGCAATTATTGGATCTCATCTCAGGATCCAATAATTTAGGGGCTTAATGGATATCCAATAAGATAGGGAGTTTAGCAGATATCTCATATCCGAGCCTCTACTCGTCGCAACACCTACCATATATGTGTGACCCTCTAGGCCCAATATCGAGCTAGCCGTGAGTCATACTTGTCAGAACTCCTTCTGACTTAGTGAATTATTATCTCTATAATAATTCACCCAACTCATCGACTACGGACGTACCAGGCCACTACGCCGCGGCCCCCAGACGATACAAGGGAATCCAATCCTTTGGACCTATTTGTCCTCGGTTACCATGTATCTATAGTCCCTCATCCGTCCAATATCCCAAAGACCCTATACCCGGCATGGTGTTGTCAGGCCCATACGGTCTCTCCTCGAGTCTTGCTCTTGTCGGATTCTCCCGGAGAACTCTTTCTCTCTCAATCCGAATAACCGTGGCCAAGGATTTGTTCGAGCAAGAACACATGGGATATTCCTCTCATGATACCGAGAGCGGATGATTCTCTATTGATACTCAATAGCCCTCATAAAATTGGCTACCACTCCCAATAACTGGCTGTACTAGATCTGGAACTTTCCAAACCTAGAAGTTTGATATCAAAGAGTGGAGTACTCATACAGGACATCCTTGGTGTTTCAAGTCTAAGGACTAGATACACTACTGGGACTACGGGATCGTGTCTGGCGTGAGGTATCAATAACCATCCAGCATTCCGTAGATAGATCAATCAGTGAACTCATTCCCCAATGAGCACCTGCACAGTACCCTTAGTGTCCCCACACGAGTAGCTATGAGACCAGCTACCTCCATCATATGGACGGGTATACAGCACACCAGTCTATCCAGTTATCTCGATGTCCTTTTCGAGTAATCTATGACCAGGATAATTCAGGGTCTGTGTTTAAAGGGGAATCGATCTCATTATCATGATCTCATCACGATCTGATTCCCATTGCACAGATCTAGGGACACCATAATATATGCAACACACAAGATAAAGTGATAAAACGCCTAATAATAAGCAAAGAGAAAAAGTGCATATCAAGTCACAAGTGCCATCACTCATGTGATTAGCTTGCAGGGCACATATGACTAGTAATGCTTTGTCTATTACAGAAGAAACAGGTGGAGTTGGTGAGTCTACTACCTACTCAGATATAGTTTCTTGTGATGATTCCATTAAGTGGTTGATTGCGATGAATGAAGAAATTGAATCTCTCCATTAGAATAGAACTTGAGATCTTGTGAAGCCACCTTCGGGTAAAAAAATTATTGGATGCAAATGGGTCTTCAAAAGGAAGGAAGGTATTCCAAGGGTTGAAGATGCAAGATACAAAGCATGATTGGTTGCAAAGGGTTATAGTCAGGTACATGGTATTGATTTTAATGATGTATTTTCACCTATTATTAAACATAGCTCTATTCGTATTTTGCTTGCTTTAGTTGCCATGTATGATTTGGAATTAGAGCAACTTGATGTCAAGACAGCTTTCTTACATGGTGAACTTGAAGAGCAAATTTACATTGAGTAACCTCATGGATTTGAAGTTGACGGTAAGGAAGACCATGTTTGCTTGCTAAAGAAATCTTTGTACGGATTGAAGCAGTCTCCAAGACAGTGGTATAAGAGGTTTGATTCCTTTATGTTGGGTCATGGTTACACGAGGAGCATGTATGATAGCTGTGTCTACTTCCGGAAGTTAAATGATGGCTCTTTTGTATATTTGTTGCTTTATGTTGATGACATGATTATTGCAGCTAAGAATTTATCAGAAATTCATACTTTGAAAATGCAACTGAGTAGTGAATTTAAAATGAAAGATTTGGAAGCAGCTAAGAAGATTCTTGGCATAGAGATCAAAAGAGATCGAGGAGTTGAAAAATTATTTCTGACCTAGAAAAATTACCTCAAGAAAGTCTTGGAGAAATTTAGCATGAAAAACGTTAAGCCAGTGAGTACTCTTTTTGCTATCCATTTTCGACTATTTGCTGCTCAGTCACCACAGTCAGTTGAAGAGGAAGAATATATGGTGCAAGTTCTATATTCCAGTGCCATCGACAATATTATGTATGCAATGGTTTATACTCGTCCAGATATTTCACAAGCAGTCAGTGTAGTTAGCATATATATATCTCGCCCAGGTAAAACACATTGGCAGGCTATGAAGTGGATTCTCAGATACTTGCAAGGGACTTTAGATACTTGTTTGGAATTTGAGAAAATTTATGACACTTTGGTTGGTGTCGTCGACTCTGATTATACTGTGGATCTTGATAAACGAATATTTTTGACAAGCTATGTATTTTGCTTTGGCGGTTGTGTAGTTAGTTAGAAAGCTGCTTTACAACCTATCGTGGTTTTATCTACTATAGAGGCAGAATATATGATAGTGACAAAGGCGATCAAAGAAGCTTTATGGTTAAGAGGTTTGATCGGCGAATTATGTCTGCATCAAGATATTACTACAATTTACTATAATAGTCAAAGTTCTATTCATTTGACTAAAGACCAGATGTATCATGAGAGGACAAAACACATCGATGTGAAGTTTCATTTTATTCGAGATACCATTGCTGAGGGAAAGGTCTTTTTTTAGAAAATTCATACGAAGGACAATCTAATTGGTATGCTTACGAAGCCTCTTCCGGTTTACAAGTTCAAGCAGTGCTTAGACTTGGTTGGCGTTCATTGTTAGTGATTGCCCGTTAGGGCTTTTGTGAAGAAGGTGGAGCAAGTTTGCTAATTGTCAATGTTGGGACATGCCAAGGTGGAGATTTATTGGTTTGGCAAGTCTCATATCAGGAAAATCAAGCTTGTTATTTCCTATTGCAACTATAAATAAGGGATTGGGCTTTGAAGCCAAGTGGAATACAAGAAAAGCCTAATTGTTTGCTTTAGATTTAATTTCTATTAAGTCCACACTTAGTTAAAATATTTTGGGCTTTTTCTTATTTAGTAGTTTTTTGGCGTAGGAACACTTTCCTAAGACATTTGTAATTGTCCATTTATAGTAGAGTTTTGCTCCTCCTCCATCCGTGGACGTAGGTCAATTGACTAAATCACATAAATTTTGTATCCCTATCTCTTTCATTTTTTTTCTGCTTTATTATTATCTTTATTTAGTTGCTAAATTACCCATTGGTTAATTTTCTAGAATCCTTCTCTAACACAAATTACCCACAAACCGACGGCCAAACTGAAGTGGTGAACAGGTGCTTGGAGACATACCTAAGATGCTTCACTATTGACCGACCAAAAGAGTGGACAAAGTGGCTTTCCTGGGCCGAGTGGTGGCATAATACAACTTATCATTCATCCATAAAATGTACTCCCTATGAGACTATATATGGCTGACCTCCCCCTATAATCCCAAAATGTGTTGGGCACCTCTAAAGTAGAACAAGTAGACATGGAATTATAAGACAGAGACAAAATGCTGAAGTTGCTAAAAGATAATCTCACTACAGCTCAAGTAAGGATGAAACAGTAATATGATCAACACAAAAGCGAAAGAGAATTTTCAGTTAGAGATTAGGTCTTACTATGACTCTAGCCATACAAGCAAACATCAATCTAGACCAGAGCATCTATGAAGCTTTCACCTTAGTTCTATGGACCCTACCAGATTTTGGAGTGTATCGAAGCAATAGCATATAGATTGGACTTACCCGTCATCTCTCGAATTCATCTAATCTTTTATGTATCATGTTTGAAGCTTAAGTTAGGACAAAACGAGATAGCCTAAAGCCATCAACTAAATATGACTACCCAAGGAGAGCTCCAAACCTAGCCGAGTGCCATTATTGATCGACAGATCGTGACTCGATGACAACGACCCACTACTAAAGTGCTAATACAATGGGCGAACCTACCAGCAGAAGATGCCACTTGGGAGAACTATGATGACTTGAAGATCAAATTCTCAGAATTCATGGAGCGTCAGCCTCGAGGACAAGATCGATTTAAAGAGGATGGGTCTGTTAGAACTCTAGCTAGGAGAGTCCTAATTCTGTTAGGACTCTAACTAGGAGAGTCCTAATTCAGTTTCATTAAAGGGGGCAAACATGTAAATCCTAAGGGCATTCATATAAATCATATCTAGCCAACTCCTATTAAAGAGGTGAAGAGACCGACTAGGTTAGGATTAGTTTGGAGGTTGCTTCTTAGAGAAGAAGTTCTATTAAAGAAGGAGTCCTATTAGAAGTAGGAGTTGATTAGAAGTAGGGGTCTTGAGTAGGAGTCCTATTAGGAGTTGGGGTTTAGAAGTCCTATAAATCGCCATCTATTCACACGCTTTTCATCATGAATAGATCATCTTTTTAGCAGCCTTTGAATAGCAACTTGGAGGAAGGAACCCCTATAGAGTTCGAAGGAGGTCGATCCCCTAAAGAGATCAACCACAAGCTTAGAATCCGTAAGGGTTCGAATAGAATACTACCCTCTTGGCTATAAAGACCTTTTAGTCCTTAGGGTGATAAAAATAATACCCATATATTTTCTTGAGGTATCCCACGAACTTGCACCATTCCATCCTGGATTCTAACTTACCGGGTTTGTGTCTCTTAACGTGGGCAGGACAACCCCAAATCTTAACAATCTTAAAATTGAGCTTTGTCCATTTTCATATCTCACATGGTATAGACAATATCGACTTAGTTAAAACTTTGTTCAGAAGGTAAGCAGCAGACTATAGGATGTGTCTCCAAAATAAAATGAGTAGGTTGGCGAAACTCATCATAGACCACACCATGTCTAACAGCATATGATTCCTTCTTTCCAATACACCATTGAGTTGAGGTGTATAAGAAGGTATCCATTGGGATAAAATTTCATGGTTCTTGAGGAACTGGGTGAACTCTGTACTTACCTCCCCGATTTAATTGAAGAGTCTTGATACTCTTTCCTATTTGATTCTCTACCTCATTCTTATATTCCTTAAATTTCTCGAAGGACTTAAACTTATACTTCATCAAGTACATATGTCCATACCTATAGAAGTCATTAGTGAATATAATGAAGTAAGAATAACCTCTTATGGCCTGAGTTAATATGGGACCACATGTATCATTATGTATGAGTTCCAACAACTCAATGGGTCTCTCTCCAATTCTACTAAATGAAGAGTTGGTCAATTTTCCATGAAGGCAAGGTTCGCAAGTTGTATGACTTATAGTCGAATGGATTTGGGTATCTATCTTTTAACAATTTTTGAATCCTTTCTTCATAGATATGACCTAGCCCACAATGCCACAGGTATGTACTGTTCATCTCATCTTGTTTCCTCTTGGACACACTTACATTCATGATATGTGGAATAATATCTAGCATAAATAAACCATTATGCAATGTTCCTCTAGTGATGATTTTTTCATCCAATATTATTGAATAACCATTATTCTCAAAAACTAATTTATATCCACTAACTATCAAACATAAAATAGAAATAATATTTTTGATAATAGAAGGGATAAAGCAACATGCATCCAATGTAATAGTATCTCCACTAGGCAGATGTAGGGTGATCACGCCAATAGCCACTGCGACAACTTTTGCTCAATTACCTATCTTGAGGTTCATCTTGCCTCTCACCAATCTCTTTGGTTTTGCCATAACCTGTAACGAATTGCAGATATGATAAGCACTGTCGGTATCCAATACCCATGTGTTATCGTAAGAGTCTGACAAATGGAGACTGGTCATGAATATACTTGAATATTTTTTAAGCTTTTGTTTCACCTTCTTTGCAAGGTATTCCTTACAGTTCCTCTTCTAATACTTGTCTTTGCTAGAGTAGAAGCACTAGCCTTTGTCCTTTATTGGGTCCTTTTTAGCAACCTTTGCTTTACCCAGTTTGCCCTTGTCCTTCTTAAGGGACTTCTTTGCCTTCCTTTTCTTCTTAGTCTCACTAACATAGAGAACTAGTTTCTCTTTTTTGGTGGTACTCTCAGCTTCTCTTATTATATTGAAGAGCTCAAAGAGAGTCACCTTAAGCTTGTTCATATTAAAATTCATAATGAATTGAGAAAAAGAATATAGTAAGAGCTGAAGCATAAGATCCACACATAGGTTATCCTCTAAGACCATTTCTAGACCCATGAGTTTCTCTATCCACTTAATCATCTTAAGGACATGATTTAGAATCGGTGTCCCCTCAATCATTTTAGTGGGGAAGAAACTCTTGGATATCTCATATCACTAAGTTCTTTCCTATTCCTCAAATAATTTATGAAGATATAAGAGGATGGATCCGACATCCATGTTTTCATGTTGCCTTTGTAACTTGGGAGTCATGGAGCCCAACATGTATCACTGAGCAAGAGTGGAGTCATCTATATACTTTATAAAGTGAACGATCTCCTCCTTGCTTACCCTTACCTCGGGCGTAGGCATCACTATGTCAAGGATGTATGTAATTTTCTCTGCCATGAGTGCGATTCTCAAGTTGTGGAGCCAATTCGTGTAATTTGGACCAATGAGGTGGTTGACATCAAGTATGACATATAAGGGATTTGAAAGTGATATTTTCTGAAAATAAATATGTAGCAGGAATAAATAACATGCAGATTTTGTAAAAAAATAAATAATCAAGATGTAGTCTTCTATCTTAATCTACTCCCATTATTTTCTTATGTAACACACAACTCCCTCCGGTATATGAATTGGAGACCCTCAACAGATCTTTAGTAGGGATCGGGATCCAATTGGCATCTTAGTGTAACCTTAAGGGACTTGACCAATCACATTAAGACTGAAAAGGTAGACAACTCTTGTCGATCACAACTTCTTGTGATTCTTGTCCTGTTCGGCCTCCGATCTATTATTGCGAGCCATATGTGCCCTGCAAGCTAATCACATGAGTGATGGTACTTGTGACTTGATATGCACTTTTTCTCTTTGTTTATTATTAGGCGTTTTATCACTTTATCTTGCGTGTTGCATATATTGTGATGTCCTTGGATCTGTGCAATGGGAATTGGATCATGATGAGATCACGATAATGACACCGATTCACCTTTAAACATAGACCCTGAATTATCCTAGTCATAGGTTACTCGAGAAGGACATCGAGATAACCGGATAGACTGGTGTGCTATATACCCGTCCATATGATGGAGGTAGCTGGTCTCATAGCTACTCGTGTGGGGACACTAAGGGTACAGTGCAGGTGCTCATTGGGGAATAAGTTCACTGATTGATCCGCCTATGGAATGCTGGATGGTTATTGATACCTCACGTCAGAAGTGATTCCGTAGTCCTAGTAGTATATCTAGTCCTTAGACTTGAGACACCAAGGATGTCCTGTATGAGTACTCTACTCTTTGATACCGGACTTATAGGTTTGGAAAATTCAAGATCTAGTACAGTCGGTTATTGGGAGTGGTAGCCAACCTTACGAGGGCTATTGAGTGTCAATAGAGGATCATCCACTCTCGGAATCATGAGAGGAATATCCCATGTGTTCTTGCTCGAATAAATCCTTGGCCAAGGTTATTCGGATTGAGAGAGAAAGAGTTCTCCGGGAGAATCCGACAAGAGCAAGACTCGAGGAGAGACCGTGTGGGCTTGACAGCACCATGCCCGGTATAGAGTCTTTGGGATATTGGATGGATGAGGGACTATAGATACATGGTAACTGAGAACAGATAGGTCAAAAGGATTGGATTCCCCTATATTATCTAGGGGGCGCGGCGTAGTGGCCTGGTACGTCCGTAGTCAATGAGTTGGGTAAATTATTATAGAGATAATAATTCACTAAGTCAGAAGAAGTTCTAACAAGTATGACTCACGGCCAGCTCGATATTAGGCCTAGAGGGTCACACACATATGGTATGTGTTACGACGAGTAGAGGTTCGGATATGAGATATCCGCTGAACCCCCTATCTTATTGGATATCCATTAAGCCCCTGAATTATTGGATCCTGAGATGAGATCCAATAATTACTAATAATAGATTATTGGGTAGAGACCCCTAATCCAAGAGGCTTGGGTAATTGAATAGAGATCCAATACCCAATAGGGTAAAGATCCATTAGGGTCTTTTGGGTGCCTCTATAAATAGGAGGGAACCAAAGCTCTATAGACTGAGGGTTTCTTTTGGTAGCCACCTCCTATTCTCCTCTCCCCAGAGAGAGAGGTGCATCGTTTCAATCCTTGTCACGTGGATACCACTAGAGAGGAGGACGCTTGACCTCCTTCATCCTCTCCCACAAATCTATAGAAATTCAGGGATATACGATCTCCCTATGTATCATCTTTTACATGTGTAGTTTTTCACGGATTTGTTTTTGATGCACCGATCTTCGCATGACGATGGAAACTTTCTATGGGAAATCTAAGGTGTTTTGTTTTTTTGTTCTTTCGCTACGCATGAGATGTTGCTCCCCTAACGGATTTCCCAACGGTGGTATCAGAGCCAGGTTGTTTGTGTAAAGATCGAATCTTAAACTACGTGCATTGTATTTTGGATCTGCTTTTGACGCCAATATCATTGGCGCAAAAGGGCCAGGAAGAGCAGCAATTGTTGCTGCCCTTGTTGTGTTCGTGCAGCGGCCACAAGGCTACTTGCAGCCTTGCTGCCTGCACAGGCAACAGCCACTAGCCGATGGGCTACTGGCTACAGGCAGGCGGCCTACGGCCTGCCCGTAGTGGCGCAGGCGAGTTGTTGGCCACAGGGGCGTCGGAGGGTTGCCTGCAGGGCAACGTCGACGCATGCCCGTGGGGTAGCGCCTGCGAGCACTACGCCTGCAGGACATCATCGCGGGGCGCTGCGCCCGTAGGGTAGCGGTGGCCCACCCGGATGGACGGCAAGTGCCGCCACCTCGACGCAACCCGCATGGACGGCAAGCGCCGCCACCCCGGCGCCCTCCCCGCGCGTAGGGGCTGCCACCGGCAAGGTGGCGACGACCGCAACCGCAACATAGGCAGCTAGAGGTGAGGAGTTAGGGTTTTAGGGCAAACGATGATTTTGCCCCTCGGAATTTCAGAAATTATAGATTCTACCCCTTTTGATAAAATTACCAAAATACCCCTCAAAATTTTAGAAATTCTAGATTCTGTCCCCTTTTGGTCGAATTACCAAAATACCCTAGAAATTCAAAAATTCCCTTTATGTCCCTGATTTTAGAAAAAATGAATATGTTAATTAAATAGTTTAATTAACTATTATTGTTTTTATCTAGTAGTCCTATAAAATAACATATACATGTGATGTATGATATGGATAGATGATCATGGACTTGTGATGTAATGTGTGTACATGTGATTATTATTATTGGGGCCTGCGAGCCTCTATTCTTTTTTCATTTATTGTTGGGCCTACGTGCCTATAATTTTATTGTAATTACATGAGGAGGCGCAGCAGTAGCATGACTCACGAGACCAAGACGGTCGATCCGACGCATAGAGATGCATTGAGATGCCGACGGATCCGACGAAGCGAGATAGAAGATCACAGGGCATAGAGATATGCCGAAGTACACATAGATCTTGATGTGAGTGATTGGGCCCACTGGCTCGGGCCTGATCACATTAGGATGTGGTCCATGATCATCTAGTGTGATTGCTCATGTGATGTGTAATTAGATATACACCTACTAGATATGTATATATATATATATATATATGCATGCGATGTAGATATATATTAAATACGTATGTGCGTGACACATTATGTTAGGATACCAAATAAAAATTCCTCTCCATTAATAATATTAAGTCGATAAACGTGAGCCAATTAGATTGACCCATGTGGCCTTCCATCGTTATAGCTAGGAACCGATTCTCGGTGTAGGTTGAGTTAGTAGAGTCCCTCGAGACTCACCTATATCGTGTCTCGCTATCTTATCTACGACATAGAGATGTCACCGGTGACCTGAGGATATGATATGCTTGGTCGAGTCCCTCGAGAGTATATCATCGAATTAGACTCATCTTGTAATGATGGTGATGACTAAACCAAACATCATGGATGGTCGAGTCCCTCGAGGCCATGGTGGTTCGAAGGCCAAATAGGATAAGAATCACAAGGAGTTGTGATTGGCAAGAGTTGCCTACCTTTACGGGCTTAACGTGATTCGTCGAGTCCCTCGAGGTTACGTTAAGATGCCGATTGGATCCCGATCCCCACTAGAGATCTGTCGAGGGTCCCCGATTCACATACCGAAGGGTGTTGTGTGGCTAGCGAAAAATTAGTGGGAGTACATTAAGATAAAAGCCCTTATCTTAATTATTTAATTTTTGCAAAGTCTATATGTTATTTATTTCTCCTACATCTTTAATTTTAGAAAAATGTCACTTTCAAATCCTTTACGTGGCATGCTTGATGCCAACCACCTCACTGGTCCAAATTATACGGATTGGCTTCGTAATCTAAGAATAGTTCTCATGGCAGAGAAAATCGCGTATGTCCTTGATACAGTGATCCCTACACCTGACGAAGGGGCAAGCGAGAATGAGATCGCTCGTTATGTGAAGTACTTAGATGATTCCACTCTTGCTCAGTGTTATATGTTAGCCTCTATGACTACTGAGTTGCAGCGACAGCATGAAAATATGGATGCTAATTCCATACTCCTACATCTTCGAAAACTGTTTGAAGAACAGGGAAGAACTCAGCGATATGAGATATCAAAGAGTCTTTTCTGTGCTAAGATGACTAAGGGGACACTAGTTCAGAACCATGTCCTTAAGATGATTGAGTGGATCAAGAAACTCACAGGTCTGGGAATGGTCCTAGAGGATAACCTATGTATGGATCTTGTGCTTCAGTCCCTACTAGATTCCTTTTCTCAGTTCATAATGAATTTTAATATGAACAAACTTGTGGTGACCCTCCCAGATCTCCTCAATATGTTGAGAGAAGCAGAGAGCACCATCAAGAAAGAGAAGCTGGTTCTCTATACTAGTGAGACCAGAAAGAAAAGGAAGGCTGAGAAGATCCTTAAGAAGGACAAGGGCAAGGCCAAAATGGATAAGGCAAAGGTCACCAAGAAAGATCAACAAAGAACAAAAGCCAGTGCTTCCACTGTGGCAAAGATGGGCACTAGAAGAGGAACTGCAAAGAGTACCTTGCAAAGAGGGCAAAACAGAAGCTTGCAGAAGCTTCAGCTACATTCATGATCAGTCTCCATTTGTCAGAATCTTATAATAACACATGGGTATTGGATACCGAGAGTGCTTATCATATTTGTAATTCATTGCAGGTTTTGGCAGGACCTAGGAAATTGAACAGAGGAAAGATGGACCTTAAGATGGGCAATGGAGTAAAGGTTGCTGCATTGGCTGTTGGCAAGGTCAACTTACATCTGCTTGGTGGAGCTATTATTGCATTAGATGCATGCTATTATATTATATTCCTTCTATTATCAAAAATATTATTTCTATTTCATGTTTGATAGTTATTGGATATAAATTAGTTTTTGAGAACAATGGTTGTTCAATAATATTAGATGATCAGATCATCACGAGAGGAACATTGCATAATGGTTTATTTATACTAAATACAGCTCCACATATCATGAGTGTAAGTGAGTCTAAGAGGAAATGAGAAGAGGTGAACAATACATATCTTTGGCATTGTAGGCTAGGTCACATCCATGAGGGAAGGATTCAAAAGTTGCTAAAGAATGGATATCTAGATCCATTTGACTATAAGCCATATGCGACATGTGAACCTTGCCTTCGGGGAAAGATGACCAACTCTCCATTTAGTGGAACTGGAGAGAGAGACACTGAGTTACTAGAACTCATACATAGTGATGTATGCGGTCCCATGTCGACTCATGCCATAGGTGGTTATTCCTACTTTATTACTTTCACTGATGATTTCTTAAGGTACGGACATGTGTACTTGATGAAGTATAAGTTTGAGGCTTTTGAGAAATTCAAGGAATATAAAAATGAAGTGGAGAACCAAACAGGAAAGAGTATTAAAACCCTTCGATCAGATCGAGGAGGTGAGTAATTGAGTACAGAGTTCACCCAGTTCCTCAAAGACTATGAGATTTTATCCCAATGGACACCTCCTTATACACCACAGCTTAATGGTGTATCAGAAATAAAGAATCGCACACTGTTAGACATGGTGCATTCCATGATGTGTTTCGCCAACCTACCCATTTCATTCAAGGGATATGCCCTAGAAACTGTAGCTTACCTTCTGAACAGAATTCCAACTAAGTCAGTGATATCTACTCCATATGAGATATGGAATGGGAAGAAGCCCAATCTTAAGATTGTTAAGATTTGGGGCTGCCCTGCCCATGTTAAGAGACACAATCCTAACAAGTTGGAATCTAGGATGGAATGATGCTAGTTCATGGGATACCCTAAGGAAACTTATGGGTATTATTTCTATCACCTTGAGGACCAAAAGGTCTTTGTAGCCAAGAGAGCAGTGTTCTTTGAGAAGGAACACATTCTTGGTGAAGACAGTGGGAGCATGATAGAGTTGAGCGAGGTTGGAGAACCTAGCTCAAGCACCATTCCAGAATCTGTTCAGATACCTAACACACAAGTTCCAACTTTATATAGGTCCGATTGAGTATCTCATCCTCCTGAGAGATATGTGGGATATATCAAAGGAGAAGAAGTTAAGGATATTGATCCTCAGACCTATGAGGAGGCTATTATGAGCATAGACTTCGGGAAATGGCAAGAAGCCATGAATTTAGAAATGGATTCCATGTACTCCAATAAGGTTTGGAACCTAGTTAATGCACCCGAGGGTAATGTACCCATTAGCAGCAAGCGGATCTTCAAAAAGAAGATTGGAGTAGATGGAAAGGTAGAGACCTATAAAGTAAGGCTAGTGACTAAGGGGTATCGTCAAATGCAAGGTGTTAACTATGATGAAACTTTCTCACTTGTAGCCATACTAAAATCCATTCGAATTCTATTGGCTATTGCAGCACACTATGATTATGAGATATGGCAGATGGATGTCAAAATCGCATTCCTCAATGGTAATCTCGAGGAGGAGGTGTATATGATACAGCCTGAGGGATTCGTATCTAGGGATAACCCAAAAAAGGTATGCAGGTTGCTTAGGTCTATTTATGGATTGAAGCAAGCTTCCCGAAGTTGGAACATAAGATTTGATGAGGCGATCGGATCTTATGACTTCGTTAAGAATGATGATGAGCCTTGTGTGTACAAGAAAGTAAGTTGGAGCACTATCACCTTTTTGGTATTATATGTGGATGGCATCCTGATCATTGGGAATGATATAGGAATGCTCTCCACAGTAAAGACTTAGTTATCTAGGCACTTCTCCATGAAGGACTTAGGGGAAGCATCTTGCATATTGGGGATATGGATCTATAGAGATAGATCCAAGAGGATGCTTGGCTTGTCCTAGTCCAGGTACATAAACACCATTGTCAAAAGGTTTGGCATGGAAAATTCCAAGAGAGGTCTCATACTAATGAGACATGGAATATCACTTTCTAAGAGTATATCCCCAAAGACTCCTAAAGAAAGGGCACACATGGATATGATACCATATGCATCAGTGATAGGTTCTATCATGTATGCTATGCTATGTACCAGGTATGATATAGCGTATGCTCTGAGTGTCATGAGCAGATATCAGGCAGATCTAGGCTTAGAGCACTGGAAAGTAGTAAAAAATATCATTAAGTACTTGAGAAGGATTAAGGATCTTTTACTAGTATATGGAGGTAGTAGCCTCAGGGTTGAGGGCTACACGGACTCGAGCTTCCAGTCCGATGTCGATGATAGCAAGTCTAATTCAAGGTATGTGTTCACCTTGAATGGAGGGGCAGTATGCTGGAAGAGTTCCAAGCAAGACACTACTGCTAACTCGACCATAGAGGCAGAATACATTACTACGGTAGAGGCAGCAAAGGAGGGAGTCTGGATGAAGAAGTTCATCACAGATCTAGGAGTCATCCCAAGCAGCGAGGAGCTGATTCCTTTATATTGTGACAAATATGGGATGATTACTCAAATAAGGGAACCCGGGTCTTATTAGAAGTGTTTTGAGGAGGTTCCAACTTATTAGAGAGATCGTGGCCTGAAGAGCTGTAGCAATGGAAAGAGTTTCATCCGAAGATAATATTGTAGATCCATTGACAAAGCCATTGACTCAGATTATCTATGAGTGTCATAGAGGTCTGATGGGGATCAGACATGTTGGTGATTGGCTTTAGATCAAGTGGGAGATTGCTAGTCATATGTGCCCGGCAAGCCAATCAAATGAGTGATGGCACTTGTGACTTGATATGCACTTTTTTTCTTTGCTTATTATTAGGCGTTTTATCACTTTATCTTATGTGTTGCATATATTGTGATGTTCTTGGATCTGTGCAATAGGAATCAGATCGTGATGAGATTATGATAATGAGACCGATTCACCTTTAAACATAGACCATGAATTATCTTGGTCATAGGTTACTCGAGAAGGACATCGAGATAACCAGATAGACTGGTGTGCTGTATACCCATCCATATGATAGAGGTAGCTGGTCTCATAGCTACTCATGTGGGGACACTAAGGGTACAGTGCAGGTGCTCATTGAGGAATGAGTTCACTAATTGATCCGCCTACGGAATGCTAGATGGTTATTGATACCTCACGTCAGAAGTGATTCCGTAGTCCCAGTAGTATATCTGGTCCTTAGACTTGAGACACTAGGGATGTCTTGTATGAGTACTCTACTCTTTGATATCGGACTTATAGGTTTGGAAAGTTTCAGATCTAGTACAGTTGGTTATTGGGAGTGGTAGCCAACCTTACGAGGGCTATTGAATGTCAATAGAGAATCATCCTCTCTCGGTATCATGAGAGAAATATCCCATGTGTTCTTGCTGGAACTAATCCTTGGCCAAGGTTATTCGGATTAAGAGAGAAAGAGTTCTCTGGGAGAATCCGACAAGAGCAAGACTCGAGGAGAGACCGTATGGGCCTAACAGCACTATGCCCGGTATATGGTCTCTGGGATATTGAATGGATGAGGGACTATAGATACATGGTAATTGAGGACAAATAGGTTCAAAGGATTAGATTCCCCTGTATCGTCTAGGGTCCGCGGCGTAGTGGCCTGGTATGTCCGCAGTCGATGAGTTGGGTGAATTATTATAGAGATAATAATTCACTAAGTTAGAAGGAGTTCTGAGAAGTATGACTCACGGCCAACTCGATATTGGGCCTAGAGGGTCATACACATATGGTAGGTATTGCGACGAGTAGAGATTCAAATATAAGATATCTGCTGAATCTCCTATCTTATTGGATATCCATTAAGCCCCCGAATTATTGGATCCTGAGATGAGATCCAATAATTACTAATAATAGATTATTGGGTAGAGACCCCCTAATCCAAGAGGCTTGGGTAATTGGATGGAGATCCAATACCTAATAGGGCAAAAGATCCATTAGGGATTTTAGGGAGCCTCTATAAATAGGAGGGAACCAAAACTCTATAAGCTAAGGGTTTCTTTTAGTAGCCACCTCCTGTTCTCCTCTCCCCAGAGAGAGAGGTGCATCGTTGCAATCCCTACCGTGTGGATACCGCTAGAGAGGAGGACGCTTGACCTCCTTCATCCTCTCCCATAGATCTGTAGAAATTTAGGGATATACGATCTCCCTAGGTATCTTCTTTTACACATGCAATTTTTCACGGATTTATTTTTGACGCACTAATCTTCGCATGACCACGGAAACTTTCTATGGGAAATCTGGGGTGTTTTATTTTTTTGTTCTTCCGCTGTGCATGAGATGTTGCTCCCCTGACAGATTTCCCAACAATTTTAGCCTCGAGGGATTCGACTAACCATTATGTTCAGTTAAGTCATCACCATCATTACAAGATGAGTCTAATTTGATGATATGCCCTCGAAGGACTTGACCAAGCATACCATGTCCTTAGGTCATTGGTGACATCTCTATTTCATAGGCAAGATCTCGAATTGTAATATAGGTGAGTCTCGAGAGACTCGACCAACTCAATCGATGTTGGGAATCGATTCCCCCTATAACGATGGAAGGCTACATGGGTCAATCTAGTTGCCTCATGTTTACTTAATATTATTAAGAGAGGGGATTTTGATTCAGTCTTCTAATATGACATGTCACACATATACATATTTAATATATATCTATATCGCATTCAAATATATATATATAAGCAATCATATATAACATGAGCAATCATACCAGATGATCATGGACCACAACCTAATATGATCAAGCCTAAGCGAGTGGGCCCAATCAGTCATATCATGATCTATGTATGCATAGGCATATCTCTATGCTTTGGGATCATCCATCTCGTCTTCGTTGGTTTTGTCGGCATCTCGGTGCATCTTCATGTGTCGTGATCATTTGTCTTAGTCTCATAGGTCCCACTATCATCTCTACGCTCCCGCCATGTCTCATCATGTAATTATAATATAATCACAGGTATGTAGGCCCGATAAAAAATGAGAAAAAATGAAGGCTCGTTGGCCCCAATAATAATAATAATAATAATCATAATACACACATCACATCACACAGTCCATGATCATCTATCTACAGCACGCATCATACGTACACATCATCATGTAGGACTATTAGATAATTATAATAATAATTAATTAAATTAGTTAATTAATTATTCTATAGTATTTTAGGAAACCTTACATAGGGTGCCTCACATGGCAAGTAGTCCCGTATGTGGCTAGGAAACCATAGCCACTAGGGACACCCTTGTGGCCATGAATCCTAGGCCACAGGACTGGATTGAGTGGCTAGGAAACCCTAGCTGCATGGTAGTCTTTTGTTACGATTGCAATGGGGGGGAGGGGTTTGGGTGGGGTGTGAATTAGTGCTTTTGAAAAATTATATCGATTCAAAAAATTCATTTGATGAAACGTATCAAAAATGCATTTTGACTTGGAATATAAGTAAAAGTATTGAGCAACTAGCTTAGTAAGTGATAAGAGTGAAAAGCATAAAGGGAAATGAGCACACTAGATTTATAATGGTTCAGTCCTTCGACCTACGTTCACTCTCGATTCCACCTTTATTGTGGTCATCGACTTTCGCTATTGATCTTCTTTTAATGGACGAAGATCAACCATCCTTTTACAAATATTTCTCCTTTTTAAAGGTTTAGAAGATAACATTTACAAGTCTTACACATCCCTTAGACAAAATTCTAAACTTTTCAAGACGAAGGAAGGAACACTCAACACTTTTCAAGATTACAACTTTAATTCACCAAAGTTTTCGCTCACTTTTCTTGTGTAATCCTAGTAATGAGTGGGGTATTTATAGGCCCCAAATGACCTCAAAAATAAAGTAAAAATTTAAATTTTCAGATCATACAGATATGGGTGGTACCATCGCCTACATTGGGCAGTGCTACCACCTACAACACCTTGAAACTAGGAGCTCTAGCGGTACCACTACTAGCCTAGGTGGTACCACCACCTGCAACTTGGAAAAGTATTTTTTTTTCACTTTTCTAACTCATAGGAGGTTCCACCACCAATGTGGCGCTACCACCATCTGTAGCAACTTTTGGGTCAGTGAATGGGCCTCCCAATGAGCCCAAATCAATCCTAATTTAGGCCCAATTGGCCCCTAATTGAGTTAGCATGGTTACACTTGAATCTAACTCAATTTTGACCTAACCTTTGATAATTAAGACATAAATAACTAAAGACAACAATTCTTTGTTGCCCAGCATGTCATTTCATTTGAACATCATCCGAACTTCTAGCACGTTATTCGAATCTTCAGCTTATCGCCCAATCCTTTGGCATGTTGACTCCCACAACTTTCGATCTTAGTATAACATCCAATTCTTCTAGCTCGATGCTCAATTTCTGACTCCGACCCAATGCTTGATCTTGTTTTATTTGTTTTACCTTTTCTAATCGAAGTTAGTCCAACAATACTTTTCTCAAAATGTAAATTAGATCACACATTTATCAATTAATTTCATTATCAAAATCCAAGATTTAACACATTCCTGGCAGCCTGGTTGCCCCATGCGGCCAGGAATCTTGGCCGCTAGGGTCTCCTTGGTGGCTAGGAGACCCTAGCCGCCAAGGGTGCTCCTTGAATCCAAGAAACCTAGTTACAGGGACTGCCAATATTAAATCTCAGATTTTGATGATGAAATCAATTGATGAGTTTGTGATCTAATCCGTATTTTGAGAAAAGGTTTGCAGAACTAATTTCAATCATGAAAAGGCAAAACAATTGAAGTAGAAGAATCAGATGTTGGGCTGGAGTCAGAGATCAGGCATTGGGCTGGAAGAATCAAACATTATGCCAAGATCGGATATTGCGAGAGTCAACATGCTGAAGGATCGAGCATTACATCGAAGGAAAGCACGATGCACCCGGAGTTCAGATGAACCAATGATATATCGGACAACATAGATTTCTTGTCTTGAAATTGTTTGTCTTAAGTGTCGTAGTTGGGTCTTAAATTGAGTTAGTTTTTAGTGTAACCTTACTAACTCAATTCGGGTTCAATTGGGCCTGAATCAGGATTGATTTGGGCCTATTAAAAGGCCCACTTAGTGACCTGGAGTTGGGTTAGGTGGTGGCACCGCTAGACCAGGTGGTGGAACCGCCAATAGCCCGGTCTCCCAAGCATTGATTGGGTGGTACTACTGCCCAGACTAGTAGTGGTACCACGTAGTGCCAAGCGGTGGTACCGCTCAGAATGGGGGTGGTAATATCAGTGCAGGGGTGTTAGGTGATAGTATTACCCAGTACTGGCAATACCCCGAAAACCTGAGATGAGACCTTTTTTGGCTCCATTTTTGAAGCCATTTAGGGCTTATAAATATCTCACTCATTCTTGCTAGATTCACAAAAGAAAAGTAAATGAAAAGGCTTGTGATTCTGAGTTGTAAAAGCTTGAAAAGTCTTGAGTGTTTCCCTCATCTTTAAAAGTTTAGAGTCATTCTAAGGGAGGTGTGAGACTTGTAAAGGTTCTCACCTAAACTTGTGAAAAGGAGAAAGAGTTGTAAATAGGGTAATTAGTTTTTGCCCATTGAAAGAAGATCATTAATGAACACCTGTGGCCTTGACGGAAGAGGGATCAGGAGTGGATGTAGGTCACGATGATTGAACTACTATAAATTTAGCATGCACTTTCTTTCTGCTCTTCATTACTATTGTTTTCTGATTTAATTGCTTATTACACTTACTCTAAGTCAAGCACACTTTCGATATCAGTTTTAATTGAACAAAATTTTTTTAAATCATCGAAGTTTTACGAAAGCACTAATTCACCCCCCCCCCAACACCATCCTCTCCCTTAGTGTCGTTTCGGTCCTAACAGTTGATATCAGAGCCAAGGTTTTTTTTCAATTGGTTTAACACCCAAACGAGATCAAATGGTTTTTTTTGGTACTCTAGAGAGTCACTCTATCACTCGTCCTCCTATGTTCAATGGGACGAACTACGCGTATTGGAAAACACATATGAGGATTTTTTTTTAAATCTATATACTTTGATTTGTGAAATATTGTCAAATATGATTGTCTAAAATTCTCTAAATAAATGAATGGATAGAATGATCTAGAGAAAAAGTGATTTTCTTTAAATGCTAAAACTATGAACGCTTTGTTTTGTGCTTTAGATAATAATGAATTCAATCGTATTTCTATATGTGAAACTAAACATGATATTTGGAATATACTTGAAGTCACTCATGAAAGCACAAGTAGAGTAAAAGAATATAAGATAAATTTTATGATACATAGTTATGAATTATTTAAAATGAAGCTAAGTGAAACCATTGGTGACATGTATACCCGTTTTACGGATGTTGTCAATGGTTTAAAAGCTCTTAGTAAAGATTTTACTAATTTTGAACTTGTTAACAAAATTATAAGATCCCTTTCAAAGAGTTAGGATCCAAAAGTGATGACAATCCAAGAAATAAAGGACTTGAACAATTTTCCTCTTGAAGAATTTATCAAGTATTTAATGATCTATGAAATGACTTGTATGGCACATGATGAACATGAGAACAACCTTCAAAAAACAAGAAGGATATGATACTTAGAACCAAAGAAGACCACTTGGGTGAAAACTCAAGTGATGATAATGATGATGATGATGACTTGGCATTTGTCACAAGAATATTTAAAAAATTCATAAAAAGGAACAAACCAAATCTTGTAAAACAAGACACTATAAACAAAAACGAACTCAAAAAGGACACGACCATCTGCTATGAATGTAAAAAGCCGGGGTACTTCAAAAGTGAATATCCCCAAGTGAAGAAGAAGCTATTAAAGAAAAAAAACACTCAAGGTGACTTGGGACAAATCGAGTACATCCAAAGACGAGGAGCAAACCAATAAAGATGAAGTGACAAATTACACATTAATGGCATTTGATAATGAGGAATATAACTCAAATGAGTCTATTTTATCTTATGATGAATTTTCTTAGTGTATTTCATGATTTGTTTGATAAATTTAAATTAGTTGATAAAAAATATAAATTGTTAAAAAAGGATCATGCTTCTTTTTCTAGTAAATTTGAAAATTTTAAAAATGAGCATGACAATTGTATGTTAACTCCTTGCACTAAATGTGAAGAGTTAGATTCACTTAAGAAGGAAAATGTATTACTACAACAAACATTAGACAAATTTAAAATTGGTAATAAATAGTTAAACATGATCCTTGCTAACAAAGGTCATGTACATAGAAAAGTAGGAATCGATTTTATGAGTAGCAACACTCAACAAAAGCTGACTATATTTATTAAAGGACCTACATTACATGTTCTCCTTAAAAATAAATATAATTTTTATGGTAGATGTAGACATTATACTTATAAATGTTCATTTAAAAAATATAGTTCACACAAATTAGTTTAGGTTCATAAAAGAACCATAAATAACTTAATATTATTAGTCAAAATAGGTAAATCTTTTCATGAGAGACTCAAAGCTAAATGAGTACCTAAAACAAAGCCTCATTTCTTATAGATATGTCTATAATCAAAAGATAGTAGCAAAAGATGGTATCTTGATAGTAGATACTCAAGGCACATGATTAGAGATCCAGCACATTTCTCGAAGCTCACTAGCCAAGACGAAAGATATATTACTTTTAGAGACAACAACAAAGGAAAAATTATTGGCAAAGGAAATATAGGTAACAAATCAAACCTCTTGATTGAAGACATGTTATTAGTAGATAGTTTGAAACACAACCTACTAAGTATTAGTCAATTATGTGATAAGGGTTATAACATCAAATTTGAATCTAATACTTGTATTATAGAGATACCTCACAAAAATAGATCAATGATTGCCTTAAGGACTAATAATATGTAAATTATTGATCTTGATGATTTTTGTGATGAAACGTGCTTTTTGATTTTAAATAATGATGCATGGCTTTGGCATAGTTGATTAGGTTGTGGAAGTATGAAACTAATTTTATAAATTATAACTAAAGAACTTATAAGAGATATCCCTAAAATTAAATTTGTCAAGGATAAAGTTTATGATGCATGCCAACTAGGTAAATAAATAAAAAATAATTTTAAATCTAGAAATCAAGTAGATACCTCTAGACCACTATAATTAATCCATATGGATTTATTTGGATCGATTGATATAACAAGTCTAGGAGGTAGTAAATACACTTTTGTAATTGTTGATGATTATAGTAGATATACTTAGACATACTTCTTAGCACATAAAAGTGATTGCTTTAAATATTTTTCAAAATTTTATAAACTAGTTCAAAATGAAAAGGGTTTAAATCGTGATGAGTTTGAAAATCATAATTTTTAAGATTTTTATGATTTAAATAGGTACAACCATAATTTCTCTACCCCAAGAAATCTATAATCAAATAAAATTATTGAGAGAAAAAAATAAAAGTTTACAAGAGATGGTAATAACCATGCTTAATAAACATAGCCTACCTAAATATATTTGGGCCGAAGCGATCAATATGACATGTTGTGTCATGAACATGGTTCTCAAAAGACCTCTCCTATCTAAAACTCCATATAAATTGTGGAATAACAAAAGACCCAATATTTCATATTTTAAAGTTTTTGGTTGTAAATATTTTATTTTAAATAAAAAAGATACGTTAAGAAAATTTGATACAAAATCCAATGAAGGCATATTTTTAGATATTCCTCTATTTCTAAATCTTTTTATGTCTTTAATAAAAGAACTTTAGTTATTGAGGAATCCATATATGTTATTTTTTAATGAGTTTTTTAAATTTAAGAAAAATAATATTGATAATGATATTGATTTTGATACTTTAAATTTGAATGAAAATTCTCCTCTCCCAAGCAACTTGAATGCATCTGATAGAACCCCAAAGGAATTCTATGGAGATTGATCTTTGAGGGGGATCAACCCTTGGAACGCTATAGGGGTTCCACCCTTCAAATAGCCTAGTGGCTGCAATTCTAGATTGATCTTTCTTATTCCAAAGAGGTGGAGGCTACAAGCTTATATAGAGCTCCAAACCCTAGCCCTAGGGGCTGCTTCCTAAGTGAACTACCCAATTTGCCCTCAACCTTAGCGGGCCGACCTAGTAATAAGGGGGGTGACAGCTAAGAAGCCCAAAGACCCAAATATAAACCCCAGCCTCTCTTCTTTATAAGATAGAGGCGGCTAGGTGGGGTTTATTATACTCTCACAGGGTTTTTATTAGATGCAACATGGTTGAGTAGGACCCAACCCTACTATGGTCCTATCAAGCCCGCCCTCTTCGAATCTGGCTTGTCCTCAAGGCTGGGGTTCCATGAACTTAGGGAACCGGGTCTTTAACTCCTCATATGATTCCCATGTGGCATCTTCGAGTGGTAAATTGGTCCAATGTACTAGTACTTCAGTAGAGGGACGTCGACGACGCATCACGACTCTACAGTCGAGGATGGCTTGTGGTTGGGCTTGAATATTTCCATCATCAGTGGTGTTGGGCAGTTGGATTTGGGGTGTCTCGTGTTCTCCATGCTAGTTATAGGTGCCCTACAAGCTAATCACATGAGTGATTGCACCTGTAACATGTTGCATCAATCTCTTTGCTTATGATTATTAATATTATCTCACATTATCTAGATGTATATTGTGATATCCCTGGATCTGTGCAATGGGAATCGGATCGTGATGAGATCACGATAATGAGATCGATTCACCTTTAAACACAGACCCTAAATTATCCTGGTCATAGGTTACTCGAGAAGGACATCGAGATAACCGGATAGACTAGTGTGCTGTATACCCGTTCATATGATGGAGGTAGCTGGTCTCATAGCTACTCGTGTGGGGACAATAGGGTACAGTGCATATGCTCATTAGGGAATGAGTTCACTGATTGATCCACCTACGGAATGCTGGATGGTTATTGATACCTCATGTCAGACAGCGATTCTGTAGTCCCAATAGTGTATCTGGTCCTTAGACTTGAGACACCAAGGATGTCCTATATGAGTACTCCACTCTTTGATACCAGACTTATAGGTTTGGAAAGCTCCATATCTAGTACAGCCGGTTATTAGTAGTGGTAGCCAACATTATGAGGGCTATTGAGTGTCAATAGAGGATCATCTGCTCTCGGTATCATGAGAGGAATATCCCATGTATTCTTGCTCGAACAAATCCTTGGCCAAGGTTATTCGGATTGAGAGAAAAAGGGTTCTCCGAGAGAATCCGACAAGAGCAAGACTCGAGGAGAGACCGTATGGGCCTGACAGCACCATGCACGATATAGGGTCTCTGGGATTTAGATGGATGAGAGATTATAGATACATGGTAACTGAGGACAGATAGGTCCAAAGGATTGGATTCCCCTATATCGTCTGGGGGCCGTGGCGTAGTGGCCTAGTACGTCCGCGGTCGATGAGTTATGTGAATTATTATAGAGATAATAATTCATTAAGTCAGAAGGAGTTCTGACAAGTATGACTCATGGCCAGCTCGATATTGGGCCTGGAGGGTCACACACATATGGTAGGTGTTGCGATGAGTAGAGGTTCGGATATGAGATATCCGTTGAACCCCCTATCTTATTGGATATCCATTAAGCCCCTGGATTATTGGATCCTAAGATGAGATCCAATAATTGCTAATAAGAGATTATTGTGTAGAGGCCCACTAATCCAAGAGGCTTGGGTAATTGGATGGAGATCCAATACCCAATAGGGCAAAAGATCTATTAGGGTTTTTCAGGGGGGGCCTCTATAAATAGGAGGGGACCAAAGCTCTATAGGCTGAGGGTTTCTTTTGGTAGTCACCTCTTGTTCTCCTCCCCCCAGAGAGAGAGGAGCATCGTTGCAATCCCTATTGTGTGGATACCGCTAGAGAGGAGGACACTTGACTTCCTTCATCCTCTCTCACAGATCTGCAGGAATTCAAGGATATACGATCTCCCTAGGTATCTTCTTTACATGTGCTATTTGCGGATTTGTTTTTGACGCACCGATCTTCGCACGACGACGGAAACTTTCTATGGGAAATCTGGGGTGTTTTATTTTCTGTTCTTCCGCTGTGCATGTGATGTCACTCCCCTTTGTGCGGATTTCCCAATAGTGGTATCAGAGCTAGGTTGTTCGTACGAAGATCGGATCTTAAACTGCATGTGTTGTGATATAGAACAGGTCTTGTCATCAAAATCATTGGCACAAAGGGCGAGGAAGGGCAGCAACTGTTACTGCCCGTTGCGACCATGCAGCGACCGCAAGGCTGATTGCACAAGCAGCAGTCGGCCGGCGGGTTGCGGGCCGCATGTGTGTGCTTGCACCGGTGGCTGTTGCTGCTTGCGACCATGACGCGCAGTAGAGGCACCGCGAGGCAGCGCTTCCTCGCGGCAGCGCGCTGCCTAAAGGCGGCGAAGGTGCCCGCAGGGCGGCCGTCGCCGCCGCGACTAGGCAAGCAACGCCACTGACCACCGAAGAAGCGGTTCCGCGGGGCAAGGCGCTGAAGAGGCGGCGCCGCTCGCGATGACGTCTGCGCGGGCAACGCCGCTACGGCCAGCCCAGTAAGGGCAGCGCGCGCATGAGCGACTGCCGCGCAAGTGTGGGCGCATCCGCAAGGGGCGCCGCCGGTAGGGTGGCGGCGGCCGTAGGCGTAGTAAGGGTGAGGATTAGGGTTTTATGACAAAAGATGGTTTTACCCCTCAAAATTTCAAAAATTTCATATTTTGTCCTCTTTGATAGAATTACCAAAATACCCTTAGGAATTTTAGAAATTCTAGATTCTGTCCCCTTTGGCAAAATTACCAAAATACCCTCAAAATTTAAGAAATTTCAATCTATGTCCCTTTTGGCCGAATGACCAAAATACCCTTAGGAATTCAAAAAAATTTCTCTATCCCTATTTTCAGAAATATTAGTTAATTAAATAGTTTAATTAACTATTTTTATTTATCTAGTAGTCCTATAAAATAATATATACATGTGATGTATGATGTGGACAAATGATCATGGACTTGTGATGTGATGTGTGTACATGTGATTATTATTATTATTGGGGACTGCGAGCCTCTATTTTTCTCATTTATTATCAGGCCTGCATGTCTGTAATTATGTTGTAATTATCAGAGGAGGCGCAGCAGTAGCATGACTCACGAGGCCGAGACGGACGATCCGACACATGGAGATGCGTTAAGATGCCGACGGATCCGACGAAACGAGATGGACGATCACAGGGTATAGAGATGTGCCGAAGTACACATAGATCTTGATGTGAGTGATTGGGCCCACTGGCTCGAGCCTGATCACATTAGGATATGGTCCATGATCATCTAGTGTGATTGCTCATGTGATATGTGATTAGTTATACACTTACTAGATATGTATGTATATATTTGCATGTGATGTAGATATATATATTAAATACGTATGTGTATGACACATTATGTTAGGAGACCAAACCAAAAATCCTCTCCATTAATAATATTAAGTTGCTAAACATGAGGCAATTAGATTGACCCACGTGGCCTTCCATCGTTATTGCTCGGAGCCGATTCCCGGTGTAGGTTGAGTTGGTCGAGTCCCTCGAGACTCACCTATATCGTGTCTCGCCATCTTATCTACGACATAGAGATGTCAGAGGTGACCTGAGGACATGGTATGCTTGGTCGAGTCCCTCAAGAGTATATCACCTAATCAGACTCATCTGGTAACGATGTTAATGACTTAACCGAACATCATGGTTGGTCGAGTCCCTCGAGGCCATGGTGGTTCAGAGGCCGATTAGGATAGGAATCACAAGGAGTTGTGATTGGCAAGAGTTGCCTACCTTTACGGGCTTAACGTGATTGGTCGAGTCTCTCGAGGTTACGTTAAGACGTCGATTGGATCCTGATCCCCACTAGAGATCCGCCGGGGGTCTCCGATTCACATACCGGAGGGTGTTGTGTGTCTTGCGAAAAATTAGTGGGAATACATTAAGATAAAAGTCCTTATCTTAATTATTTAAATTTCTGTAAAGTCTGCATGTTATTTATTTCTGCTGCATCTTTTATTTCAGAAAAATATCGCTTTCAAATCCTTTACGTGGCATACTTGATGCCAACCGCCTCATTGGTCCAAATTATACAGATTGGCTTCGCAATATGAGAATCGTTCTCACGATAGAGAAAATTACGTATGTCCTTGATATAGTGATCCCTACGCCCAACGAAGGGGCAAGTGAAGATGAGATCGCTCGTTATGTGAAGTACTTAGATGATTCCACTTTTGCTCAGTATTATATGTTGGCCTCTATGACTACTGAGTTACAGAGATAGCATGAAAATATAGATGCTAATTCCATACTCCTGCATCTTCGCAAATTGTTTGAGGAATAGGGAAAAACTCAGCGACATGAGATATCAAAGAGTCTTTTCCGTGCTAGGATGACTGAGGGGACACCAGTTTAGAACCATGTCCTTAAGATGATTGAGTGGATCGAAAAACTCAGGTCTAGGAATGGTCCTAGAGGATAACCTGTGTGTGGATCTTGTACTTCAGTCCCTACCAGATTCCTTTTCTCAATTCATAATAAATTTTAATATGAACAAACTTGAGGTGACCCTCCCAGAGCTCCTCAATATGTTGAGAGAAGTAGAGAGCACCATCAAAAAAGAAAAGTCGGTTCTCTACACTAGTGAGACCAGAAAGAAAAGGAAGGCTGAGAAGACCCTTACGAAGGGTAAGGGCAAGGGCAAAATGGGTAAGGCAAAGGTTGCCAAGAAAGATCCAACAAAGGACAAAGGCCAGTGCTTCCACTACGGCAAAGATGGGCACTGGAAGAGGAACTGCAAAGAGTACCTTGTAGAGAGGGCGAAACAGAAGCTTGGAGAAGCTTTAGGTACATTCATGATCAGTCTCCATTTGTCAGAATCTTATAATAACACATGGGTATTAGATACCTAGAGTGCTTATCATATCTGTAATTCGTTGCAGGTTCTGGTAGGACCTAGGAGATTGAACAGAGGTGAGATGGACCTTAAGATGGGCAATGGAGCAAAGGTTGCTGCACTGGCTATTGGAAAGGTCATCTTACATCTGCCTGGTGGAGCTACTATTGCATTAGATGTATGCTATTATGTTCCTTCTATTATCAAAAATATTATTTCCATTCCATGTTTGACAGTTATTTGATATAAATTAGTTTTTGAGAACAATGGTTGTTCAATAATATTAGATGATGAGATCATCACGAAAGGAACATTACATAATAGTTTATTTATGCTAGATACAGCTCCACATATCATGAGTGTGAGTGAGTCTAAGAGGAAACAAGAAGTAGAGAACCAGACCGGAAAGAGTATTAAAACCCTTCGATAAGATCGAGGAGGTGAGTATTTGAGTACAGAGTTCACCAAGTTCCTCAAAGACCATGGGATCTTTTCCTAATGGACACCTCCTTATACACCACAGCTTAATAGTGTATCAGAAAGGAGGAATTACACACTGTTAGACATAGTGTGTTCCATGATGTGTTTCGCTGACCTACCCATCTCATTCCGGGGATATGCCCTAGAGACCGTAGCTTACCTTCTGAACAGAATTCCAACTAAATCAGTGATGTCTACTCCATATGAGATATAGAATGGGAAGAATCCCGATCTTAAAGTTGTTAAGATTTGGGGCTGCCCTGCCCACGTTAAGAGACACAACCCTGACAAGTTGGAATCTAGGACGGAACGGTACAAGTTCGTGAGATACCCCAAAGAAACTTGTGGGTATTATTTCTATCATCCTGAGGACCGAAAGGTCTTTGTAGCCAAGAGAGTAGTGTTCCTTGAGAAGGAACACATTCTTGGTGGAGATAGTGGGAGCATAATAGAGTTGAGCGAGGTTGGAGAACCTAGCTCAAGCACCATTCCAGAATCTATTCAGATACCTAACACACAAGTTTCAACTTTACGTAGGTCAGATAGAGTATCTCATTCTCCTGAGAGATATGTGGGATATATCAGAAGAGAGGATATTGAGGATATTGATCATCAGACCTATGAGGAGGCTATTATGAGCATAGACTCCGGGAAATGGCAAGAAGCCATGAATTTAGAAATGGATTCCATGTACTCCAATAAGGTTTAGAACCTAGTTGATGCACCCGAGGGTATTGTATCCATTGGTTGCAAGTGGATCTTCAAAAAGAAGATTGGAGTAGATGGAAAGGTAGAGACCTATAAAGCAAGGCTAGTTGCTAAGGGGTATCGTCAAAGGCAAGGTATTAACTATGATGAAACTTTCTCACCTGTAGTCATGCTAAAATCCATTCGAATTCTATTGGCTATTGCAGCACACTATGATTATGAGATTTGGTAGATGGACGTCAAAACTGCTTTCCTCAATGGTATCCTCGATGAGGAGGTGTATGTGATACAGCCGGAGGGATTCGTGTCCAAGGATAACCCAGATAAGGTGTGCAAGTTGCTTAGGTCCATTCATGGATTGAAGCAAGCTTCCCGAAGTTGGAACATAAGATTTGATGAGGCGATCAGATCTTATGACTTCGTTAAGAATGAAGATGAACCTTGTGTGTACAGGAAATTAAGTGGGAGCACTATCACCTTTTTGGTATTATATGTGGATGACATCCTGATCATTGGGAATGATGTAGGAATGCTCTCCACAGTAAAGACTTGGCTATCTAGGCACTTCTCCATGAAAGACTTAGGGGAAGCATCCTACATATTAGGGATATGGATCTATAGAGATAGATCCAAGAGGTTGCTCGGCTTGTCCGGAAAATTCCAAGAGAGGTCTCATACCAATGAGACATGGAATATCACTTTCTAGGAGTATGTCCCCAAAGACTCCTGAAGAAAGGGCACACATGGATATGATGCCATATGCATCAGCGATAGGATCTATCATGTATGCTATGCTATGTACCAGGCCTGATATAGCGTATGCTCTGAGTGTCACGAGCAGATATCAGGCAGATCTAGGCTTAGAGTACTGGAAAGCAGTAAAATGTATCCTTAAGTACTTGAGAAGGACTAAGGATCTTTTACTGGTATATAGAGGTAGTAGCCTCAAGGTTGAGGGCTACATGGACTCGAGCTTCCAGTCCGATGTTGATGATAGCAAGTCTAATTCAGGGTATGTGTTCACCTTGAATGGAGGAGTAGTATGCTGGAAGAGTTCCAAGCAAGACACTACTACTGACTCGACCACAGAGGCGGAATACATTACTGTGACAGAGGCAGCAAAGGAGGGAGTCTAGATGAAGAGGTTCATTATAGACTTAGGAGTTATCCTGAGCAACGAGGAGCTGATTCCTTTATATTGCGATAAATACGGGATGATTACTCAAATAAGGGAACCCGGGTCTCATCAGAAGTGTTCTGAGGAGGTTCCAACTTATTAGAGAGATCGTGGCCCGAAGAGATGTAGTAATGGAAAGAGTTTCATCCGAAGATAACATTGCAGATCCACTAACAAAGCCATTGACTCAGATTGTCTTTGAGTGTCATAGAGGTCTGATGGGGATCAGACATGCTAGTGATTGGCTTTAGGTCAAGTGGGAGATTGCTAGTTATAGGTGCCCTACAAGCCAATCACATGAGTGATTGCACTTGTAACACGCTGCGTCAATCTCTTTGCTTATGATTATTGGTATTATCTCACATTATCTAGATGTATATTGTGATATCCCTGGATCTATGCAATGGGAATCGGATCATGATGAGATCATGATAATGAGATCGATTCACCTTTAAACACAGACCCTAAATTATCCTGGTCATAGGTTACTCGAGAAGGACATCGAGATAGCCAGATAGATTGGTGTGCTGTATACCCATTCATATGATGGAGGTAGCTGGTCTCATAGCTACTCGTGTGGGGACACTAAGGGTAAAATGCAGGTGCTCATTGGAGAATGAGTTCACTGATTGATCTGCCTACGGAATGCTGGATGGTTATTGATACCTCATGTCGATAATTATTCGTAGTCCCAAAGAGTGTATCTGGTCCTTAGACTTGAGACACCAAGGATGTCTTGTATGAGTACTCCACTCTTTGATACCAGACTTATAGGTTTGGAAAGCTCCATATCTAGTACAGCCAATCATTGGGAGTGGTAGCCAACCTTACGAGGGCTATTTGAGTGTCAATAGAGGATCATCCGCTCTCAATATCATGAGAGGAATATCCCATGTATTCTTGCTTGAACAAATCCTTCACCAAGGTTATTCAGATTGAGAGAGAAAGAGTTCTCCGGGAGAATCCGACAAGAGCAAGACTCGAGGAGAGACCGTATGAGCTTGATAGTACCATGCCCGGTATAGGGTCTCTGGGATATTAGATGGATGAGGGACTATAGATACATAGTAACTAAGGATAGATAGGTCCAAAGGATTGGATTCCCCTATATCGTCTAGGGGCTATGGCATAGTGGCCTAGCACGTTTGCGGTCGATGAGTTGGGTGAATTATTATAGAGATAATAATTCACTAAGTTAAAAGGATTCTGACAAGTATGACTCACGGCCAGCTCGATATTGGGCCTATAGGGTCATACACATATGGTAGATGTTGCAATGAGTAGAGGTTTAGATATGAGATATCTGCTGAACCCTCTATCTTATTGGATATCCAATAAGCCCCTGAATTATTGGATCCTAAGATAAGATCCAATAATTCCTAATAAGAGATTATTGGGTAGAGATCCACTAATCCAAGAGGCTCTTAGGTAATTGGATGGAGATCTAATACCTAACAGGGCAAGATCCATTAGGGTTTACAGGGGGCCTCTATAAATAGGAGGGAACCAAAGCTCTATAGGCTGAGGGTTTCTTTTGGTAGCCACCTTCTGTTCTCCTCTCCCTAGAGAGGTGCATCGTCGTAGTCCCTGCCGTGTGGATACTACTAGAGAGGAGGATGCTTGACCTCCTTCATCCTCTCCTACAGATCTACAGGGATTCAAGGATATGCAATCTCCCTAAGTATTTTCTTTTATACATGCAGTTTTTTGTGGATTTCTTTTGACACACTGATCTTCGCACGATGACGGAAACGTTCTACGAGAAATCTGGGGTTTTGTTTTCTATTCTTTCTCTGCGCATGTGATGTCGCTCCCTTGAAGGATTTCCTAATAGATCCGCTTACGAAATGCTGGATGGTTATTGATACCTCACATCAGACAATGTTTTTATAGTCCCAATAGTGTATTTGGTCCTTAGACTTAAGACACTAAGGAAGTCCTATATGAGTACTCCACTCTTTGATACCGGACTTATAAGTTTGGAAGTTTTAGATCTAGTATAGCCGGTTATTGGGAGTGGCAACCAACCTTACGAGAGCTATTGAGTGTTAATAGAGGATCATCCACTCTCAGTATCATGAGAGGAATATCCCATGTGTCAGGTAAATCCCTGACCAGGGTCATTCGGATTAAGAGAGAAAGAGTTCTCCGGTAGTATCCGATTAAAGCGAGACTCGATAGAAAACCATATGGGCCTAATAGTACCATGCCTAATATATGGTTTCTGGGATATTAGATGGATGAGAGACTATAGGTACATGGTAACTAAGGGCAGATAGGTCCAAAGGATTGGATTCTCCTATATCGTTTGGAGATTGTAGCATAGTGGCCTAGTACATCCGTAGTCGATGAGTCAAGTGAATTATTATAAAGATAATAATTCATTGAGTCAGAAGGAGTTCTGACAAGTATGACTCATGGCCAGCTCGATATTGGGCCTAGAGGGTCACATACATATGGTAGGTGTTGCGACAAGTAGTGGTTCAGATATGAGATATCCGTCGGAGCCCCTATCTTATTTAATATCTAATAAGCTCCTGTATTATTGGATCCCATGGATAAGATCCAATAAGAGCTAAATTATTGAGTAGAGACCCATTAATCTAAGATGCTTGGGTAATTCGATGGAGATTCAATACCCAATAGGAAGGATCTATTAGGGTTTACAAGGGGCCTTTATAAATAGGAGGAAACTAAAGGTCCATGGGCTGGGGTTTTTCTTGGTATCCACCTTCTATTCTCCTCTTCCCAAGAGAGGAGTATCATTGCAGTCACTGCCATGTAGATACCACTATAGAGAAGAACGCTTGACCTCCTTCATCCTCCCCCATGGATCTGTAGGAATCTCAGGGATATACGATCTCCCGAGGTACTATCGTATCTTTTATACATGTAATTTTCGGATTTGTGGATTTGTTTTCGACGCACCGATCTTCGCACGATGACGGAACCTTTTGTGAAAATCTAGGATTTTTATTTCTATTCTTCTGCTATGCATGAGATGTCACCCCTTGGATTTTCCAATAGGTAGTTGGTCTTCACTCATTAAAAGAAGATTGTTAGTGAACACCGATAGCCTCAACGGAAGAAGAATCAGGAGTAGACGTAGGTTGTGACGACCAAACCAGTATAAATTTGGTGTGCACTTTCTTTTTACTCTTCATTACTATTGTTTTCTAATTTAATTGCTTATTACACTTACTCTAAGTTAGGCATACTTTTGATATCAGTTTTTAACGAATGAAGTTTTTTCTAAATTGTCAAAGTTTTACGAAAGCACTAATTCACCCCCCACCCCACACACCCCCAACCCCCCCCCCTCCCCTCTTAGTGCCATTATGGTCCTAACAGCCATCCCCTAGGCTAAGAGCCCCTTTGTTACTCTCAGCCTTACTACCTTTGGTTAGGCCGAGAGTGGCAAGGTGTGCTCTCAGCCAAGGCTACAAGTAGCCTTTGGCCAAACTGTAGGGCAGCTATAGTTGCTACCCTTTTCCTTCTATTCTATGATGAAAATTTTGGTAATAAAATATTGATCTAAAGTACCTTTTAATAGAGAGAAGTGGTGCAGTTCAGATTTGAAAACTACAACAAAAATCATAACAATCGCATAAAAATAATTCTACATGATTCAACACAATACACGTAGTTTAAAAATCAATCTTTCGCACGAACAACCTAGCTCTAATACCACTATTGGGTAATCTGGGGCGGCATCATATACACAACAAAAGAACAAAAAATAAAATCCTAGAATTTCTTATAGAAAAAGAAAGTTTCATCATCGTGCAAAAATTGATGCGCTAAACTCACAAAATTGAAAAACTACGCATATAAGATAGATGTGTTACATAGGGAGATCATATATCCATGAAATCCTATAGATCTGTGAGAGAGGATGAAGGAGGTCAACTATTCTCCTTTCTAGTAGTGATCCACACAATAAGGGTTGTTAGTTATAGATTCCCCACAAGCCAATCACGTGAGTGATGACACCTTTAACACGTTACGATAAACTCTTTGCTTATTATTACTAGTATTTTCTCACTTTATATATATTATCTGGATGTATATTATGATGTCCTTAGATCTGTGCCATGGGAATCAGATCATGATGAGATCATGATAATAAGACCAATTCGCCTTTAAACATAAATCCTAAACCATCCTGGTCATGGTTATTTGAGAAAGACATCGAGATAACCAGATGAATATGTGCACTATATACTCAACCATATGATAGAGGTGGCTGGTCTCATAGTCGCTTATGTGGGAACACTAGAGGTATAGTGTAGGTGCTTATTGGTAAAATGAATTTACTAATTGATCCGCTTAAAGACTGTTAGATGGTTAAGGATACCTAACATCAGATAGCGATTTCATAGTTCTAGTTATGTGTCTGGTCCTTAGACTTGAGACACCAAAGATATCTTGTATGAACACTCCATTCTTTGATGTCGGACTTATAGGTTTAGAAGTTCCAAATCTGGTACAATCGATTCTAAGAAATGATAGCCAAACTTACGAAGGTAATTAAGTATCAATAAATGATCATCCACTCTTGGTATCATGAGAGGAAGATCATGTGTATGCTTTCTCAAATAAAATCCCAAGCTCGGGTCATTCGAATTGAGAGAGGAGTTCTTTAGGAGAATCCGATTAGAGCGAGACTCAGACTGGATTCAATATGTGCTAGACGTTACTAGGCCCAATATATAGTCTTTAAGATATTAGATAGATGAGGGATGATATATACACAATAACTAAGGATAGACGGGTCTTATGGATTAGATCTCCTATACCATTTAGGGATTATAGCATAGTGGCCTAGTACGTCCATAGTTGATGAGTTGGGTGAATTATTATAGAGATAATAATTCACTATATCATAAGGAGTTCTGAGTCAGAAGGAGTTATAATAGGAGTGACTCACAACTAGCTTGGTATCTGTTAGTTTGACAAGTCCCATTTTAGTCCCACATTGGGAAAATCAAGCTTGTTATTTCCTATTATAACTATAAATAAGGGCTTGGGCTTTGAAGCAAAATGTGTCAGGTTCAGAGCGGCACTAAGAGGGGGGGGGTGAATTAGTGCAGCGGATTAAAGTTAGAAAGTTTAAAAACTGATTTCGGAAATTCGTTTAGGAACTTGATTCAACGAAAGGAACTTTAACTTAAAATGATTTAGTTAAATGAGATAGATGGTAGCGAGAAGAAATTTGATAAATTTACAGCTAAGAAATTTACGATACAGAAATTTAAACACTCACAACTAATGAACGCAGCGATGTATAGTGGTTCGGTCAAATGACCTGTCCACTCTTGAAACCTCCTCTAATGAGGCTCCCAACTTCCACTACCAAGTCTCTTGAAGGGGAAGGAACAAACACCCCTTTATAGCCTTTTACAAGAGGTTCCCTCTCTTTATAGAATTTTTACAAGGAGAAGAAAAGAGGTGAACACTTGAGCAATTGAAAGTAAGAATTTGCTATAGCTTAGACTCGATTCTAACACTGCAAAAGGTACTCTACCAGCTAGAAGTAAAGGGGTATTTATAGACTCTTTTGGGATTCAAAAATGACACTCAAAAGAGTCTCATCCTGAATTTTCGGGGGTGGTTGCAACCACCTGTCAAGTGGTACCACTGCCAGACCTTCCCAGATGCTGTGTGGGCCTAGATTTCGGCCCAACATAGCCCCTTAAAGGCCCAATTGGCCCATTACAGGTTTAGATAGGATTAACACCTAGTCTATACCCTAATCAAGTTCTAACTATGAACTTAAAGCCAAATTAAACCGACATCGTCAAGTTGTTTCCTGAAGAGCTTTCCAGTGATCTTTCGGCGGACTTCCAACACCCCTTGGATTTCTTCCGACGGACTCCCAGTAGGCTCCCGGATTCTATGGCAAGTTCAATGAGTCTTTGGCAACCTTCCAAACCTTCTCGGTGATTTCCGTGAACCTTCGACTATCTTTCTGGTGAACTTCCGAAACCTTCGGCAAGTCCCCGATTTCATCTCGGTTGGCTCCGACAGTACTTCCGATGATCCTTCGAACTTCTGGTGGACTCTTGAACTCCCAACGATCCATCGCACTTGACTTTCGGTATTTTGTTTCGCTTTACGTCTTCATCGTTATCGTAGTTAATCCTGCGTATACAAAAATAAAACTCTACTTCGATCTAGACAATTATAACGCGAATTGATATTATGTTGCCCGGCACGTCATTGGCTTATCGGCGCTTCGTCCGTTTCTTTGGCACATCATCCTCTCTTGCAATCCATTGCTCAATCGGTGGTTGACTTCTGCAACCCCGATAACTTTGGTGCAACTTCGCTCTACTTGGCCCGATGCCTGACGTTCGAAGCCTTCTGCCGATTGTCCAATATCCTGACGTGATTACCTAGTGCATCATCAATTCCTCCAGCATCAACTGTCTAATCCTGATCGAGTAGACCTGCGTAACTCAAAACGCAATTAGACAAACAAAACATAACCAATTATTTTCATCATCAAAATCTGAGATTCAACAATCTCCCCTTTTTTGATGATGATAACTAATTGATGACTAACGGAGTTAACCTTAACTCCATGGAGTTTAACCGAAACTCTCCCTATCAATATGCCATTGATAGAATACTTGGATTATCCCAAATCTAAGCTACATGTATCACATGTTGAGAGAAAACATCAAATCATCATGCAAATATATAAAATATTCAATTCAATGCATGAAGTCATCAATCTACTTCTCCCCCTATGTCATCAACAAAAAGAAGAAGTAATCATCATAGCTAGTTTAAAAATATGCAAGTTTTACAATCATACTAGCTAAATTTTCATCAATATTCAACATTTAATCATGGCAAGTTTTTCAAGGATGTCCAAGCATAGCAATCCATCACTTGCTTCTTACAATTCATCATAGCAAGTTTGCACTTTGCTTTTGTAGTATGCTAGCAATATTTAAAATGTTCATGATAGGATGTTCCTTCATTTCAATGATCAAGCTAGGAAATTTTTCATTGAAGTTGCAAGCTAGCAATAAATCTGCTCCCTCTTTGTTTTTGTCAAAAAGAAGTGGAGTACAAATAGTCAATGTTTTGATCATGACAAAATAACAAATTTACAACATGAATTTTTAGCATATTAAGTCATGAATTCAAGGGAGTCAAAAATCATGATATGAGAGAAAAAGATGATAAGCAAGCAATCAATAATGATAAGCAAGCTAACATACTTTGCGACACGCAAGTTAGCTTCCTTTCAATTCTTCTCTTTTGTAACCAAGTTTCACCTTTGTAAGCTATCAACTTTTTGTTTGCAATGAGCTAGCAATTATGTATAATCACTTTAAACATATATGCTAACTTTTCATTAAAACATACAAACATAAAGGCATGGCAAGTGTAACATTTCAATTTTTTGAAGTTTTGCATTTTGCTTCTTTTGAGATAGTGAAGATAGCAATATTTGCATCCTTTGAGATAGCAATCCTTAACTTCTTGTGAAATTGCAAGGTAGCAATTTTTCTCCCCTTTTGTCTTTGTCAAAAAGAAGGGAGGACTAAATGGCTAAAAATTTCAATCATTATACAAGTCATTTTTCATATCAATTATAAATTTGCATCAATAAAAATATACATCAATTGTTCAATCATCATCACATGTTGCAAATAAGACAACAATGCAAAGAAATCATGTTATGAAGGATATCAATATGTAAATTCAACAAGGATCAAAACCAAAAGATATCATTCATAATTCATAACTTTCCTTTTAGTAAGATCTAGATAAATGTATCAATTTTCAATTCAAGATAAATGTCATACAACCAAGAATCATGATACATAAAAGCATATCAATATCAAGGATCAAGTCATGATTATAAGTGCTAACATATTTTCTTTTCATTCATTTTTAAGCCATGATAAAAGAATAAATCAATGATTCAAACATTAAGCACATTTCTTTTTCATCAAATTTACAATCATCACATAAGGCATTCAAGGAAGTATTAAAACAATAAAAAAAATTAATTTTAGCATATAATGTTTCAATCTTCGATCTTGAGTCACGAATCCAAAAGTCATAAATCAAAAGGTTCATGAATTATTTTGACAAGTCTCCTTTTTAGGAAATAACAAGTGGAAGTCTTAGGAGATCAAACACAAGATCTTGATTTATACATAAGAATTTTTATCAAGATCACATTTCATAAGAATCAAGACACGAATTTATAAAAATTCAAGTATTGAATTCCGAGAAATCAAAAGACAAGTTACATTTTATTTAAAGAATTTTCTTTTGATAAAACAAAAGGAGCATGGTAAACGATCTTGATTTATAAAGAACTTTAAGTTATAATTGTCAAGATCATGATTTCAATAAAATTTCTTTATAACAAAAATGAAATCTTTTAGAACTTGATTCAAGCATTAAATACGTCTTAACAAGTCATAATTCCAAAAGATTCAAGAATCATTAAAAGAAAAATCATTCAAGTTCAATTCATCAACTCAAGACTCAGAATCAAATTATCAATTTTGAGATTCATAACATGAATAAAGTCATTACCGTATCATCAAAATCTCATTCATAATTCAAGTGATTTACAAAATATCATAAATGAATTTATCACTTGTCTTTTATGGAAAATCAAAACCTCTAGATAAAGAGAGATGTTCAAGAAACATGCATTTCTCTTTTAGTATTTTTATTGATTTTGTATAAACATGCCTTTGTCTTTATATGCCAAATCAAGATAAATATTTAAAATCGAAAGACAAACTTCACTATAAAAATTGTCAAGACAACAATATAACACATTATGAGATTCAATTTATCATGATAATGTGCTTCATTTTGTTTCAAACAAGTGTGCTCATGTTTTAAAAGATGAGTATCAAAATTTAAATCCAAACATGAGTTTGTCATCAAGATATAATAACTTTAAATTCTCATGATATCATAAAATCATTAAGCATGATAATAAACTTTTAATATTTTCATTTCATCATTATCAATGATGATTTCATAAGGTATGTTCGAATATTTATACAGAAGCCATCATTGTATAAATTCAAAATACAAGTTTATCATTAAACCTTTCAAGATTAAATGCATCAAAATCTTTCATTCGAAAATTTTAATAAGAATAACATAAATTGATTACATGTGAGCATGTATCAACATTTCAAAGCAAGACGTAAGTTTCCTTATAAAAACTATTAAGACCAAACACATCAAAAATAAAACACCGTGATTAAAATATTTTTAACTTTTGTGTTTTATTTTATGTGGTTGATCTTATATAAGCATGTTCAAAATTTTCATGTGAAAACGAAATCATCAATATGCTTGCTTCTATCTTTTAATCATATTTGGTGTGCAAGCATTATCTTGAAACATGCTATTAATTTTTTGTATAAAAAATCATGCATCTTGTTTGAAATCAAAAGTAATATAAAATCATCAAGATTCATGAATTTATCATGATCATACATATGGAGCATTTTCATTATCAAGCAAGATTTCACATAAGCATGCCCAAAAACTTTTTGCATGAAAGATATGTATCAAGTTTCAAGCCAAAAAGTGATGCGAAAATCATCAAGATTCATGGATTCATTATGAATATATTATTTCAAAATATGAGATTTCAAGTCATCAAGTATGATACAATCATTAAGTATGTTTTCTTGATACATCATCAAAATCATTTTAATTCTCTTTTTTTCATTTGTTATAACAAGATGAACAATGCTCAATATTTTTGCTAAAATCATGCATCATTTTATATATGTGAAAAATAATTTTGTCATGAAAACCATCAAGTCCGAATATACATTATTCCAAAATGTAAGATTTTAATCTTCATCATTTCAATTCCTCATTAAGCATGATACAAAAGTTTAAAGATCAAGCATCATGTTTAGAAATAAAATATAAAACATCAAGATACACATGCATGGATTAATCCTAGGCAATATCACAAATCATGCAAGTATCATTCATAATTTTTACTTTTCAAAAATACTAGAAAGAAAAGCATAGTATAATTTTAAAACAATTTTTTTTTTAATTTCCAAAAACACAAGAAAAGCATGAAAAAAAAATTCTTACTAACTAAGTTAAGCATTCATGGAAAGCATCATGTAATTTCAAAATAAGGTAAAAGCAACTTGGGTGAGTTTCTTACCTCATTGTTGAAAACCGTCAAAGCCCATTTTGCCTCTTCTTTACTTGATTCTTCTTTGCAAGCCTTCTTCTTCTTCTTTGGCCTCTTCCTCCATTCAAGTTCATTTGTGTTTTTTAATTTTTCTTTAATGAACTTATTAAGATTTAGTGTTCGAAGTTTAAGTTCATCATTGTCCCCATCACTTGAGTCATCACTCAAGTAGTATTCATTTGTCTGAAGTTCCAAATCCTTCTTGTTCTTTAGAAGGTGGTTCATGTGTTCATTGAGTTCAAAATGTTCCAAAAAACTCATTTCATAGGTCTTTAAAGATCCAATAAGTTCATCAATAGGATAGTTATTTAGATCTTTTGTTTCTTGTATTGCGGTTATTATCGAATCTTATCTTTTTGGAAGAGATCTTAAAATCTTGCTTACGAGTTCAAAATCCGAAAAATATTTACCAAGAGCTTTTAGACTATTGATGACATCCGAGAAACAGGAGAACATGTCATCGATAGTCTTACTTGGTGCTATTCAGAAAATCTCAAAATCGTGCATCAAAATATTAACTTTCGAGTCTTTGACTCTACTCGTTCCTTCGTGCGTAATTTCAAGAGTTCACCAAATGTCAAAAGCCGTTTCACACATAGAAATCCGATTGAACTCATTTTTGTCTAAAGCACAAAATAAGACATTCATAGCCTTTGCATTTAAAGAAAATGATCTTTTCTCCAAATCCGACCATTCATTCGTCGGTTTAGAGGAAAGTTGAAATCCATTTTCAACAATGTTCCATAAGTTTAAATCAAGAAAAATCAAGAAAACTCTCATTCGAGTTTTCCAATATGTGTAGTCTGATCCGTTAAAGAATGGTGGATGAAAAACGGAAAAGCCCTCTTGAAAACCATTTAGAGCCATTTCTCACGGGTGTAAATCCAAAAGAGAAAGAACGTGGCTCTAATACCAATTGTCAGGTTTAGAGCGGCACTAAGAGGGGGTAAATTAGTGCAGCAGATTAAAGTTAAAAAGTTTGAAAACCAATTTCGGAAATTCGTATAGGAACTTGATTCAACAAAAGAGACTTTAACTTGAAATAATTCAGTTAAATGAGATAGAAGGTAGCGAGAAGAAATTCGATAAATTTGCAGCTAAGAAATTTGCGATACAGAAATTTAAACACTCACAACCAATGAATGCAGCGATGTATAGTGGTTCGGTCAAATGACCTACGTCCACTCTTGAAGCCTCCTCCAATGAGGCTCCCAACTTCCACTACCAAGTCTCTTGAAGGGGGAGGACCAAATACCCCTTTACAACCTTTTACAAGAGGTTCCCTCTCTTTACAGAATTTTTATAAGGAGAAGAAAAGAGGTGAACACTTGAGCAATTGAAAGCAAGAATTTGCTATAGCTTAGACTCGATTCTAACACTGCAAAAGGTGCTCTACCAGCTAGAAGTAAAGGGGTATTTATAGACTCTTTTGAGATTCAAAAATGGTGCTCAAAAGAGTCCCATCCCGAATTTTCGGGGTGCAGGCGGTAAAACCGCCTGGCATTGGCGATGCTACCGCCTAACACTAGTGGTTGCAACCACCTGTCAGGCGGTACCACCACCTGCTTAGGGCGGTGCCATCACCAGACCTTCCCAGATGCTGTGTGGGCCTAGATTTCAACCCAACACAACCCCTTAAAGGCCCAATTGGCCCATTACAGGTATAGACAGGATTAACACCTAGTCTATACCCTAATCAAGTGCTAACTATGAACTTAAAGCCAAATTAAACCAACATCGTCAAGTTGTTTCCCGAAGAGCTTTCCGGTGATCTTCCAGCAGACTTCCGACGCCCCTTGGATTTCTTCCAACGGACTCCTAGTAGGCTCCTGGATTCTATGGCGAGTTCAATGAGTCTTTGGCAACCTTTCAAACCTTCACGGTGTTTCCACGAACCTCCGATGATCTTTCTGGCGAACTTCCGAAACCTTCAGCAAGTCCCCAATTTCATCTCAGTTGGCTCTGGCAGCACTTCCGATGATCCTTCGGACTTTCGGTGGACTCTCGAACTCCCAACGATCCATCGCACTTGACTTTCGGTACTTTGTTTCACCTTACATCTTCATCATTATCGTAATTAATTCTGCACATACAAAAACAAAACTCAACTTCAATCTAGACAATTATAACACAAATTGACATTCTATTACTCGGCACATCATTAGCTTATCGGCGCTTCGTCTGTTTTTTGGCACACCATCCTCTCTTGCGATCCATTGCCCAATTGGTGGTTGACCTCCACAACCCTGATAACCTTGGCGCAACTACGCTCTTCTTGGCCCGATGCCCGACGTTCGAAGCCTTCTACCGATTGTCCAATATCCTGACGTGGTTACCTGGTGCAACGTCAATTCCTCCAGCGTCAACTGTCTAATCCTGATTGAGTAGACCTGCGTAACTCAAAACACAATTAGACAAACAAAACATAATCATTTAGTTTCATCATCAAAATATGAGATTTAATAAAATGCACCACAAGAAAAGCTTAATAATTTGCTTTAGGTTTAATTTCTATTAATTCCACACTTAGTTAAAATACTTTGGGCTTTTTCTTGTTTAGTTTTTTGGTGTTTTATGGCTTAGGAACATTTTTCTAATGCATTTGTAATTGTCCCTTTTATAGTAGAGTTTTGCTCCTCCATCCATGGAGGTAGGTCAATTGACCGAACTATGTAAATTTGGTGTCCGTGTCTCTTTTAATTTTTTCTACTTTATTATCTTTATTGGGTTTCCAAATTACCCTTTGGTAAATTTCCTGGGGCCAGCTCTAACAAACTAGTATCAGAGCCTGGTTTCAGGATCTTTTGGCAACGATGATAATAACAAAGATCATTGTCAAGAAATCGATAAAAATATCAACTTTGGTATGTGGCAGCTCAAGATGGAGGCCATTCTAGTTCAAGACGAAGTTGATTTGGCACTACAAGGAGTTGAGAAAATTCTAGATGGTACGTCAAAGGAAGATCTTATGGGTTTGGATAAGAAGGCCCGATCAAGCATTATTCTAAATCTCTCTAACGAGATTTTACGGGAGATAGCTATGGAGACTATGGCTAAGAGCATATGGGACAAGCTTAAAGCCTTGTATATGAAGAGGACAGTGGAGAATCGTCTCTACTTGAAGCAGAATTTGTATATGCTTCGGATGAGTAAAGGTACATCTATACTCTCACATCTTGATAAATTTGATTCCTTAGTTATAGATTTGGAGAATATAGATGTGAAAATTGATGACGAGGATAAGGCACTATTACTTTTGTGTTTTTTTCCCCAATCCTTTAAGTATTTCCGTGATACTATGATTTATGCAAAAGAAATAATTTCGTATCAGGAAATTAAATCTGCATTAAAATCTGAGCAGATAGACAGGGATATCATTAAAGAGAGTAGTAGGAATCAGGCTGAGAGTCTGGTTGTTAGAGGTAGAACTGATAAAAGGGAATTTGACAATAGTAGATCTAAATCTAGATCTAAATCCAGATATAGAAATTGGGAGTGCAGATATTGTCATTAAATGGGACACATTAAGGCTGATTGCTTTAAATTAAAGTAAAATGAAAAAATTATTGAGAAAACTACTGAGTCTGTTGAAGCTAGTGTAGCAGCTAATGAGAATGATGAAAATATTTTCTTTGCTACTAATGATAGGACGAGGTCTAAAAATTAATGGATTTTAGATTCGAGTTATTCTTATCACATGTGTCCCAATAGGGATTTTTTTTCCACATATGAATCTTGTAATTGTGGAATTGTTTTGATGGGCAATAATGCCGCATGTGATATTGTTGATAAAGGCACAATCCAAATTAAAATGCATGATGGTATTGTGAGGATGCTCACTAATGTTAGACATGTTCTTGATTTGAAAAAGAATCTCATCTCTTTAGGCATCCTAGAGGCTCTTGGATGTAAATACATAGTTGAAGGTAGAGTTATAAAAGTTTCTAGAGGTGCCCTTTTTGTTATGTAAGCTTGTAGGTCTGGTAGCTTGTATATTTTGCAGGGAACTATTGTCATAGGCTCGGTTGTAGTCTCATCATCATCATTGTCTGATTCTGACATCACCAAATTATAGCATATGCGTTTGGGTCATATGAGCGAAAAAGGTTTGAACATATTGAGCAAAAGAGGTCTTCTTTGTGGACAGAGTACTAGGCCACTGGATTTATGTGAACATTGTATTTTTGGAAAGCAGAAAAGAGTCAGCTTTAATTCTCTGGCAGTTCACAAACCGAAAGGTACTCTTAACTATATTCATTCAGACCTTTGGGGTCCAACTCGTATTCAATCTAAGGGTGGTACCAGGTATATGTTGACTTTCATTAATAATTATTTCAAGAAAGTTAGGGTTTATTTTCTGAAGCATAAAAATGATGTTTTTCTAACCTTCAAATAATAGAAGGAATTGATTAAGAAGCAAATACGTAAACAGATTAAGCGACTTCGAACAGATAATGGCATGGAATTTTATGATGGTGACTTTGATGAATTCTACAAAAATAAAGGAATTATTCGTCATGGCACTGTTAGGATGATGCCTCAGCAAAATGGTGTGGCTGAACGTATGAACAGAACACTCTTGGAGAGAGCAAGGTGTATGATCTCAAATGCAGGGTTAATAAAGGAATTTTGGGTAGAGGCGATTAATATGGACTATTACGTTGTTAACCACGCTCCTTCTGTAGCACTTAATTTTAAAACTCTAGAGGAAGTTTGGTCAGGTACTCCTGCTGATTACTCTAATTTAAAAAATTTTGGGTGTCCAGCATACATGCATGTAAATGCAGAAAAATTAGAGCCTCAAGCTAAAAAGTGCATTTTCCTTAGGTATGCTTCTGGGGTGAAAGGATACAGATTATGGTGTCTTAATCCCAAATCCCCAAAATTTATAATCAGTAGAGATATTACTTTTGATGAATTGTCTATGTTATCTTCCAAAGAGGAATCTACTAGTTGTACAAATGATAGTGCGCAGAAGCAGGTGGAGCTTGAGATTAGTAGTTCTGATTCTTTTCAGTCGAACTCTTCTACTCAAAGAATGCCAGTAGATGGTCCCGAGTCTACTGACGAAGATGATCCAGAGAAAGAGCAATATTCTATAGCCAAGGGTAAACCACGGAGAGATATTCGACCACCACAAAGATATACAAATTTGATTGCATATGCTTTATCTGTTGTAGAAGAAATAGGTGGAGTTGGTGAGCCTACTATCTACTCAGATATAATTTTTTATGATAATTCCGCTAAGTGGTTGATTGCAATGCTTACGAAGCCTTTTCTGGTTTACAAGTTCAAGCAGTGCTTGGACTTGGTTGGTGTTCATTGTTGGTGATTGCCCGTTGGGGCTTTTGTGAAGAAGGTAGAGCAAGTTTGCTAATTGTCAATATTGAGATATGTCAAGGTGAAGATTTGTTGGTTTGGCAAGTCTCATTTTAGTCCCACATCGGGAAAATCAAACTTATTATTTCTTATTGCAACTATAAATAAGGGCTTGGGCTTTGAAGCTCAATGCACCATAAGAAAAGCCTAATAGTTTGCTTTGGATTTAATTTTTATTAAGCCCACACTTAGTTAAAATACTTTGGGCTTTTTTTATTTAGTTTTTTGGGTGTTTTATGGCCTAGAAATATTTTCCTAAGGTATTTGTAATTATCCTTTTTATAGTAGAGTTTTGCTCCTCCTTCATCCGTGGACGTAGGTCAATTGACCAAACCATATAAATTTGGTGTCCCTGTCTCTTTTAATTTTTTCTACTTTATTGTCTTTATTGGGTTGCCAAATTACCCTTTGGTAAATTTCATATAAATGTTTGATATTGTGACTAGTAGAGGTGCGGATATAAGATATCCATAGAGCCCCTAGTTTGGATCTTATAGATGAGATCTAATAAGATTGGATAATTGGATAGAGATCTAATACCAAATAAGGATAGGATCCATTAAGGGTTAAGCTGTATGCACCTCTATAAATAGGAGAAACCTCATGGTTCATAGGCTAAAAATTTTGGTGGTCTCCTCTCCTATTCTCCTTAGCCTCATTTCATCTTCCTTGGCAATGGCAGCCTTATGGTGCACGTGGAGAGGGAGATCCTACAGCGATCTAAGGAGTATCGTCATTGCGTCTGCCATGTGGATCACCACTAGAGAGGAGTACATGAGTTCTCCTTCATCCTCTCCATCGGATCTGAAATTTTCAAGGATATATGATCTCCCTATGTAATACTTCTCACATGATACATGCAGTTTTTGATTTTATGATTTTCTCGTGCACCAATCATTGCATAACGACCAAGTACTTGACTTTGGAAAATATGGTGTTGTTTTTGTTTTCTACTGTGCATGAGATATCGATCAACAATTTCTCAATAGGGGTTGTAAAGACATACTTTAAATCATTGTACGATCCTCCTTTCTATACATACCACAAGATCAAGAAGGTGTCAGCGCTTCTTGCTATCTATAAGCCCCAAATAAGGGCTATTGGCTAAGGAGGAGAGGGGGAGAGGAGAATAAGAGATGGCAGCCAAAAGGGGTCTAGCCTATAGCCCTTTAGTTCTCTCCTATTTATAGAGGACCCTTATCAACTACACCCTTATGATCCTATCCTTATTGGGTATTGGATCTCCATGCAACTTCCTAAGCCTCTTAGATTAGTGAATCATTACCTAATAATCTCTCCTTAGCTCTTATTGGATCTCATTTATAAGATCCAATAATTTATGGGCTCATTAGATATCCAATAAGATAAGGGCTCCAACGAATATCTCATATTCGAACCTCTACTCATCATTGTTAGGATTGTAGTCGGCACTAAGAGAGGGGTGAATTAGTGCTATGATAGAAACATTTGATTTGAAAACTTTCGACGATTCAAAAACTTCATATGATGATAATCGTATCAGAAATGTTTTAAATTTAAAGATGTTTGTGAGAACAGTAAGCAAGCAAAGAGGTTTGCAATAAAGGTAAATAGCAAAGATTGAGATATTGCCATATTGATATAAATTTTAAATTCAAAAAATTATGAGAATTTCATGCATAATCATCATGATTTCAAATCATTAAAGTACATCATGTATGAAATTTTAACATCATTATCATGCTTCTCCCCCTTTGTCATTAACAAAAAGGAGAAGTGCATCTAACAAGTTTTTAAAATATGTAAGTTTCACAACATACAAGCTAGCAATTTATCACTTTACAACATGCAAGCATAGCAAGTTTTAAAGATGTGCAATTTTGCTTCTTAAGATGTGTAAGTTTGCACTTTGCCACTGGAGTTTTCAAGCTAATAATTCTTGGTGATGTTCAAGATGGCAATTTCTTTTTTCTCTTTTAAGAAGTGCATGCTTAGCAAATTTTGCTTCCTTTGTAGTGATTGAGCTAGCAATTTTTCTCTTATTGAAGTGTGCAAGTTAGCAATTCTTGCTTCCCCTTTGTCATTGTCAAAAAGAAGGGAAGAATACAATGTTGCAATTCTTTTCCCTTTACATCAATTTTTAAATCATGACTAATGAGGTATCAAAAATTTACATCAATATTTCAATCATCAAAATCAAGTCATGAATACCAATTTATCATTCAAGCTAGCACTTTTTCTCTCCCCCTTTTGTCATCAAAAAGAAGAAAAAGAGAAGGGAAGAAATCAAGGGTGCAAATATTTTAACTATCACATGAACAAATGAAGGATCAAGTTAAGAATACAAAAGTTCATGAATCATTTGACAAATCTCCTCTTAAATAACAAAAAGAGATCTTAGGAGATCTAATAGAAAATGATCTTGATTCACACAAAGAATTTGAGTTGTAAATCCGAGAAATAAAAAAAACAATCATGATTCAATTGGATAAGCATTCTCTTTAATAAAATGGAAGAATCATGATTAATGATCTTGATTTATAAATAATTTCAAGTCATAATTATCAAGATGTCAAGTGACATGTCATGAATGAAAGATCTCCACCATTTTTATGATAAGTTTCTTCTTTAGTGAATAATAAGAAGAGACATAGGAGAACAAAATGAATTGAGAAAGACAGAAGCATCGAAAATGATTCATATTAAAATACATCTTAAGTCGTAAACATGAATAAATCAAGTATTTATCAAATTTGAAATCATCATCAAAATCACTTTTCAAGAGATTCATAAATAACAAACATAGATTCATCATTAAGGATTTCTATGATAAAAACTCGATACAATAGAGATTGAGAAAATGCATTCCCTTTTTATGTGTTTCAATTTAAGTGATTTATTTCATATAAGCATGCCTTTGTCTTTTTATGCCAAATAAATCCATGCATCAATGTTTAAGATCGAAAAACAAATTTTATTATAAAAATCATTAAGACCAAAAATATAACACATTAAACATAAGGCATCTTCAAACAAAATATTTGATTTAACATGATAATACATTTTCCTTTTTATGTGTTTTATTTTATGTGATTGATCTCATATAAGTATACTCAAGTTTTTCGTATAAAAGCTATGCATCATGTTTAAAATCGATAAACAATACAAAATTATCAAGATACACATAATTACTTCTTATAACATATAAGAAATTAATCTTATTTGATGTGTAAGTATTATCATAAAACATGCAATTGTCATGATCTTTTTTTTTTAATTTTACTAGAAAGAGAAGCATGAATTTTTTTTGCATTTTATATTTCCTACTAACTACTTTAAAATTATAAAATCATGAAAAGTACTAAGTTATTTCATAGAAAGGTAAACAGGATTTGATTGAGTCACTTACCTTGTTGTCGAAGGCCATCAAAGTACAATTTACAGTCTCATCTTTAGATATACTCGATTTGTCCCAAGACACCTTCTTCATCTTCTTCTTCACTATTGTACACTTGTCTTTGGAGTGCCCTAGCTTCTTGCATTCATAGCAAGTGGTTATATCCAGATTAAGTTTATTTTTAGATTTGGTTTCTTGTTTTATGAATTTTTTAAGTTTTCTCGTCAAAAGTTCTATGTCATCATCAGTTGAGCTTTCCCTCAAGTAGTCTTCTATAGTTCAAAGTATCAAACCTTCCTATTCTTTGGAAGATGGTTCTTATATTCATCATATTCCAAATGAGTTATTTTATAGGTCATTAAGGACCTGATAAGTTCTTTAATAGGATAGTAGTTTAGGTCCTTTGTTTCTTGAATAGCGTTTACTTTTGGATTCGAACTTTTTAAAAGGGATCTTAGAATTATGTTAATAAGTTCAAAATTAGAAAAGTATTTACCAAGACTTTTTAAACTATTGACGATATCCGTAAAATGAGTGTTCATGTCTCCAATAGTTTCACTTAGATTCATTCAAAATAATTTAAAATCATACATCAAAAGAATAATTTTTGAATCTTTAATTCTACTAGTGCCTTCATATGTGATTTCAAGTGTATACTAAATGTCATGCATAGTTTCACAAATCAAAATCTGATTAAATTTATTTTTATCTAAGGCACAAAACAAAGCGTTCATCACTTTGGCATTCAAGGAAAATGATTTTTTTTTCTCAAAATCAGTCTATTCACTCATAGGTTTAGAGGGTTATTGAAAATCATATTTGATAATATTTCATAAATCAAAATTTAAAAAAAAAAGAAAACCCTCATTTGAGTTTTCCGATGTGTGTAGTCCGTCCCATTAAAAATAGGAGGACGAATAATAGAGTGACCCTCTTAAAAGCCGAAAAAAGTCATTTCTCTTGAGTATTAATCCAAATGAGAAATAACGTGACTCTGATATCAATTGTTAGGATTACAGTCGACACTACGAGAGGGGGGGGGGGGTGAATTAGTGTTGTGATAAAAACATTTGATTTGAAAACTTTCGACGATTCAAAAATTTCGTACATTGAAAGCTATATCAAAAATGCTTTAAACTTAAAGATATTTGTGAGAGCAATAAGCAAGTAAAGAGATTTACAGTAAAGGTAAATAACAAAGAAATGTAGGCAAACCAATTTTATAGTGGTTCGGTCGTCCGACCTACGTCAACTCCTAATTCCTCTTCCATCAAGGCCACCGACTTCCACTAACAGTCTTACTTCAACGGGAAAAAATTAACTATCCTTACATCACTTTCTCCTTTTGATAGGCTTAGGAGAAAATCTTTACAACCCCACTCACCCCTCTCTTAAACTTAACCAAAACTTAAAGCAAGAGGGGAGGAATTTTCACATAATTATAATAGAGTTTTCCCTTTTTTTATTCTCAGTTAGTATGTATGCTAACTAGGTATGAGAGGGGTATTTATAGGCCCTAAGTAAATTCAAACTTAGAGCCAAAATTTGAACCATCCTAAGTCTTCAGGGTGCTAGAGGTACCACCGCCTAGTCTGCTCCGACATTAGGTGGTACCACTGCCTGACACAATCTTAGAGACTATACCTCAGAGACAACCACCGATGGTTCCACTGCTTGTTCTAGTGGTGCCACAACTCCCTACGGTATATGAATTAGAGACCCTCGATAGATCTCTAGTAGGGATCAGGATCCAATCGGCATCTTAGTGTAACCTTAAAGGACTCGACCAATCACACTAAGACTGAAAAGGTAGGCAACTCTTGTCGATCACAACTTCTTATGATTCTTATCATGTTCGGCCTCTGATCCATTATGGCCTTGAGAGATTCGACCAACTATTATGTTTGGTTAAGTCATCACCATCATTACAAGATAAATCTAATTTGATGATATACCCTCGAGGGACTTGACCAAGAATACTATGTCCTCAGGTCACTGGTGACATCTCTATGTCATAGGCAAGATCTCGAATTGTAATATAGGTGAGTCTCAAGAGACTCGACCAACTCAACTGATGTCGGAAATCGATTTTTTCCTATAATGATGGAAGGCCACATGGGTCAATCTAGTTGCCTCATGTTTACTGACTGAATATTATTGAGAGAGGAGATTTTGATTCAGTCTTCTAATATGACATGTCACACATATACATATTTAATATATATCTACATCGCATGCAAATATATATACATATTTAGTAGGTGTATAAGTAATCATATATAACATGAGCAATCATACCCGATAATCATGGACCATAACCTAATATGATCAAGCCCAAGCCAGTGGGCCCAACACTTATATCATGATCTATGTATGCATAGGCATATCTCCATGTTCTATGATCATCCATCTCGTCTTCGTTGGTTTCGTTGACATCTTGGTGCATCTTCATGTGTTGCAATCATCTGTCTCAATCTCATGGGTCCCACTATCATCTCCACGCTCTTGCTGTGTCTCCTCGTGTAATTATAACATAATCACAAGTACATAGGCCCGATAAAAAATAAGAAAAAATGAAGGCTTGTAAGCCTTAATAATAATAATCATCATCATAATACACACATCACATCACACGATCAATGATCATCTATCTATATCACACATCACACGTACACATCATCATGTAGGACTATTAAATAATAATAATAATAATAAATTAAACTAGTTAATTAATTATTTTATAGTATTTTAGGAACCCTTACATAGGGTGCCCAACATGGCAAGTAGTCCCGTATGTGGCTAGGAAACCATAGCCATTAGGGACACCCCTATGGCCATGAATCCTAGGCCATAGGACAGCCTTGTGTGGCTAGGAAACCCTGGTTGCAGGGTAGTTTTTTGTTACGATTATAGTGGTGGTGGGGGGTGTGGTGTGTGGTGGGGGGTGGGGGTGGTGGGGTGGGTGGGTGGGAGGGGTTTGGGTGGGGTGTGAATTAGTGCTTTTGAAAAATTATATCAATTCAAAAAATTCGTTCAATGAAACATATCGAAAATGCATTTTGACTTGGAATATAAGTAAAAGTATTGAGCAACTAGCTTAGTAAGTGATTAGAGTGAAAAGCATAAAGGGAAATAAGCACATCGGATTTATAGTGGTTCGGTCCTCCGACCTACGTTCACTCTCGTTTCTTCCTCCATCAAGGTCACTGGCTTTCACTAATGATCTTCTTTCAATGGGCAAAGATCAACCACCCTTTTACAGCTCTTTCTCCTTTTCAAAGGTTTAGGAGATAACCTCTACAAGTCTCACACCTCCCTTAGACAAAATTCTAAACTTTTCAAGAGGAGGGAAGGAACACTCAACACTTTTCAAGATTATAACTTTGATTCACCAAAGTTTTAGCTCAATTTTTCTTATGTAATCCTACTAAAGAGTGGGGTATTTATAGGCCCCAAATGGCTTAAAAAACAAAGCAAAAATTTAAATTTCCAGATCATCCGGATATGGGTGGTACCACCGCCTACATTGGGTGGTGCTACTGCCTACAGCACCTTGAAAATAGGGGCTCTAGTGGTACCACTACCAACCTAGGTAGTACCACCATCTGCAACTTAGAAAAGTACTTTTTTTATTCACTTTTCTAGCTCACAGGCAGTTTCACCACTAGTTTGGCAGTATCACCACCTGTAGCAACTTTTGGGTCACTAAATGGGTCTCCTAATGAGCCCAAATCAATCCTAATTTAGGCCCAATTGATCCCTAATTGGGTTAGCATAGTTACACTTGAATCTAACTCAATTTTGACCTAACCTTTGATAATTAAGACATAAATAACTAAAGATAATAATTCTTTGTTGCCCAGTATGTCATTTCATCTAAACATCATCCAAACTTTTAGCATGTTGTCCGAATATTTAGCTTATCACCTGATCCTTTGGCATGTTAACTCCCACAACTTTCGATCTTGGCATAACATCCAATTCTTTTGGCCCAATGCTCAATTTCTGACCCTGACCCAATGCCTTTTCTAATTGACTCCAGCTCAATTTCTGACTTCGGCCCGATGATCTTACTTTATTTGTTTTGCCTTTTCTAATCGAAGGTAGTCCTGCAATACTTTTCTTAAAATGTAAATTAGATCACACACTTATCAATTAATTTCATCATCAAAATCTAAGATTTAACACCTTCTTAGCAGCCTGGTTGCCCCATACGGCCAAGAATCCTAGCCACTAGGGTCTCCTTGGTGGCTAGGAGACCTTAGCTGCCAGGGGTGCTCGTTGCATCTAGGAAACCTAGCTACAAGGGCTACTAATGTTGAATCTTGGATTTTGATGATGAAATCAATTAATGAGTTTATGATCTAATCCGCATTTTGAGAAAAGTGATATAAAACTAACTTCGATCATGAAAAGGTAAAACAATTGAAGTAGAAGAATCAAATGTTGGGCCGGAGTCAGCGATCGGGCATCGAGCTAGAAGAATCGGACATTACGCCAAGATCGAATGTTGCGAGAGTCAACATGCCGAAGGATCGAGCATTACATCGAAGGAAAGCACGATGCATCCGGAGTTCAGATGAACCGATGATATACCAGACAACATAGATTTCTTGTCTTGAAATTATTTGTCTTAAGTGTCGTAGTTAGGTCTTAAATTGAGTTAGATTTGGTATAACCTTACTAACTCAGTTAGGGGTCAATGGGCCTAAATTAGGATTGATTTGGGCCTATTGGAAGGCCCACTTAGTGACCTGGAGTTGGGTTAGGTGATGGCACCGCTAGATCAAGTGATGGAGCTGCCAACAGCTCGATCTCCCAAGCATTGATTGGGTGGTACTACTGCTCAGACTAGTAATGGGACCCGCCTAGTGCCAAGCGGTGGTACCCCCTAGATTGACGGTGGTACCACCTAGATAGTCTTCTAGGTTGTGTAAGGCGGTGGTACCGCTCAGATTGGCAGTGGTACCGCCAGTGTAGGATTGTCAGGCGATAGTATTTCCCAGTAATGGCAGTACCCCGAAAACCTGATATAAGACTTTTTTAGCTCCATTTTTAAAACCATTTGGGGCTTATAAATACCCCACTCATCTCTGCTAGATTCACAAAAAAAAAGTAAACAAAAAGGCTTGTGATTCTGAGTTGTAAAAGCTTGAAAAGTCTTGAGTGTTTCCCTCTTAGTGTACTAATTCATCCCCCCCACCCCCCCCATCTTAGTGTCGTTCTTGATCCTAACAATTGGTATCAGAGAAAGGTCACTTTCATTTTGGTTTTAAACTCAAGAGAGATGTCATTTGCTAGCAACCAAGAGGGTCACTCAATCACACATCCACTCATATTCAATGAGACAAATTACATTTATTGAAAAACTCGAATGAGAATCTCTTTTATTTCTATGGATTTTGAGTTGTGAAACATTGCCAAAAATAGTTTTTGAAAGTCTTCTCTTCCAATGAATGATTAGAATGAGTTGGAGAAGAAAACTTTCTCTTTAAATGTCAAGGCTATAAATATCTTATTTTGTGCTTTAGATAAAAATGAGTTTAATCGAGTTTCTATTGTGAAATGGTTTTCGATATTGGGCACATACTTGAAGTTACACATGAAGGCACTAGTACAATAAAGGAGTCCAAAATAAATCTTTTAGTTCATGCTTATGAATTATTTCGAATGAAACCAAGTGAGTTTTGAACTTCTAAATAAAATATTAAGATCCCTTCCAAAGAGTTGGGACCCTAAAGTAATAGTCATTCAAAAGGCCAAGGACTTGAATAATTTTCCTCTCGAAGAACTTATCGGGTCTTTAATGACCTATGAGATGACTTGCAATACTCATGAAGAGCTTGAGAATAACCTTCCAAAAAACAGGAAGGATACGGCACTAAGAACACATGAAGACCACTTGAAAGAAAGTTCAAGTGATGAGGAATATGATGATGACTTGGCACTCTTGATAAGAAATTTTAAAAAATTCATAAAAAAAAATAAATCTAAAAATGATAATAAAAATAAAATTGAACCCAAGAAAGAACAAGTTATATGCTACAAATGCAAGAAGCCAAGACATTTCAAAAGCGAATATCCCCAAATGAAGAAGAAATAACCAAATAAGAAGAAGACGCTTAAAGCAACGTGGGATGACTCGAGCGGCTCTGAAGATGAAAAACAAAACAATAAGGAGATCGCCAATTATGCGCTAATGGCTATCAGAGAAGAGGTAAGTAGTTTATTTGATAAAAATTTAACTTTCGATGAACTTTTGAATGCTTTTCATGAGTTATTCGATGAATGTAGATTGATTAGTAAGAAGTATAATTTGTTAAAAAAAGAGCATGCCCTTTTAATTAGCAAATTCAAAAAATTTAAACATGACAATGCTTCATTACCTCCATACACTAAGTGTGAACACCTAGAGGTACTTAAAAAGGAAAATTTTCTACTTCAAGAAACTCTAGAAAAGTTTAAGGTTGATAGCAAGTCCTTGAACATGATCCTTGCCAATAAGGGTCACGTTCATAGAAAAAGTGGAATCAGATTTGTGAGTAGCTCTCACCGAAATCTAACCACCTTTGTTGAAGGCCCTACCTTACATGTATCACCCCACACCAAATACAACTTTTGTTACAAAATAGGATATCTTATAAATGTCCATTTAGGAAGTATAGTCTACACAAGTTGATTTGGGTTCATAAAGGAATTGTAAAGAACTCTATGCAAAACAATAAGATAAGTAGATCGATTTTTGAGGTGCCCAAGGTTAGCTGGGTACCTAAAAATCATCTTTTTTTATAGACACATTCATATTTACAAGCTAGGAACAAAAGATGGTACTTTAATAGTAGATGCTCAAGGTGTATAACTAGAGATCCAACTCAATTCATTAAGCTCACTAGCTAAAACGAAAGGTATATCACCTTCGGAGATAACAACAAGAGTAAAATCATTGATAAAGGAACTATAGGTAACAAATTAAGCTTATTAATTGATGATGTATCATTAGTAGATGTCTTAAAGTATAATCTTTTGAGCATTAGTCAATTGTGTGATAAAGGATATATCATAAGATTTAAATCTAATGCTTGCATTATGAAAAAATAGCACAACAATACATCTATGATTGCTCTAAAATAAAGCCATGTATATACTATTAACATTGATGATCTTAATAATGAAATGTGCTTTTCGGTTTTGAACGATGATACTTGGCTTTGGCATAGGATATTAGGTTATACTAGCATGAAACTAATCTCTCAAATCTCATCTAGGGAACTTGTTAAAGGCATTCCTAACATTAAGTTTGTCAAAGACAGTGTGTGATGTATGTCAACTAGGAAAACAAATAAAAAGTAGCTTTAAATCAAAAAATCAAATAAGCACCTCTAGACCATTGCAATTGATCCATATGAACTTATTTGGACCAATTGATATAACAAGTCTAGGAGATAACAAATATACCTTTGTAATTGTGGATGATTATAGTAGATATACTTGGACATACTTCTTGGTATACAAAAGTGATTGCTTTAAGTGTTTTTCAAAGTTTTGTAAACTTGTTCAAAATGAAAAAGACTTTATGATTTCATCAATTCGAAGTGATCATGGTGGTGAATTCCAAAACATGATTTTCAAAACTTTTATGAATCTAATAGATACAATCATAATTTCTCTACTCTGAGAAATCCTCAACAAAATGGAGTAGCAGAAAACAAGAATAAGAGTTTACAAGAAATGACAAGAATCATGTTAAACAAACATAGCCTACCAAAATATTTTTGAGTCAAAGCCATTAATACGGTATGCTATATCATGAATAGGGTTCTAGTAAAACCATTACTTTCCAAAACTCCTTATAAATTATAGAATAACAAAAAAAACCCAATGTTTTATACTTTAAAGTTTTTGGTTGTTAATGTTTTATCTTGAATGAAAAAGATGTCTTAGGAAAATTTGATGCAAAATCTGATGAAAGCATTTTTCTTAGTTATTCTTCTATTTTGAAAGCCTTTCGTGTCTTTAATAAAAGAACTTTGGTTATAAAATAATCTATTCATGTTGTCTTTAATGAAGTTTTTAAATTAAAAAAAAACTAATTTTGATGATGATCTTGATTTTGATGTTTTGAATTTGAATAAAACCTCTCCTCCCACTAGCAACTTGGATGCATCTTCTTTTGAAACATCCTTACCTGAGGAATGGAAGTATATAGATGCTCATCCTAAAGAGCTTGTTGGGAAAAAACCTGTTAATGCGGAATAATTCTTTTCCCTCTTTGTGTATCAGAATGGGTTCCTCATCAAAAATACCAACTTGATATTATAAGCAAGTATTAACCAGAACAATATTAATAGAAGAACAACTGATCAATCATAAGTGAGATCGAATTTTTAACGTAGAAAACCCAATGCGGGAAAAATCATGGGACTGTAGTCCACTTCAAACTTCCACTATCACCAATAATGGTAACAGGTTTACAATATGTCTTCTCTAAAATAACAAGAAGATCATAATAACATCAAGATCACATATCTTGGCTTGCATCATCATCTTATAGATGGATCTCTTCTAAGAAAGATTTTAGATCTTACCATTTGGATATGATAGGAAAGCACCTCAGAAAGGATAAACTGCAGATCAACACCGTTAGGATTGTAGAGTTTACTACAAGGATTCTCCACATCAAATTTGGGCCAAAATTGACGAAGTTTGGCCACTGATCGTCAAGCAGAAAACTCAGAAACCTAGTTTTCTTTTTTTCTCCTTTCTCTCTTTCCTTTCTCTCACTGCGCCGCCGCACGCTGCACGTTCCACCGTTGCACTCACCGCTATAGTTTCCACAAAAAAAAACCCTTTCTCTACTTGTTGGGTTTTCTTTAATTAATTAATTGATTTGGGCTCAAAAGCCTAATTATCTAATCCAAGCCCAAATATGAGTTGGACCCAATAATTCTCTCCCTCCAGCTCATATGGTGGGCTGTACTAAGCCCGCTCTTCGCCTATAAGCTTCAAGCTTCTCCTTAGACAAAGACTTTGTCAACATGTCTGATCCATTCTCATTGGTATGTACCTTTTCCAACTGTAATTCTTTCATCTCAAGCATATCATGAATCCAATGGTATCTCACATCAATATGCTTGGATCTAGAATGGTATGTTGAATTCTTGGAGAGGTGAATGACACTCTGACTATCATAGTAAATAGTATATTCTTCCTATTTCAAGCCCAATTCTTGTAGAAACTTTTTCATCCATAAAGCTTCCTTACAGGCTTCAGTAATGGCTATGTATTCTGCTTTTGTGGTTGATAGAGCAACACATTTCTATAACTTAGATTGCCAAGAGACTGCTCCCCCTGCAAATGTCATCAAGAACCCCGAAGTGGACTTCTTGGAATCAGAATTACCAGCCATGTCTACATCTGTGTACCCTTCTAACACAGGTTCACCACTACTGATATAAACCAGCAAGTTGATCATAATTCGATTAAAGACCCTTTAACTATTCATGGAGGACCAATGACGAGAGCTAAAGCTAAGAGGATGAAAGAAGCTTTAACCTGTTTATTGGAAAACATTTGGAAGGATCAAGCTAGTCAAGACTCAGTCAAGATTCCAAGATTACAAGAAGAGCCTAAAATGATCAACTTGATCATGAAGAGAGAAGGACAAAGTTAAAGACCTCATCTTGAAGAAGAAAAGTCTATTCAGCTATGTTTACCAAAATTCATGAATTAAGAATATGAATGTTATTTAATGCATTCATTCCTTTTGTACTATCCTCATACTATATAAATGAGGCTGAATCAAAGTGTAGACAGACAATTTGGGAAGTATAACAATTCTTCAACAGGTGAGTGTTTTGTTTTTAAGTTCTTGCATGAACTTTAGAACTTATCAGCTTTTACGCTTGTGGCGTTCAAACCAAATCTTTGCTTTTCTTTTGACTTATCAGACTTTTAGTTTGTGGCGTCATAAGGGAATTCAAAGTGCTATTCTAGTTATTTCATCAATTTTCTATTGATAAGTAATTAGAATAGTTTTCCTTACTTCATTCTTGAACGATCCGCCTTGTTTTCAATTCGTTGGAGGGTGTCAATTTGCATTCCATATGTATCATAGCTCTTTAGCTATCGGGGTGTATGGTTGCTAAGTTGATGATTTCCATCATTTGGTATCGAGCACACTCAAGTTTGAGGTTTGCTTATCTATTTATTTGTTATCTTTTAACTTTTCCTGTTCTCTTATCACGATATCCATAATTGCTATTCTTCCTTTCTTCTTATTCTTTGTGTTTCTTGTGCTATCATTGTTTGTTTTTCATTTTCCCCTCACTTTATCGTCAAAAAAAAGAGAAACAGAAAGTTAAAAAAAAAAAAACGAGAGAGAAAATCAAACGTAAAAAAAAAGAGTGGAAAGCAAGATCAAAGAAAAAAAGAGAGGAGAAGATCAAAGGTAAAAAAAAAGGAAAGAAAGAAAGAGATCGAAATTTAAAAAAAAAATTGTGAATTCAGGGACTTCTTGCAAATTGTAGAATTCTTTCTTCATTATTTTGAATTCTTGTTTCAGGTTTGGAATTTTTTTCATTCCAAAAATACTTGAATTCAAATCTTTGCTTATGATTGAAGTGCATCATACACTCCTATAAATTTGGCTTACATTTTTTTTGCTTTTATGTCCAATTTCAATACCCTTGAATTGCCACAATCTGAATTGTTTGTTTAAGTTTTTTTTAGTTAATCTAAGAACTCAAAGAACAAAACAAGAGGTAAAAGGCAAGAGTGGTGATTTCAATATCGAGAAAAGCCAAACATTGTGTGAAAACACGAGTGGAGTGAATCAAATCTTGAGTGAAACACGTGAGAGAGTGTTGGTGAGGCTATTCTAACTTTGTTTTTCAGGTTGCAAACATGTCTAAAGAAGCGAGTTCTTCATCTAATGATCTTTTGCTTCAAGCAATGCAACAACAATTTGAACGTATGTTCAAAGTGATAGGAGATGTAAGAGATCATCTAGAAAGGCATGATGATGCAATTAATAGATTGGAAGGTGAACCACAGCGTAGGAGACAACCAACATTCGTCCACGATGAATATAATGGCGGAGATGACCTCGACGATGACCAAGTCACTCTAATTGGTCAAGATGTTAATCCTACGAGACAAACTAGGAGAGGACGTTTTGATGGTGTGAGCAGAAACATAGGCAGCATCAAAATGAAAATTCCTTCTTTTCAAGGAAAGAATAATCCAGATACTTATTTGGAGTGGGAGCGAAAAGTGGAGTGATCTTTGAATATCACAACTACTCAAGAGAAAAAGGTAAAATTAGCTCTTTGTTGAATTTTGTGATTATGCTATAATTTGGTGGGATCAATTATGTAAAGACAGCGTAGAAATGGTGAAAGGCCGTAGAGACTTGGTTGGAGATGAAACAAATCATGAGGAGAAGATTCGTCCCAAGTCATTACTATCGGGATTTGCATCAACGATCGCAAACTTTGACACAAGGTTCCATGAGTGTTGATGAATATCACAAAGAGATGGAGATAGCCATGATAAGAGCTAATGTGGAGGAAGACCGTGAGGCTACAATGGCTCGATTCTGAGTGGATTAAACAAGAACATTCTTGATCTTGTGGAATTGCAGCATTATGTGGAGATTGAGGATATGGTGAATATGGCCATGAAGATTGAGAGACAACTCAAAAGAAAAGGCACAAGGTATGATTCAAAACCTTATTCAAATTCGTCTTCATCTTGGAAACAGAATTGGAGTAAAAAGGATGATAAACCCATTGTTAAGCCTAAAATTGATGGAATTAAAGGCAAAAATGAATTTGGCAACAAGGGTAAAGGTGAGAATCAACCTAATCAAAGTAGAGGTATTAAGTGTTTTAAGTGCCTTGGACATGGACATATAGCACGTGAATGTCCAAATAAGAGAGTTATGATTATAAAAGATGGGAATATAGAATCACGAAAGTGAAAGAGAGGATGGTGATGACATTCGGAGGATACTAGTGACGTAGAGTATGCTAAAGGTGAAATTTTGGTTATTCAACGCACACTTAGTTTGCAAAGTAAAAATGATGAACATGGTGAACAACGTGAAAATCTGTTTCATACTCATTGTTTGATTGCTAACAAGTTGTGCAATGTGATTGTTGATAGCGGAAGTTGTACCAATGTGGCAAGTACCTTGCTTGTGGAGAAACTGAAATTGCCTACTATCAAACATCCAAACCTTACAAGTTGCAATGGTTGAATGATAGTGGTGTAGTAAAGGTAAATCAGCAAGTGTTAGTTCATTTTTCAATTGGTAGATATAAGGATGAAGTTTGGTGTGATGTGGTACCTATGTATGCTTTGGTCATATGTTGTTGGGGAGACCATGGCAATATGATCGTAGGGTAACACATGATGGGTTCAAGAACCGTTATTCCTTGATCATGGATGGACAGAAATATCAGCTTGGACCGTTGCCTCCGAAGACAATTCTTGAAGACCAGATGCGCATAAAACAACAATATGAGGAGCTTGAGTCTTCGTTAACCAAAACTTTTGGGAGGGAGCAAGAAAGAGAGAAAAAAGAAAAAGATGAGATGAGTGATAAAAATAAGAGTATTGGGAAACACAAGGGGAGAGAAAACAAGGAAGGCTTGAGTGAAAGAAAAATGAGTGTTTATGCCAAAATGAGTGATGTAAAAAAGGCCTTAATCATGAGGCAGCCCTTACTTGTACTTATGTACAAGGACATTTTGATTTCTTCTAACAAAATTGACAAAAGTTTGCCTAGTGTTATTGTTAATCTTTTGCAGGAAAATGAGGATATCTTTCCCGAAGAAGTTCCCAATGGTTTGCCACCAATTAGAGGAATTGAGCATCAAATTGATTTCATTCCAGGTGCAAGCATACCAAATAGGCCAGCATATAGATGCAACCCAGAAGAGACCAAGGAAATCCAAAAGCAAGTCAGTGAGCTTATGGAAAAGGGGTATGTGCGAGAAAGCATGAGTCCATGTGCAGTTCCTGTTCTTTTGGTGCCTAAAAAGGATGGATCTTGGAGAATGTGTGTTGATTGCAGAGCTATCAACAAAATCACGGTAAAGTATCGACATCCTATTCCTAGGCTAGATGACATGTTAGATGAATTGCATGGTTCTTGTCTATTTTCAAAAATTGATTTGAAATCTGGATATCATCAAATAAGAATGCATGAGGGTGATGAATGGAAAATCGCTTTCAAAACTAAACATGGTTTATATGAATGGTTAGTGATGCCTTTTGGCCTAACTAACGCACCTAGCACTTTTATGAGATTGATGAACCATATTTTGCGTGCTTACATTGGAAAGTTTGTAGTGGTTTATTTTGATGATATACTTGTGTATAGCAAAAGTTTAGATGAGCATGTAACACATTTAAAAGCTATTTTTGATGTGCTTAGAAAAGAAAAGTTATATGCTAATCTACGAAATGTACTTTTGCACTAATGAAATTACTTTTCTTGGATATGTTATGCGATAATGGAATACATGTTGATCAAGAAAAGTAAAAGTAATTAAAGAGTGGCCAAAACCCACTAGTGTTAGTGATGTTAGAAGTTTTCATGGTCTTGCTAGCTTTTATAGAAGATTTATTAAAGATTTTTCTACCATTGCTGCACCATTAACTGAATGTATCAAAAGAATATTGGATTCAGATGGGGTAAACAACAAGATGATGCTTTTATCTTGCTTAAAGACAAACTCAGTTCAGCACCTTTACTTGCTTTACCTAACTTTGCTAAAACTTTTGAGATTGAGTGTGATGCAGTGGAGTAGGTATTGGAGGAGTCTTAATACAAGAGGGTCGACCCATTGCATTCTTTAGTGAGAAGCTAAATGGAGCAAGTCTTAACTACTCGACATATGATAAAGAATTTTATGCTCTGGTAAGAGTATTAGAGACATGGCAAGCACTATCTTTGGCACAAGGAATTCATTATACATACCGATCATGAATCTTTGAAATATCTCAAAGGACAAGGAAAGCTAAGTCGTAGGCATGCAAAATGGGTGGAGTTTATTGAATCCTTTCCATACATCATCAAGTACAAACAAGGTAAAGAAAATGTGGTCGCCGATGCTCTTTCTAGAAGGTATGCTCTAATTTCTAAACTTGATGCAAAATTATTGGGTTTTGAATACATTAAAGATTTATACAATTCGACCATGATTTTGCTAATATTTATGGGGCATGTGAAAAGGGGTTTTGATAAGTTCTTTAGGCATGATGGTTTTCTTTTCAAAGAAAACAAGCTGTGTGTTCCTCAATGTTCAATGAGAGAATTACTTGTGAGAGAAGCACATAGTGGAGGTTTAATGGGACATTTTGGAGTCAGAAAAACTTTAGATGTGTTAAGTGATCATTTCTTTTGGCCACACATGAAAAGGGATATTGAAAGATTGTGTGAAAAATGCATCACTTGTAAACAAGCTAAATCTAAAGTAATGCCTCATGGGTTATATACACCACTTCCTATAGCTAATGAACCTTGGGTTGATATATCCATGGACTTTGTCTTAGGTTTACCTAGGTCAAAAGGAGGGAGAGATTCTATTTTTGTTGTTGTTGATAGGTTTAGCAAGATGGCACATTTCATTCCTTGCCATAAAACAGATGATGCAACACATGTTGCGGGACTGTTTTTCAAAGAAATTGTGAGGTTACATGGCATCCCAAGGACAATTGTGAGTGATAGAGATGTGAAGTTTCTTAGCCACTTTGGAGAACGCTTTGGAGTAAGTTGGGTACAAGATTGTTGTATTCAACCACTTGTCATCCACAAACAGATGGACAAACGGAGGTGGTAAATCGAACTTTATCAACACTTTTGAGGGCCATAATTCAAAAAAATTTAAAAAATTGGGAGGAGTGTTTGCCACATGTAGAGTTTGCTTATAATAGAAGTGTGCATGCTACAACAAATCATTCCCCATTTGAAGTTGTGTATGGGTTCAATCCATTAACTCCTATGGATTTGCTACCTTTACCATTGGAAAAGGCCAATTTGGATGGTAAGCAAAAGCTGATTTTGTCAAAGCATTGCATGAAAAGTCCGAACACAAATTGAAAAGAAAACTCTACAATATGAGAAACAACACAACAAAGGCCGAAAACAAGTATTGTTGAACTGGTGACTGGTTTGGGTACACTTAAGGAAGGAAAGATTTCCTAGTCATAGAAAGTCTAAACTAATGCCAAGAGGAGATGGTCCATTTCAAGTCATTCAAAAAATCAATGACAATGCATATAGTTTGGAACTACCAGGTGAGTATGGCAACATTAATGCAACATTCAATGTTTTTAGATCTATCTTTGTTTGATGTAGGTGATGGAGGCTATGATTCGAGACTGAACGAATCATCTTAGGAACGAATCCTTTCAGAAAGGGGAATGATATAAACCAAAGCAAGTTGATCATAATTCGATTAAAGACCCTTTAACTATTCATGGAGGACCAATGATGAGAGCTAAAGCTAAGAGGATGAAAGAAGCTTTAACCTGTTTATTGGAAAATATTTGGAAGGATCAAGCTAGTCAAGACTCAGTCAAGATTCCAAAGTTACAAGAAGAGCCTAAAATGATCAACTTGATCATGAAGAGAGAAAGACAAAGTTAAAGACCTCATCTTGAAGAAGAAAAGTCTATTCACTATGTTTGCAAACCAAAATTCATGAATTAAGAATATGAATGTTATTTAATGCATTCATTCCTTTGTACTATCCTCATACTATATAAATGAGGCTGAATCAAAGTGTAGACAGACAATTTGGGAAGTATAACAATTCTTCAACACATGTTTTTGTTTTGATGCATGAACTTGTGTTTTTTTTTTGCATGAACTTTAGAACTTATCAGGCTTTTACGCTTTGGCGTTCAAACCAAATCTTTGCTTTTCTTTTGACTTCATCGGACTTTTAGTTTGTGGTGTCATAAGGGAATTCAAAGTGCTATTCTAGTTATTTCATCAATTTTCTATTGATAAGTAATTAGAATAGTTTCAAAGACTTTTACTTCATTCATTGACGATCCGCCTTGTTTTCATTTTGATCTAGAATGGTATGAATGGTGTCAATTTGCATTCCATATGTATCATAGCTCTTTAGCTATCGGGGTGTATGGTTGCTAAGTTGATGATTTCCATCAACTACCAAAACATAAATACAACCTGGAAGTACCTCTTAGATATCTTAATATCCATTTTACTGCTGCCCAATGTTCTTTTCCAGGATTAGAGAGAAATCAGCTAACAACTCCAACTACATGAGCTATATCTGGCCTAGTACAAACCATAGCATACATCAAATTGCCCACTACAGATGAGTAAGACACTTTGGACATTTCTTTTTTTTCTTTCTCACTTGTCGGTCATTGTTTTGAGCTGAGCTTAAAATGACCTACAAGTGGAGAACAAACTACTTTGGCTTTACTCATATTGAATCTTCCAAGAACTTTCTCAATATAGGTCTCCTGAGATAGCCAAATCTTTCCTTTCTTCCTATCACGAAGAATCTTCATGCCAAGTATTTGTTTCACCGATCCCAAGTCTATCATAGCAAAAGACTTACTTAACTCTCTTTTATGTTTTTCAATTTTATCAGCATCATGACCAACAATCAGCATATCATCAATATATAGCAGGAGAATAATGAAATCATCATCTGAAAACTTCTTTGTAAACACACAATGATCAGATGTGGTTCTATTATACCCTTGGCTTATCATAAAGGAATCAAACTTCTTATACCACTATCTGGGTGCCTGTTTGAGACTATATAAACTTTTTCTTAGCTTGCACACTAGATTTTCTTTTCCCTTGACTTTGAAACCTTCTGGTTGCTCCATGTAAATTTCTTCTTCTAGATCACCATGAAGAAATACAGTTTTCACATCAAGTTGCTCAACTTCTAAATCCAAGCGGGCAGCTAAACTAAGAACAACTCGGATAGATAACATTTTCACCACAGGAGAAAATATTTCTTTAAAGTCAATACCTTTCTTCTGACTGAATCCCTTCATAACTAATCGTGCCTTATATCTTTGTTGTGAGCTATTATTTTTAGTCTTCAATCTGTAAACCCATTTATTCTTGAGAGCTTTCTTCTCTTTAGGCAACTTTACCAAGTTATAGGTGTGGTTCTCAAGCAAGGATCTAATCTCTTCTTGCATGGCTTTAACCCACTCATTCTTGTGCTCATGTAGAATAGCTTTCTGGTAAGTTTCTGGCTCTCCCCCATCAGTAAGCATAACATACTCATGTGGAGGATATCTTATAGATGGTTGTCGCTCTCTTGTGGATCTTCTCAATGGAATCTCAATTGGTGGTAGAGGTGCTTGCTCAGTTGGTTCAACTTCATCAACTGTAGGAGTATCATCACTAACATTCTCACCACATTCTTCTTCTTCATCTCTCCCATGATCATCATGAACTATAGGTGGAGAAACTGAACCCAAACTCTAAGGAATATAAACAGAGGTTTCTGGCTTCTCAATATTATCACCATTATCAAACAATTGGTCTTCAAGAAACATAACATCCCTGCTTCTAACAATCTTCTTGTTCACTAGATCCCATAATATGTACCCAAACTCTTCATGACCATATCCCAAGAAAATACATGCCTTTGCTTTATTATCAAGCTTGGATCTCTCATCTTTGGGAATATGTACAAATGCTTTGCACCCAAAGACTCTCAAATAATCATAAGATATATCTTTCTCTTTCCATACTCTCTTTGGAACATTACCTTGCAGAGGAACTGATGGAGAAAGATTTATCAGGTCAACTGTAGTTCTCATAGCCTCCCCCCAAAATGACTTAGGTAACTTGACGTGGGAAAGCATACACCTAATCCTTTCTTCAATGGTTCTGTTCATCCTTTCTGCCACACCATTTTCCTGAGGAGTTTTTGGAACTATTTTCTCAAGCCTGATACCATGAAACCTGTAATAATTCTTAAAAGGACCCCCTGTACTCGCCACTATTATCTGCTCGAACACTCTTTAGTTTTCTGCCAGTTTCTCTTTCAACACTAACATGAAATTCTTTGAAGACATTGAGTACTTGGTCTTTAGATTTCAAAGCAAAAGCCCAAACTTTTCTAGAATGATCATCAATAAAAGTAACAAAATAAAGAGCACCTCCAAGAGTTCTAGTTTGCATAGTACAAACATTAGTATGAACTAAATCAATAATATTTGATCTTCTAGATGGTGGATAAGTATGAAATGCAACTCTATGTATTTTTCTAACTTAGAAATGATCACAAGATTTAAGAGATGTACCTTGCAACTCTGGTAATAACTGCTTTCTAGCAAGAGTTTGAAGTCCCTTCTCGCTGATATGACCAAGCCTCTTATGCCAAAGATCTATGCTTTCACCCTTTTGAATTGCATTAATCTCTCCTTTGTGTAGCTTAGCTTCCATAATATAAAAAGAGTTCAACTTCTTTCCTCTCGCCACAACTAGAGAACCTTTAGTGAGCTTCCATTTGCTTTCACTAAAATAATGTGTAAATCCCTCATCATCAAATCTGCCTTTAGATATCAAATTCAGACGAATATCTGGAATATGTCTAACATCTTTGAGTATCAATTTGCTCCTAGTACTGGTCTCTAAGCAAATATCTCCAATTCCCACAATCTTGGATGTACCACTGTTTCCCATTCTAACATTACCAAAATCACCAGTAGTGTAGGATCTGAAGAAATCACTATGAGAAGTAACATGGAATGAAGCACCAGAGTCAATTACCCAGTTACTATCCTGAGCTGCAAGACTAACACATCTATCATCACAAACAATAGTGATATTACCTTCAGCATCAACTGTATTGGTCTCTTTTTCATTTTTCTTCCTTTCATTCTGTTCTCGCTTCCAAAACCTACACTCTTTCTTCATATGACCTGACCTGTTGCAGTGGAAACACATGATATCTTTTCTAGACTTGGATCTTCCTTTGTAACCATGTAGATTTCTACTGTGACTTCTTCCACGCCTTTCCTGCTTTTCAGTAACAAGTGCACCAGAAGAAGATTCTCCTTGTTCTTTCCTTCTAGCATCTTCATTCAGTAAACTATCTTTAACCATGTCTATAGTTAGAGTCCCCTCTGGCGTGGAGTTACAAATTGTCACCACATATGTTTCCCAACTTTCTAGTAAAGAGCTAAGAAGTAGTAATCCCTGCATTTCATGATCAATATTTATTTTCATAGCAACCAACTTGTTTGCAAGACTCTGAAATAGACTTATGTGCTCAACAATGTTGCCACCATCTTTATACTTCAAATTAACAAGCCTTCTAAGGAGAGAAATTCTATTTCCCATTGTCTTTTTCGCAAACAGATTTTTTAGCCTTTGCCAAACAATATCAGCTCTGGTTTCATCAGAAATATGTTCATGCAGATTTATATCCATCCATCTTCTAATATAAGCAATAGCTTTCCTGTGTTGGACCTCCCATTCCTCCTCTTCCATAGCAGAGGGTTTTTCTTTAATTTTGATGGGCTTATACAAATCTTTGCAATAGAGCAAGTCTTCCATCATACGCCTCCAAGTGGAATAATTTGATGAGTTCAATTTAACCATACCATCTGATTTTTCCATTTCAATCACACAAGAAAATTAGTAGCAAATAACAACCTACTACTCTGATACCACTTGTTGAGAAAAAACCTATTAATGCGGAATAATTCTTTTCCCTCTTTGTGTATCAAAATGGGTTCCTCATCAAAAATACCAACTTGATATTATAAGTAAGTATTAACCAGAACAATATTAATAGCAGAACAACTTATCAATCAAAAGTGAGATCAAATTTTTAACGTAGAAAACTCAATGCGGGAAAAATCACGGGACCGTAGTCCACTTCAAACTTCCATTATCACCAATAATGATAACAGGTTTACAATATGTCTTCTCTAAAATAATAAGAAGATCATAATAACATCAAGATCATATATCTTGGCTTGCATCATCATCTTATAGATGGATCTCTTCTAAGAAAGATTTTAGATCTCACTAAGTAGATATGATAGGAAAGTACCTTAGAAAAGATAAACCATAGATCGACACCGTTAGGATTGTAGAGTTTACTGTAAGGATTCTCCATGTCAAATTTGGGCCAAAACTGACGAAGTTTGGCCACTGATCGTCAAGCAAAAAACTCAGAAACCTACTTTTCTTTTTTCCTCCTTTCTCTCTTTCCTTTCTCTCACTGTGCCACCTTACGCTGCATGTTCCACCATTGCACTCACCACTGCAGTTTCCACAGAAAAAACCCTTTCTCTACTTATTGGGTTTTCTTTAATTAATTAATTGATTTGGGCACAAAAGCCCAATTATCTGATCCAAGCCCACATATGAGCTGGACCCAACAGAGCTTATCATTGGAGACATATCAAAGGGTATTCAAACTCATTCTTCTTTTAAAATTTTTTGTGCTAACGTTACTTTTCTTTCTTAAATTGAACCTAAATGTATTGACGAGGCCTTAAAAGATGATTTATGGGTTATCGCAATGCAAGATGAATTGAATCAATTTAAAAGAAATGATGTGTAGAAGCTTGTTCCTAGACTTAGTGACCATTTAGTTATTGGTACTAAATGGATCTTTAGAAACAAACAAGATGAATGTGCTATCATGGTTAGAAATAAGGCTAGATTAGTGGCCAAAGGTTTCAACCAAGAAGAAGGTATCAATTATGAAGAAACCTTCGCTCCTATGACAAGATTAGAAGCCATAAGGATGCTCCTTACCTATGCTTGTAGTAATAATTTTAAGTTATTTCAAATGGATATCAAAAGCACTTTTTTAAATGTATTTATTTCCGAAGAACTATATGTTGAACAATCGCTCGGATTTGAATACTCTCTTTTACCTAATCATGTGTTTAAATTAACTATGGCTCTTTATATATTAAAACAAGCCTTAAGGGCTTGGTGTGAGAGGCTTAGTTCCTTTCTTATCCAAAATAATTTCTCTAAAGGCAAGGTCGATACTACATTATTTATTAAAAATTTTAAAAATAATTTTCTTGTTAAAATTTATATTGATGATATTATTTTTGGTTCTATGAATGAGTCTTTACATGAATCATTTGCCAAGAGTCTGAGCCAAGAGTTTGAGATGAGCTTAATGGGTGAACAAACTTTCTTTTTAGGCTTACAAATCAAACAACTTAGTGATGGTATATTTCTTAGTCAAACCAAGTATGCATTAAAACTACTAAAATGATTTAATATGGATAGTTCAAAGGCTATTAATACACCAATAAGTATCTACACTAAGTTAGACATGGATGAAATTGGAGAAAGCTTTGATTAAAAAACTTGTAGCTTAATGATAGGTAGTTTACTATACCTCATCGCAACTAGAACGGACATCATGTTTAGTATAGGACTTTGTACTAGATTTCAATATAATCCTAGGCTATCTCATTTTAAAGCTATTAAAAGAATTCTTAGATATCTTAAACAAACCCCTAATTTAAGTTTATGGTATCCAAACTCTGAAAACCTTAAACTAGTTGCTTATACTGATGTTGATTTTGTCGGATATAGAATAGATAGAAAAAGTACAATCTAAACATCTCAAATTTTGGGCTATGCACTTATCTCTTGGTCTTCCAAGAAATAAAATGTAGTTACACTATCCATAGCTGAAGCCGAATACATAGCAGCAAGTGCATGTTATGCACAAGTTATATGGATAAAAAAATATATTAGAAAATTATAAAACTTATTTAAAGAATATTTCCATAAAATATGATAACACAAGTGTAATATGATTAATAAAAAATCCTATTCAACACTCTAGAACTAAACATATTAACATTATGCATCACTTTATATGAGATTATGTTAATAACTATGATGTAACCTTAGAATTTATTGATATAAAACATTAATTAGCAGATATCTTTATAAAACCTTTAAATGAAGAATAATTTGACTTCATTAGAAGGGAATTAGGCATGCTAAATTGTCTGAATGCATAAGTTTGTTGTATGCCTTTTTTGAAATTTTTTGATTTCGTATCATCTTCCTCCAATATTTGTATCATCTTTTTAATTTCATAAATGGAGCTTTCATTTTGTTTCTATCTTCCTCCTATCTCGGTATCGAATTTACTTCATGAATGTTTGATACTCTTGCTACATTGTTTGATGACTTTTTGAATTGGTATCATATATGTTCGATGACTTTTTGAATTGGTATCAAATTCACTTCCATCGTTTGATGACTTTCCTCCTCTCATTCACAATTTTTTCTTTGTATCACTCACAGATTTCATGCTTATGCAAGTTTTAGCAATATTTTTGAATGAATCTTATTTGATAAAAGTGTCATTTATCGTTTATCGATTTCAATGATACTTGATTCTTGTGAGGAGTTTTGCAATGCCAATGAATTTTATAAATGTGACATTCATGGATTCTATAGAAATATCATTTATGTCATGAAATGATACACATGGCTTTTGATAAACTCAATTTCCATTAGCTTGAATGAATTGCTTTCATGATTCACGAACTTCTTATCTTTTCACATTTTTATTTCATGAGCTTTTGATGAAAAATTGAAGTTTGATAAATTCTTGATAGCTTGAACGATTCCTTTTCCTTCTACTATTCATAGAATTTTGATTGCATGATCCTTTTTGATGAATGGACTTTTTCTTCTACTTCATGAATTTTGTTTGATCGAAATACGGATTTCATTTACTTCTTTAACTCTTGATGAAAGTAATTTTCAATATCACAATTCTTCTTGTTGAATGAACTATTCATGATTTTTTTCTTTTTTCCTTTTCAAGAAGAATCCTATCATAACAATTGGTATCATAACAATATCAAATTTCACTTGCGTAAAATGATTGTCCACTTCCTTTTAGTTAATGACAAAGAGGGAGAAAGTGCAAATTGATGAAAACTTGAAATGTATCGCATGCATCACAAATACTTTAAATGTATCTCATGTATCGTAAATACTTGAAATGTATCAAAATGTATCGCATATATCATAAATGTGTGAAATGTATCTTGAAATGCTTGAAATGAATCATGATAGCTTGAAAAATTTAGTACTTAATCTATCATGTTTGATTTGGTATCAAAATGATAAGAGTATATCATCATGATTTGGTATCAAATTTATCATGCTTTATATTCTACTTTAAATAGGTATCATGCCTTGATATGATAAATTATCATTTGGTATTATATTTGAAGTTTGTATCATGCTTAATTTCTTACTTATAATTGGTATCAAGCCCCGAAATGATATATTATCATTTGATAATTGAAGTTTGTATCGTACTTGGAAATGATGGATGTCATGCCTTGACATTGTTTTTGTATTGTGGAATCATATTTTGAGATGAAAAATCATGATTGGTATTATGTGGTGCATGTCGATAAGTTTAAACGTATGTAATTTATCAATTTAGTATCTGAATTCAAAGGCTTTGAATTTAAGTGTCTTTTCTCAAGTATAGCATATAGAAAGGGGGAGTTAAGCTTAACTTCGTCATCAAATAGTTGCCATCATAAAAAGGGAGAAATTATTAAATCTCAGATTTTGATGATGAAATTAGTTGATAAATTATTTGATCTAATCTATATGCTGAGAAAAGAATGTAGGATTAACTACAATAGCGATAAAGGCATAAAGCAAATTAAAGTGTCAGAGTCAAGTTCGATCGATTCGTTAGGAGTTTGAGAGTTCATCGGGAATGCTGCCAGAATTGGCTGAGAATGCATCGGGAGCTTACCGAAGGGTTTATCGAAAGTTGGTCGGAATGTTCGTCGGAAGTTCGCGGAGCTCGTTGAGAAGATCAGAGCTTGCTAAAGAAGCTCGTCGAGACTTGGTAAAAAGATTGTCACGAAGTCCAGGAGCTTGCCGGGAGTCCACTGGAAGATGTCCGAGAGTTCGTCAGAAGTTTGTTGGAAGCTCATCGCAAGAAACCTAGACTTACCAGACTTATTTTATTTAATGTATGCCTTAATTTTTATAGTTAGCATATAATTAGGGTTTAGTTTGGGAGATAATCCCACTAACCCTATTAGGGGCCAATTGGGCTCGTAATTGGACTATTTTGGGCCAAACTCAAAGCCCAAAATAGTGATGCTAAACCCTATCTAGTGGTGGCACCGCTAGACTAGGGTGGTGGAACCGCCCAAGGCTTAGTCTCCTAGGAGCCTGGGTGGTGGTACCGCCAATAGTTAATAACTATCAGGCAGTGGTACTACCAGTCAAGCAATAGTATCGCACCATTCTAGTAACCGAGACTCTATCTGACAAGAGTACCGCCTAATGTCAGGGTCAACTAGTGGTAGTACCACTAAGATCAGGCGGTGGTATCACCAATACCCCGAAAATCTGAGATGAAAACTTATTAAGCTCCATTTTTAAAGCTAATTGAGGCCTATAAATACTCCTTACTTCTCAGCTAGTTGAGCACATAGAAGTGATAAGAACTAAATCGAAACTATAGTGAAATAGCTTACAAAAGTTGAGAGTCCACCTCCACCATCCTCTAAGTGTAAATGTTTATAAAAGGAGAGTGAGCCACTTTTAAAAGTTTTGTAAAGGGGTGATTGATCTTTGCCTTTCAAAAAAGATCGGTAGTGGAAGCCGGTGACCTCATCGGAGGAGGTATTGGGAGTAGACATAGGTCGAACAACCGAACCACTATAAAATTCGCATGTTCTCTTATTGGTACATAATTTACTTTTGCTACATTTTACTTTACTTCATTGTAACTGTCCAATCTCCTCTTCTCTACTCACTTATAGACTCACTTGAATCAAACATCTTTCCGATACGATTTTCATCGAACAAAAATTTTCATCGTATGAAGTTTTCTAAAATCACTTAAACTGATCGGCCCCCACCACCACCCCCCACCACACCCCCTCTTTGTGTCGTTCTTGATCCTAACAGAGATTCATTATGACTCCTTTGTATTCATCATCAAATTGATCTCTTATGTTTTGAAGTTTTTCTTGATAATAGCACCATTATTCAATAATATTTTTTTCTTCTTTTTGATGGTAACAAAGGGAGAGAAAGATAGTTGCTAGCTTGCACATCTCAAAAGAGGAGCAAAAACTGCTCACTAATACATCTCAAGAAGTAAAAATTGTTATTTTATACATCTCAAGAAAAGTATAACTTGTTAGCTTGCATATCTCTAAAGAAGCAAAACTTGCTAAGCTTGCATATTTCAATAATTTGCTGATGCACTTTTCTCCTTTTTGTTGATAACAAAGGGGGCGAAGTAATGATGATTTGAAAATTTTCATGTTTTGGTATGTTATGCCTAAGTAATAATGATTTGAAAATTTAATGTTTTGGTATCATGCATGTTATGCCCAAAGTTATAATGATTTGAAATTTTTTATGATGTACCTTGATTTGAAATTATGATGCACAATGTATATGATGAATGTAATTTTAATATGATATGTTACATATGATCACTATGATCAAAATTGTTTTAACTTGAATTCAAAGGTTATCATTCTTTTTGAATTCAAGTTTGCTTTATTTCGATATGGCATATAGATAGGGGGAGTTTAGTTAAACTCCATCATCAATTAGTTATCATCATCAAAAAGGGGAAGATTGTTAAATCTCAGATTTGATAATGAAATTAATTGATGAGTTTATGATCCAATCCGCATTTTGAGAAAGTTATACAAGACTAACTTTGATCATGAAAAGGCAAAACAATTGAAGCAAAAGAATTAGATGTTTGGTCGGAGTCAGAGATCGGGCATGGGACCGGAAGAATCAGAGATTGCACTAAGATCGGATGTTGCGAAAGTCAACATGCTGAAGGATCAGGCATTATGCCAAAGAAAAGCACGATGCGCTAGGAGGATGAACGATGATATGTCGGACAATATAGATTTCTTATCTTGAAATTGTTTGTCTTAAGTGTCATAGTTAGGACTTAAATTGAGTTAGTTTTTGGTGTAATCTTACTAATTTAATTAGGGGTCAATTGAGCCGATTGGAAGGCGACTTAGTGACCTATAGTTGCGTCAGGTGATGGAACCACCAACAACCCGATCTCCCAAGCATTGATTGGGTGATACTATTGCCCAAACTAGTGGTGGTACCGCCTAGTGCCAAGCGATGGTACTACCTAAACTAGTGATATTACCACCCAGACATAGTCTTCTAGGCTGTGTCAGGCGGTGGTACTACTCAGACTGGCAGTGGTACCACTAGTACAGGGGTGTAAGTCAGTAATACCACATAATACTAGTGGTAGTACTACCAGTACTCTAAAAACCCGGGATGAGACCTTTTTGGCTCCATTTTTGAAGCCCCTATAAATACTCCGCTCATCCCTATTGGGTTCATAGAAGAAAAGAAAATGAAACTGTAAGGATTGAAGCGTAAAATGAATTGATTCGATATAGCTGCATACAGAGTTATTTATAGGAGAGAATTCCCTTAATAAACTAGGGAGGATTTTCCTCAACAACCCAGCGGGATTTCCTCATATAGTTTGAGAAAATCTTATTCGCTATCATGCCCCCGCAAGATAGCGCTCCTATCAAGGATGTCAATCTTAGACCAATGTAACAAAAATGGTTTACAAGCAAGAGGCTTCGTAAATGAGTCTACTAGTTGATCAGCCGTGTGTACATGAGAGACATGCAGTTGATGCCGGAGAACTTGATCTCGCACAAAGTGGAAGTCGATGGCAATATGCTTCATGCGAGAGTGGAACACTAGATTGGCGTATAGATATGTAGCTCCAATATTATCGCAGTAGGTTGTAGGAGTGAGAGTAGAGTTGATGTTGAGTTTGTTGAGTAGATTTGTTACCCAATTAAGTTCTGTAGTAGTGGTGGCAATGACATGGTATTCAGCTTCAGTTGTTGACCGTGCAACTGTCTTTTGCTTCTTGAAGCTCCAACTGATTGGATTAGCTCCAAGAAAGATAATATACCCCGACATGGATGTTTTGTCATCAAAGTTACCTGCCCAATCAGCATCGGCAAAAGCATGGAGATGAAGCGAGGAGTGTTTGTGAATAAAGAGACCATGATTAATCGTCCCTTTAAGATATCGCAAGATTCACTTGACTGCAGACCAATGCATAGCAGATGATTGATGCATAAATTGTAACAATTTGTTGACCGTATATGAAATATTAGGATGGGTGAGAGCTAAGTACTGTAAGGAGCCAACTGCTTGTCGATATTGAGTAGGTTCTGAAGCAGGACTTCCATCACATAGTTTGAGTGATGAAATAGAGAGAGGAGTTATAACCTCTTTTGCATCTTGCATATTTGTCTTGGATAATAAATCGTGAACATACTTTCTTTATGATAGAAAGAGACCTGAAGGTGTGTATGTTGCTTCTACTCCCAAAAAGTAGCTCAGGGTGCCTAAATCTTTAAGGGAGAATCGATTTGCTAATTGCTTGATGAATGCTTGAATCTCTATAGGAGTATCATCCGTGATAATAATGTCATCTACATACACCAGAAGATATATGGTGCCTCCATGTTGTCATCGCAGAAATAATGACGTATCAGACTTGGAGTTGATAAAGCCAGTTGAAGTAAAAAATGAGCCAAGTTCATTGTACCAAGCTCTTGGAGCCTGACGAATACCATAGATAGCTTTTTGTAGTTTGCAAACATGTCTCGGATACTAAGGATGGAGAAAATCAGGAGGTTGTTGCATAAAGATATCTTCAGTTAGAGTTCCCTATAAAAAGGCATTATTAACATCCAATTGGCGTAATTGCCAGCCTTTAGTGGTAGCTAAACTTAGGATAAGTCGGATTGTTGTTGGTTTAACAACGGGACTGAATGTCTTAGTGAAATCAACACCAGGTCATTGATGAAACCCTTTGGCGACTAGTCATGCTTTATATCTGGCAATGGATCCATCAGGGTTTTGCTTAATTTAAAAAATCCACTTACACCCGATGATGTTTTGTGTGTGATGAAAGGGTACAAGAGTGCATGTTGAGTTATGGAGTATGGCATCATATTCTTCACACATGGCTTTACGCCAGTGTGGAGATTTTTAGGCTTGAGTGAATGTGGTGGGCTCAATGGTCGTAGGTGAGGATTCTGTGATAGTATATAAGTCAAGGATTTGATGTGGTTTAAAAATACCACTCTTGGAGCGTGTTGTCATTGGATGTTCGGAGACTAAGGGATTGTGAGGTTGTATTATTGGTAGAGGTGGTGGAGAGTTATTGACACGAGCTAGGTCAGGCTGAGGTACTTCAGTGTCATTGGGTCTAGAAGAAGGTAAAGAAAATGATTGGGGATTTGAATGTGTGGCCTCATTAATGGGCAGAACTTGAGAGGGAGGGATTGGAGAAGTAAAGGAAGGAATATACAATTGTTGAACTGGAGGAGTAGTAGAGTGTAGATCCTGAAGGGAAGAACGATCCTGAGGGGAAGAACTGGATGGTGTCATAGGGGTTTTGTCTGACAGAGTCAGAGGTATGCTCCATTGATGAATATTTGCCGGAGTGCTTTGCATGGTAAGAGACTCATGGTTGTGGAAAGGAATGGTAGATTCCACAAAAATAACATGACATGATATAAAGACTTGTTGGGTTTGAGGGTTGTAGCATCGGAAAGTGTTATGTTCTAGAGAGTATCCAATGAAAACACAAGGCTTAGATCATGAAATTAACTTATGTGAGGCATAGGGATGTAACCATGGATAACATAGACAACCAAATACTTTGAGTTTATGAAGATTTAGAGATTTATGAAATAGTATTTCAAATGGAGACTGATATTGTAAGACTAGAGTAAGTATACGATTGATAAGATAGACTGTAGTCTAAAAGGCTACTATCCAAAAGGTTGGAGGCATGGAAGCCTGATGTAGTAGTGTGAGACCGGTTTCAACTATATGCTGATGTTTGCGTTCGGTAGAGCCAACTAGTTAAGAAGTATGTGGGGGTGACTTAAGGTGTTGTATACCATGAGTAGAGAGGTGAGATGTCAAGGCTTGATATTCACCTCCACCATCAAAGTAGACTATTTTTATGGTAGATTGAAAATAGTTCTCAACCAACTTTTTAAAGTTAGGAAAGACTGTGGAGACTTCAGATTTATGATGGAGAGAATACAACCATGTATACTTACTAAAATAATCTACAAAAATGACATAAAATTTGAATTTGTCAAAAGAAATGGTGGGAGCAGGACCCCAAACATCTGTATAAATAATTTCAAATGGTTTAGAGCAAGATATGGAAGATATACCAAATAGCTGTCTATGACTTTTATTGCTAAGACTAGAATCACAATGAGTTATAAGGTTACTTGATTTGAAACTGGGAAGAGAATAACGAGAAATTAATTTTTGCTGGATAAGGGATGAGGGATGACCAAGACGACGATACCACACATCAATTGAAGCTGCAACCGAAGAATGGGTAGTAGGCTAGATTATTTGTGGAGTTGACGGTCATTCATAAATGTTGCTTTTATTCGGGCCCTGGATCAAGGATGCCCCCATGTTCAAATCCTTGTCAAGAAAAGAATCAGGAAAAAATCCAATAGAAGTATTATTGTGTTTGCAGAATTGAGAAATAGAAATAAGATTTCGCTTAATGTGAGGTGCATATAGAACATCATCGAGTGTAAAACTTGTGGTATAAGAATTAAGCATTGTGGAACTAGTATGAGTAATAGGAATAGCTTTACCATCGTCGATGATAATGTCTTCATTATCGCCATAGTTATTGTGGACGGACAAGTTCTGAAGATCAGAAATAATGTGATGAGAAGCGCCAGAGTCCACAATCCAGTTAGGTTGATTTGAAGTCGATGTAGTCATGAGATTCGCTTAAGGCCATCGTGATGGAGCAAGGGGTTTGGGTCGAGACTGACAGACTTTTGCGGAGTGTCCAACTTTATCACATAGTTGACAAACAATTCATTGTTGGGTTGTGAGGTCAGGACTCCAGGGCTGATAATTATTGGAGTTACCACCTTTATTGATACTCTTCCAGTACTGGTTGCTCTACCTCTTGGACCTTTGACTAACTTGAGTGATGATGGATGGTTCGACCAACTTGTCCTTGCCCTTCAAGTATGTCTCGTAGTCATTTAATTTATCATAGAGTTCTTCGACTGACATCGGTGAGTCGCGTGCTCAAATTGCGACTGCTAATTTCTTGTACTCATCTCCCAAGCCATTGAGGGTATGAATTAACCCTTCTTCGTCACAGAGAGAATGACCTATCAAAGCCAAGTCATCGATGATAACTTTGAAATTGTGTAGATAGTCAGCAATGATACTTCTCTCTTGTTTTATTTTCATTAAACTAGATAGAAGGCTGAGCTTGTGAGTACGCGAACGATTTGCCAAGGTTGTTTGCAACTTGCACCAGGCTTCTATAGTAGTTGCACATGAAGATATCAATGGTGCGACGGATCCAGCAACTGAAGCTTAAATAGCTTGGAGGATGAGACGGTCTTGATGTAACCATAACTTATGAGCTAGATTGGGTACTGGACTGGGTTCACCGGGGATATTCATCATTGCTGGTGGACAGTTGAGAGAGCCATCGACATAACCTACTAAGTCATATCCAAACAGAAGATTAGAAAACTGAGCTCGCCAAGATGTGTAGTTGCTGCCTTTTGATAACTTGAAAAGGATTAGCATGGCAGCATTAATGGAGATAAGTCCTGTATGTGGAGAAGCATTATGATTCCCTGTAGAAACAGTAACCAGAACATCAAAAGTAGATGATGAAGACATTCTGAGTATATTGATCCAAGAAATTAGAGTTTGTGATAGAATAGTGCAATGAGGAGCTCTGCTGACGGTAAGACAGCAGTTGGTAATAAGTGATGATGGCTACGGTCCATGCAAATCACAGTATTCAGCCAAGTTTGATGCATGAGATCTGTTGAGGACCGCAGTAGTGGACCATAGTAGAGAGAAGAAGCTTTCGCCCAGCAGAGGAAGCAGGGGGCGAGAGGGTTCTTCGGTAGAGGAGAGCGTCGGGGCTGGCGATCTTTCCATGCAGTGATTACAGCAGAGATTGCTCTGCTTCTATCGCACCGCAGTAAGGAAGAAGCTAGAGGCAACGACACCGTAGGAAGTCACCGCGAGAAGAGGAAGCAGCAGCATTAGGTTCCTGTAGGTTGTTTTCTGGTCTACGCACAGAGGAATAGCGGAGAGGGTTTGTGCCCTCTTCTCTCTACAACCGGCGTTGCCAGAGGCGAGGGGCTCACTGTTGCTGCACAGCCGACGGTGAGAAGGTTTTGCAGGCGGTTCAGCATGCAGGGGAAGCGGTTCTCCCCTGTTCTGCACATAAGGAGAAGGTTGCCTTGACAGAGAGGGCTACCTTCTCTGCTCTACATGAGGGCGGTGCGGCCAGTTCGAGCAGTTGCTAGGCGACTGGGCGATGGCTGCTGACGGATCTCCCTTCCTTTGCGAGGTGTAGGAATGATCAGGGGCTCTTCCTATGTACACGGGCTATTCTTCTTCTTGAAGGGCAGAAGGAGAAGAAGCTGTCATTGAGAAAAGAATGCAGCTTCAAGAGAGGACAGCGTTGAGAAAAGAATGCAGCTTCGGGAGAGGGCAGCAATGAGTAGCGATTGTTGTCTTCGAACAAGCTGATCGATGGGTTCCTTGGCCAGAAAGAGGAAAGTTGAAGCCAAGGGTGACCAGTGAGCTTTGCTGTGGCTCTACGGCGTTGGCAGCAATGCAGGTGAGAAGAACGCGGCAAGCAATGCTGCCGGAGAAGGAGCAGAACACCAATCTGTTGCTGTCGTCGGACAGCGCGAAAAAAGCTTACTCTTAGGCAAGCGGCTCTGATACCATGTAAAGATTGAAGCGTAAAATGAATTGATTCGATATAGCTGCATACAGAGTTATTTATAGGAGAGGATTCCCTTAACAAACTAGAGAGGATTTTCCTCAACAACCCAGTAGGATTTCCTCATACAGTTTGAGGAAATCTTATCCGCTATCAGAAAAGGCTTGTGATTCTGAGTTGTAATAGCTTGAAAAATCTTGAGTGTTCCCCTCATTCTTTTTAAAAGTTAAGAGTCATTCTAAGGGAGGTATGAGACTTGTAAAGGTTCTCTTCTAAACCTATGAAAAGGAGATAGAGTTGCAAAGAGGGTAGTTGGTCTTCGCTCATTGAAAGAAGATTGTTAATGAATGCCGGTAGCTTCAACGAAAGAGGAATCGGGAGTGGACGTAGGTTGCGACGGCCAAACCTGTATAAATTTGGTGTCCACTTTCTTTTTACACTTCATGACTATTGTTTTCTGATTTAATTGCTTATTACACTAACTCTAAGTCAAGCATACTTTCGATATCAATTTTTAACAAATGAAGTTTTTTTTAAATCGTCAAAGTTTTATGAAAGTACTAATTCACACCCCCTTCCCTCTTAGTGCCATTATGGTCCTAATAGCCAACCCCCAAGCTAAGAGCCCCTTTGTTGCTCTCAGCCTTACTACCTTTGGTTAGGCCAATAGTAGCAAGGTGTGCTCTCAACCAAGGTTGCAAGTAGCCTTTAGCCAAACTGTAGGGCAGCTATAGTTGCTGCCCTTTTCCTTCTGTTCTGTGATGACAATTTTGGTAACAAAATATTGATCTAAAGTACCTTTTAACAAAGAGAAGAGGTGTAGTTCAAACTTGAAAACTATAACAAAAATCATAGCAATCGCATAAAAATAATTATACATGATTCAACATAATACACATAATTTAAAAACTAATCTTTCGCACGAACAACCTAGCACTAATACCACTGGTGGGTAATCTGGGGTGGCATCACATGCACAATAAAAGAACAAAAAATAAAATCCTAGAATTTCTTATAGAAAAAGAAGGTTTCATCATCGTGTGAAGATTGATGCGCTAAACCCATAAAATTGAAAAACTATGCATATAAGACAGATGTGTTACCTAAGGAGATTGTATATCCATGAAATCCTATAGATCTATGAGAGAGGATGAAGGAGGTCAACTATTCTCCTTTCTAGTAGTGATCCACACAGCAAGGGTTGTTAGTTATAGATGCCCTACAAGCCAATCACGTAAGTGATGACACCTTTAACACACTATGATAGATTCTTTGCTTATTATTACTAGTATTTTCTCACATTATATATATTATCTAGATGTATATTGTGATGTCCTTGGATCTATGTAATAGGAATCGGATCATGATGAGATCATGATAATAAGATCGATTCGCCTTTAAACACAAATCCTAAATCATTCTGGTCATAGGTTACTTGAGAAATACATCGAGATAACCAGATGAAAAGGTGCACTATATACTTATCCATATGATGGAGGTGGTTAGCCTCATAATCGCTTGTGTGGGGACACTAGAGGTGCTTATTGGAGAATGAATTTACTTATTGATCCGCTTACAGAATGCTAGATGGTTAAGGATGCCTAACGTCAGATAGCGATTTTGTAGTTCCAATTGTATGTTAGGTCCTTAGACTTGAGATACCAAAGATACCTTGTATAAATGCTCCATTCTTTGTATGTCAGACTTACAAGTTTGGAAGTTCTAAAACTGGTACAATCGATTCTCAAGAATGATAGCCAAACTTGTGAAGGCAATTGAGTATTAATAGATGATCATCCACTCTTGACATCATGAGAGGAAGATCATATGTGTACTTGCTCAAATAAAATCTCTAGCCAAGGTCATTCAGATTGAGAGAGGAGTTATTTGGGGGAATCCGATTAGAGCGAGATAGATTGGATTCCATATGTGCCCAACATTACTAGGATCAGTATATAGTCTTTGGGATATTAGATGGATGAGAGACTATATATACACAATAATTAAGGACAGACAAGTCCAATGGATTAGATCTCCTATACCGTTTAAGGACTATGGCATAGTGGCCTAGTATATCCATAGTTGATGAGCTGGGTGAATTATTATAGAGATGATAATTTACTATATCATAAGGAGTTCTGAGTCAGAAGGAGTTATGATAGGAGTGACTCACGACTAGCTTGGTATCAGGCCAAGAGGGCCATACACAGATGGTGGATATTGTGACGAGTAGAGGTGCGAATATGAGATATCCATAGAGCCCCTAGTTTGGATCCTATAGATGAGATCTAATAAGATTAAGTAATTGGATAGAGATCCAATACCTAATAAGGATAGGATCCATTAAGGGTTAAGCTATATGTACCTCTATAAATAGGAGGAACCTCATGGTTTATAGGCTAAAACTTTTGGTGGTCTCCCCTCCTATTCTCTTTAGCCTCTTTTCATCTTCTTTCGCTATGGCAGCCTTGTGGTGCACATGGAGAGGGAGATACCATAGCGATCTAAGGAGCATCGTCGTTGCGTCTACCATGTGGATCACCGCTAGAGAGGAGTATACGAGTTCTCCTTCATCCTCTCCATCGGATCTGAAATTTTTTGGGATATACGATCTCTCTAGGTAATACTTCTCACATGATATATGCGGTTTTCGATTTTATGATTTTCTTGTGCACCAATCATTGCACAACGATCAAGTACTTGACTTTGAAAAATCTGGTGTTGTTTTTGTTTTATGTTGTGCATGAGATACCGATTAATGATTTCTCAACAGGGGCTATAAAGACACACTTCAAATCATTGTACGATCCTCCATTCCTTGCACACCACGAGATCAAGAAGGTGTTGGCCCTTCTTGCTATCTATAAGTCCCAAATAAGGGTTGCTGGCTAAGGAGGAGAGGGGGAGAGGAGAATAAGAGGTGGTAGCCAAAAGGGGTCTAGCCTATAGCCCTTTAGTTCTCTCCTATTTATAGAGGACCCTTGTCAACTTAACCCTTATGATTTGGGTATTGGATCTCCATTCAACTTTTTAAGCCACTTAGATTAGTGAATTATTAACTAATAATCTCTCCTTAGTTCTTATTAGATTTCATCTATAAGATCCAATAATTTATGGGCTTATTAGATATCCAATAAGATAAGGGATCCAGCGGATATCTCATATTCGAACATCTACTCATCGTTGTTAGGATTGTAGTCGGCACTAAGAGGGGGGGTGAATTAGTACTGTGATAAAAACATTTGATTTGAAAACTTTCGACGATTCAAAAACATCGTATGATGAAAGTCATATTAGAAATGCTTTAAACTTAAAGATATTTGTAAGAACAGTAAGCAAGTAAAGAGGTTTGCAATAAAGGTAAATAAAAAAGACTAAAATATTTCCATATTGATATAAATTTTAAATTCAAAAAATTATGAAAATTTCATGCATAATCATCATGATTTCAAATCATCAAAGTACATCATGCATGAAATTTTAACATCATTATCATGCTTCTCCTCCTTTGTCATCAACAAAAAGGAGAAGTGCATTTAGCAAGTTTTTAAAATATGTAAGTTTCATAACATACAAGCTAGCAATTTATCACTTTACAACATGCAAGCATAGCAAGTTTTAAAGATGTGCAATTTTGCTTCTTAAAGTGTAAGTTTGCACTTTGCTACTTGAGTTTGCAAGCTAATAATTCTTGGTGATGTTCAAGATGGCAACTTTTTTCTTCTCTTTTAACAAGTGCATGCTTAGCAAATTTTGTTTCCTTTGTAGAGATCGAGCTAGCAATTTTTCTCTAATTGAAGTGTGTAAGTTAACAATTCTTACTTCCCCTTTGTCATTGTCAAAAAGAAGGGAAGAATACAATATTGTAATTCTTTTCCCTTTACATCAATTTTCAAATCATAACAAATGATGTATCAAAAATTTACATCAATATTTCAATCATCAAAATCAAGTCATGAATACCAATTTATCATTCAAGCTAGCACTTTTTCTCTCCCCCTTTTGTCATCAAAAAGAAGAAAAGGAGAAGGGAAGAAATCAAGGGTGCAAATATTTTAACTATCACATGAACAAATGAAGGATCAAGTTAAGAATCCATAAGTTCATGAATCATTTGACAAATCTCCTCTTAAATAACAAAAAGAGATCTTAGGAAATCAAATGGAAAATGATCTTGATTCACACAAAGAATTCGAGTTGTAAATCCAAGAAATAAAAAAAACAATCATGATTCAATTGGATAAGCATTCTCTTTAATAAAATGGAAGAATCATGGTTAACAATCTTGATTTATAAATAATTCCAAGTCATAATTATCAAGATGTCAAGTGACATGTCATGAATGAAAGATCTCCACCATTTTTATGATAAGTTTCTTCTTTAGTGAATAATAAGAAGAGACATAAGAGAATAAAATGAATTGAGAAAGATAGAAGCATAAAAAATGATTCATATTAAAATACATCTTAAGTCGTAAACATGAATAAATCAAGTGTTTATCAAAATTGAAATCATCATCAAAATCACTTTTCAAGAGATTCATAAATAACAAACATAGATTCACCATTAAGGATTTCTATGATGAAAACTCGATACGATAGGTATTAAGAAAATGCATTCCCTTTTTATGTATTTCAATTTAAGTGATTTATTTCATATAAGCATGCCTTTGTTTTTTTATGCCAAATAAAATCATGCATCAATGTTTAAGACCGAAAAATAAATTTTATTATAAAAATCATTAAGACCAAAAATATAACACATTAAACATAAGGCATCTTCAAACAAAATATTTGATTTATCATGATAATACATTTTCCTTTTTATGTGTTTTATTTTATGTGATTGATCTCATATAAGTATACTCAAGTTTTTCGTATAAAAGCTATGCATCATGTTTAAAATTGAAAAATAATACAAAATTATCAAGATACACATAATTGCTTCTTATAACATACAATAAATTAATCTTATTTGATGTGTAAGTATTATCATGAAACATGCAATTGTCATCATCATTTTTTTAATTTTACTAGAAAGAGAAGCATGAATTTTTTTGCATTTTATATTTCCTACTAACTACTTTAAAATTATAAAATCATGAAAAGTACTAAGTTATTTCATGGAAAGATAAAAAGGATTTGTTTGAGTCACTTACCTTGTTGTCGAAGGCTATTGAAGTACAATTTATAGTCTCATCTTTAGATATACTCGATTCATCCCAAGACGTCTTCTTCTTCTTCTTCACTATTGTACACTTGTCTTTGGAGTGCCCTAGCTTCTTGCGTTCATAGCAAGTGGTTATGTCAGGATTAAGTTCATTTTTAGATTTGGTTTCTTGTTTTATGAATTTTTTGAGTTTTCTCATCAAAAGTTCCATGTCATCATCACTTGAGCTTTTGCTCGAGTAGTCTTCTATAGTTCAAAGTATCAAACCTTCCTATTCTTTCGAAAATGGTTCTCATGTTCATCATATTCCAAATGAGTTATTTCATAGGTCATTAAGGACCCGATAAGTTCTTCAATAGGATAGCAGTTTAAGTCCTTTATTTCTTGAATAGCGATTACTTTTGGATCCTAACTTTTTGAAAGAGATCTTAGAATCTTATTAATAAACTAAAAATTAAAAAAACATTTACCAAGACTTTTTAAACTATTGACGACATCCGTAAAACGAGTGTATATATCTCTAATAGTTTCGCTTAGATTCTTTCAAAATAATTTAAAATCATACATCAAAAGATTAATTTTTGAATCTTTAATTCTACTAGTGCCTTCATGTGTGATTTTAAGTGTGTGCTAAATGTCATGCATAGTTTCACAAATTAAAATCTGATTAAATTCATTTTTGTCTAAGGCACAAAACAAAGCATTCATCACTTTGGCATTCAAGGAAAACGATTTTTTCTCAAAATTAGTCTATTCACTCATAGGTTTAGAGGGTTGTTAAAAACCATATTTGATAATATTCTATAAATCAAAATTAAAAAAAGTAAAAAAATTCTCACTCGAGTTTTTTGATATGTGTAGTTCGTCTCATTAAAAATAGGAGGACGAATAATAGAGTGACCCTCTTAAAAGCCAAAAAAAGTTATTTCTCTTGAGTGTTAATCCAAATGAGAAATAACGTGGCTCTGATATCAATTGTTAGAATTACAGTTTGTCACGCCCCTCCGAATTTTAATCTCGTTCAAGAGGTGTGACCCTGTCTTAAAATATCCATAACATTAAAATTTTAACAGCAATACAAATCCAGGATCCATTCTAACAATTTGAGGATACTAAGAACCATTCAAATCAATATTTAAACCCTTAAATTCATAATTCGTAAACCTGTACAGTTTCATAAATCATACTCTACTTCATTCATTGATTCATAAAGTCCAAAATTAACTCAACTAAACAACATCCACATCATAAATCCACAAGTGTGGGGAATCCATACAATCTCAAAACCAACTTTTACCACTAGTTCATATCGTTATACAAATTAAACTTAACATTCTAAATCCTAAAAGAGAGATTCTTTAACATTTACAAAACACATAAGTTCAGATTTATCATAGACATTTCCTTAAGCACAAAATATTCTTGTACAACAAAACTTATCAACCATTAAAGCTCAAGCCAAAATCTTATAGCATTCCTTCCTCAATTTTAGCGTGTGACAAGCTAACCTGAAAAAAGGGTTATATAATAACGGAGTGAGCTACAAAGCTCAGCAAGTGGCAAGCAAATCTAAAACAAAAGGAGAATAGCTTCAAACAAACTTAGTATCCACATGCAAGGTAGAGATATAAGAATTCATGGATATAGGCTCATTAGATACAGATTTGCAAATGTCATTTCATTCAAATCTATTTGGTTCATAACAAAGGCAATAAAGAGGAATTAGAACTCATCAGATGATGTAAATAGTATTTCGGAGCATATCAATTGATACAACAACCATTTCGGAACATATCAAGAGATAAGAAGCATTTTGGAACATATCAATAGCAGAAGAAACATTTCGGAACATATCAATGGCGGAAGAAGCATTTCGGATCATATCAAATGACAACTAAACCATTTCTGAGCATATCAAATAGCATATGGAATGGTTTCAAAACATATTTCAAAGGATAACAATGGCATATGAGATATCTCAAAGCATATCAGAAGAACAAATAAGAAACAGAAGCTCAAATGCCATATCTGATGTACATTCATTTCATTCTCATCCAAAGTGAACATATAAACACATAAGCAATACTTTGGATAATATATCAGAAACATAGAAGGTGCAGTGGGATCTCAAACAGAATCTCCCATGTCTGGGAGCATCATACATCCACGTCTGGATGAAGCCAGAGGGGGCCGGTAGAGCATCGCGGGCTCTAAGCATATACCCTTTATCATTTCTGACAAAGGTCCAAATAATCCCTTTACCATTTCTGGCAAAGGTCCAAATCATCCCATAAGACACCAGAGTACAAAAGGGTAGTATGAATAAAAACATTGACATATATCGGAAGCACAAGCGGAACAACGAAAATATGCGTGTGCCTTTACAAAACAAGGTAGTGCCAACATGAACATTACATAATAGATTTCAAGTATACAAATAAATTTTAGGATGAACAATACAAGAATTATAAAGGACTAATATAAAGCTCAACAAAAGAAGAATTTAGCAGAAGTTAGATTTCCAATAGGATTTAACTTGAATAGGCAAAACTCAACTAAATTTTAGGTCTGACAGAAATTGAGTGGTATATTTCCTGAATTATTTGAGTAACCAAATATGCTCCAATTCGCCCATAATAGGTGTCATTAGAAATCTGTATTAAACTATTTTCATATGAACTCAGATTTGTAAATATTTGAGTTCCTAACAGGAAGTTACAACAAATAGAGTAAAGAAAGGTCAGAATTGATCATCTCTATTTTGCAGAATTGGTAGAATCGATTTAAACAGATATTTCAGAGAGCAAACTTATTTCAAAATTTCCAAATTAGCTGTCAAAAGAACGATACACGAATATAGTTTCTAAAGAATTAAATTTTGCATAATTCAGAATTTTCATTAGAGAGTTATGAGCCATTTAGCAATAGAAGGTTAGGAGCTGTAGTATCTATTTCACCGAATATATGAGGTCTTTTAATTCATATATTTGAATAGGTAAATTTACTCCAAATCTTTTAATTTTTATGTCAAATGAAAGCTCTATAAGTCTTCTTTCGGATGAAAAAGGTTTCTTCTCAATCAGAATTTGGTGTAAAAAGTTATGGCCATAATAGTACTGAAAGGTCAAAATCCAAAAAATTCCAGATTCAACATTTAGATTCCAAACAATAGATATATCAGATTTCAAGGCTAGAATAACTCAAATTTCTCATATCAAAGGCAAAAACAAAGATTTGAATTGTAGTAAAAAGGAGTGGAACACTTGCCTTATAAAAGTTTGATTCCCAACTATGGAGAGTTGATGCAAAACCTTGAGCTAAGATAAAAGTTCTTCTCCTTCAATTCCTTCTCCTTCTCCTCTATGTTGGCAGCAAGCTTCTCATGTTAAGTTTTCCTTAACTCCTCATCTATTTACTTAAGTTTTAGCTAATGCAAGGATAGGTGGCAAGCATGCATGAGGAAAACATGTGTCATCCACATAATTAACACAAGTGGCTCATTCTTATGTTAGCTAATGCCACTTGTCCTCTCTTTTTTTTTTCCTTCTTTCTTTTTTTTTTAAACTGAATACCAATCTTTCATAAATCCTATATAATTATTAATATTCATATTTTATTCCCTAACACAAAACTTTTAATAAAAAAATATTTAGTGCTAAAGGATTATTAAAAAAAATCTTCATATTTACAAATAAGTCCTTTTAAATTTTTCAAAAATGGGGGATGTTACGCTCTCCCCTCCTTAAAAGAAAATTTAGTCCTCTAAATTTATCATACCTCTATCGATGATAGGATGAGGGTAAACTTTCTTTTTTCTTTAATGGGCAGTCTTTTATCTTATGATCCAACTTCCCACAAGCGAAACAGGCTCTAGTCACCCAAAAACATTGGCTTGTTTCATGATTTGACCCGCATCTTGTACATCTTTGAGTCCTTTGTGATAGCTTTTTCTCCTCAAATTCAAATGTCTTTACCCTCATGTTGCTTCTTTCTGGTTCACTTTTTTTCTTGTTTTTCGCTAATAAACTTATCCTTGTCATTCCCGCTCCTGATTTCTTGGATCTCTTCCAAGTCTTTTTCAATTATTAAAGCTCTTTCTATCACATCAGCATATGCTTGAAGTTTTAAAGCTGATATCTGGCTTCTTATTGTTGGCCTTAGACCTCTTTCAAATCGCTTTGCCTTTCTTGATTCACCATCAGTCATATGTGGGGCAAATCTAGAGAGTTCAGTGAATTTTGATTCATATTTTGCTACCGTCAAATTTCCCTGAATGAGATTCAGGAACTCCAATTCTTTCTGCTCTCTAATACAATATGGGAAATATTTATCATTGAACTTTTTTGTAAATACCTTTCAAGTAATTGGCTCATGTCTAATTTCAGAAATCCTCTTCATTATTCTCCACCAGTGCTCAGCCTCTCCTTCTAGCATGAAGGTGGCAAGAGAAACCTTCTTATCATCAGGGCAATTTAAAACATCAAATATTTTCTCTATCCGCAGCATCCATTGTTCTGCCATCATTGGATCAGGCTCACAACTAAAACTAGGAGGATTGAGCTTCTTAAACTGTTCAATTCCAATCCCAATCTGGTTTGAAGTCCCCGCTTCATCATTTCTTCCTTGTTGGACTTGTTGTTGCATCACTTGTGTCATAGCCTCTAGAGTTTTCATAATTCTACTCAATTGATCAGAAGTAGATGCAACAGGAGAACCAGATGACCTCGTCATTCTTACTTCCTAAAAACAACAAAAGGAAGCTTTTGATCAGTCTCTAAATAGAAATCACTAAACCTCAAAATTTATTATGCATTTAACATATCAAAATTCTTAGAAATCCTCAAATCATGCTCTGATACAGCTTCTATCACGCCCCTCCGAATTTTAATCTCGTTTAGGAGGTGTGACCCTATCTTAAAATATCCATAACATTAAAATTTTAACAGCAATACAAATCTAGGATCCATTCTAACAATTTGAGGATACTAAGAACCATTCAAATCAATATTTAAACCCTTAAATTCATAATTTGTAAACCTGTACAGTTTCATAAATCATACTCCACTTCATTCATTGATTCATAAAGTCCAAAATTAACTCAACTAAACAACATCCACATCATAAATCCACAAGTGTGGGGAATCCATACAATCTCAAAACCAACCTTTACCACTAGTTCATATCGTTATACAAATTAAACTTAACATTCCAAATCCTAACAGAGAGATTCTTTAACATTTACAAAACACAAAAGTTCAGATTTATCATAGACATTTCCTTAAGCACAAAATATTCTTGTACAACAAAACTTATCAACCATTAAAGCTCAAGCCAAAATCTTATAGCATTCCTTCCTCAATTTTAGCGTGTGACAAGCTAACCTGAAAAAAGGGTTATATAACAACAGAGTGAGCTACAAAGCTTAGCAAGTGACAAGCAAATCCAGAACAAAAGGAGAATAGCTTCAAACAAACTTAGTATCCACATGCAAGGTAGAGATATAAGAATTCATGGATATAGGCTCATTAGATACAGATTTGCAAATGTCATTTCATTCAAATCTATTTAGTTCATAACAAAGGCAATAAAGAGGAATTAGAACTCATCAGATGATGTAAATAGTATTTCGGAGCATATCAATTGATACAACCACAATTTCAGAACATATCAAGGGATAAGAAGCATTTTGGAACATATCAATAGCAGAAGAAACATTTCGGAACATATCAATGGCGGAAGAAGCATTTCGGATCATATCAAATGATAACTGAACCATTTCTGAGCATATCAAATAGCATATGGAATGGTTTCAAAACATATTTCAAAGGATAACAATGGCATATGAGATATCTCAAAGCATATTAGAAGAACAAATAAGAAACAGAAGCTCAAATGCCATATCTGATGTACATTCATTTCATTCTCATTCAAAGCGAACATATAAACACATAAGCAATGCTTTGGATAATATATTAGAAACACAGAAGGTGCAGTGGGATCTCAAACAGAATCTCCCACGTCTGAGAGTGTCATACATCCACGTCTGGATGAAGCCAGAGGGGGTCGGCAGAGCATCGCGGGCTCTAAGCATATACCCTTTACCATTTCTGGCAAAGGTCCAAATAATCCCTTTACCATTTCTAGCAAAGGTCCAAATAATCCCTTTACCATTTCTGGCAAAGGTCCAAATCATCCCACAAGACACCGGAGTACAAAAGGGTAGTATGAACAATAACATTGACAAATATCGGAAGCACATGCGGAACAACAAAAATATGCATGTGCCTTTACAAAACATGATAGTGCCAACATGAACATTACATAATAGATTTCAAGTATACAAACAAATTTTAGGATGAACAATACAAGAATTGTAAAGGACTAATATAAAGCTCAACAGAAGAAGAATTTAACAAAAGTTAGATTTCCAATAGGATGAAACTTGAATAGGCAAACCTCAACTAAATTTCAGGTCTGACAGAAATTGAGTGGTACATTTCCTGAATTATTTGAGTAACCAAATATGCTCCAATTCACTCATAATAGGTGTCATTGGAAAGCTGTATTAAACTATTTTCATATGAACTCAGATTTGTAAATATTTGAGTTCCTAACAGGAAGTTACAATAAATAGAGTAAAGAAAGGTCAGAATTGATCATCTCTATTTTGCAGAATTGGTAGAATCGATTTAAACAGATGTTTCAGAGGGCAAACTTACTTCAAAATTTCCAAATTAGGTGTCAAAAGAACGATACACGAATATAGTTTCCAAATAATTAAGTTTTGCATAATTCAGAATTTTTATTAGAGAGTTATGAGCCATTTAGTAACAGAAGGTTAGGAGCTGTAGTATCTATTTCACCGAATACATGAGGTCTTTTCATTCATATATTTGAATAGGTAAATTTACTCCAAATCTTTCAATTTTTATGTCAAATGAAATCTCTATAAGTCTTCGTTCGGATGAAAAAGGTTTCTCCTCAATCAGAATTTGGTGCAAAAAGTTATGGCCACAATAGTTCTGAAAGGTCAAAATCCAAAAAATTCCAGATTCAACATTTAGATTCCAAACAATAGATATATCAGATTTCAAGGCTAGAATAACTCAAATTTCTCATATCAAAGGCAAAAACAAAGATTTGAATTGCAATAGAAAGGAGTGGAACACTTGCCTTATAAAAGTTTGATTCCCAACTATGGAGAGTTGACGCAAAACCTTAAGTTAAGATAAAAGTTCTTCTTCTCCTTCAATTCCTTCTCCTTCTCCTCTACGTTGGCAGCAAGCTTCTCATGTTAAGTTTTCCTTAACTCCTCATCTATTTACTTAAGTTTTTGCTAATGCAAGGATAGGTGGCAAGCATGCATGAGGAAAACATGTGTCATCCACATAATTAACACAAGTGGCTCATTCTTATGTTAGCTAATGCCACTTGTCCTCTCTCTTTTTTTTTCTTTCTTTCTTTTTTTTTTAAACTGAATACCAATCTTTCATAAATCCTATATAATTATTAATATTCATATTTTGTTCCCTAACACAAAACTTTCAATAAAAAAATATTTACTGCTAAAAGATTATTAAAAGAAATCTTCATATTTACAAATAAGTCCTTTTAAATTTTTCAAAAATGGGGGATGTTACACAGTTGGTACTACGAGGGGGTTGGGTGAATTAATGCTGTGATAAAAACATTTGATTTGAAAACTTTCGACGATTCGAAAACTTCGTATGATGAAAGTGTTAGGATCGGAGAGGCACTAAGATGGGGGGGGGGGGTGAATTAGTGCAGCAGATTAAAACTCATAAGTTAAAAATCGATTTCGTAAATAGCTAGTTCGTATTGAGATTTTGATTCAACGAAGATGACTTAGTTGAAGTATCTTGAGTAAAGGAGATGAAAATCGAACGATTTGCAGCTATGTATAGAAATGATTCAGAAATTTAGACACATACATTCAAGAACACCATAATGTATAGTGGTTCGGTCAAATGACCTACATCCACTTTCGAAGCCTTCTCCGATGAGACTCCCAACTTTTACTAGCAAATCTCATTGAAGGGGAAGGACCAAATACCCCTCTTACAACCCTTTTACAAGTGGTTCATACTCTTACAGATTTTTTAAGGAGAAAGAGGGAGGTGAACACTAGCTATCGAAAACAAGGCTTTGCCAAAACTTTTGCTCAATTCTAACTCTCAAAAGGGTGCCCTTTCTACTGAGAAAGGAGGGATATTTATAGACCCAAAGAGGATTCAAATTTGAGCTCCAAATTTGAATTATTTTTTAGTTTCCCGATGCTGGCGAAGCCACCGCTTGTCAGTGGCGGTGCCACCGCTTGTCAATGTTAGACTGATAATGTACTGGGCGGTTCCACCGCCCAAGGCAACGGTGCCATCGCCCAATCTCTCAGGTGCTAGGCAGTGCCACCGCCCTAGTCTAAGCAGTGCCACCACCCAGGCTCTCGGCCTCTGGGCAGTTCCACCGCCTGATCCATTCAGCAAAGTTGAATGGGCCCTATTTTAGGCCCAAATCAACCCAATAAGAGCCCGGTTAGCCCCTACTAGGTTTAAACAAGATTATTTCCTAATCCTTACCCTAATTATATACTAACTACGAAATGAAACATAATTCTAAGCAATTTAAACTGACATTCTTCAAGTCTTCTTCTGGCGAGCTTTCCGACGAATTTCCGGTGGACTTCTAACACTCCTTCGGATTTACTCCGGTGGACTTCCAGCAAGCTCTCGAATTTTGTGGTGAGCTCAACAAGTCTTTGGCAAGCTTCCAAACCTTCTCGATGATCTCCGTGAACCTCCGACGATCTTTTCAGTGAACTTTCAAAACCTTCGGCAAGTCCCTGATTCTATCTCGGTTGGTTCCGGCAACACTTCCAACGATCCTTCGAACTTCCGGTGAACATCAAACTCCTGGTGAACTTGACCTCGGTAAATCACTTTATATTTTCATCCTATCGTCGTTAATCCTGTACACTTATCTCAACAATATGGATTAGAATAAATAATTCACCAATTGACTTCATCATCAAAATTCGAGATTCAACAGAAAGCTATATCGAAAATGCTTTAAACTTAAAGATATTCATGAGAGCAATAAGCAAGTAAAGAGGTTTGCAATAAAGGTAAATAACAAAGAAATGTAGGTAAATCGATTTTATAGTAGTTTGGTCATCCGACCTACGTCCACTCCCAATTCCTCTTCCATCGAGGCCACCGACTTCTACTAACGGTCTTCCTTCAATGGGCGAAGACCAACTACCCTTACATCACTTTCTCCTTTTGATATGCTTAGGAGAGAACCTTTACAACCCCACTCACCCCTCTCTTAGACTTAACCAAAACCTAAAGCAAGAGGGGAGGAATTTTCACATAATTACAATAGAGTTTTCCCTCTTTTTATTTTCAGTTAGTATGTATGCTAACTAGGGATAAGAGGGGTATTTATAGGCCCTAAGTAGATTCAAACTTGGAGTAAAAATTTGAACCATCTTGAGTCTTCAGGGTGCTGGCGGTACCACCGCCAGTGCTGGGCGATACCACCGCCCAGTCTGCTCCGACATTGGGTGGTACCACTGCCTGACACAGTCTTGGAGACTATATCTCAAAGACAGCCACTGGCGGTTCTACTACTTGTTCTGGTGGTGCCATTGCCTGACCCACTTGTTGGGTCATTGTTTGGGCTTTTCACTTGGCCCAACATAATCCAAACTTGGGCCCAATTGGCCCTTAATTTAGTTGGCCTAATTCCAACCTAATTATAATTTAAACCAACTTCGATCTAGACAACTATTACAAAACTTGAATCAATTGTTGTCCGGCATGTCATTGGTTCATTGGTGCTTTATCCGATTCTTCGGCGCATCATCCTCTCTTACGGCCTATTGCCTAATCGATCAATTGATCTCCACAACTCCAATCTCCTTAGTGTAATTTTTACTCTTCTTGGCCTGATGCCCGAACCCATAGCACAAAGCCTTCGGCCGATACATTGACTGTTCCTTTGGCTCGACTTTTAATCTTCTGACATATTCCACTTCGGCCCAATTTTTGATTCCTCCTACTTTAATCGTCTCTTCCTGATTGAAGCTAGTTATGTGTTACTCAAAACGCAGATCAAATCATAAACACTATCAATTAATTTTATCATCAAAATCCAAGATTCAAGTGTGTCCAAGAGGAAACATGATTAGGTGAATACTACATACTTGTGGCATTGTAGGCTAGGTCACATCTACAAAGGAAGAATCCAAAAGTTGCTGAATGATGGATACTTAGATCCATTTGACTATGAGTCATATATAACTTACGAGCCTTGCCTTCATGGAAAATTGACTGACTCTCCATTTAGTGAAACTAGAGAGAGAGTCACTGAGTTATTGAAACTCATATATAGTGATGTATGTGGTCCCATGTTGACTCAGGCCGTAGTAAGTTACTCTTACTCTATTACTTTCACTAATAATTTCTCTAGGTACGGACACATGTACTTAATGAAGTACAACTTTGAAGCCTTCGAGAAATTCAGGGAATATAATAGTGAAGTAGAGAATCAGTCTAGAGAGAGTATTAAGACTATAATCAGATTGAGGAGAGTACTTGAGTACAGAGTTCACTAAATTCCTTAAGGACAATAGGATTCTATCCCAATGGACACCTCCTTATACACCTTAACTTAATAGTGTATCAGAAAGGAGAAATCACATGCTATTAGACATGGTGTCATCCATGATAAGTTTCGTTGACCTAAGAGAGATTAAATAGCTTTTTCTGGCAATCAAGAGGGTCACTTTATCACTTATTCTCCTATGTTTAGTAGGATGGACTACATGTATTAGAAAACATAAATACATATTTTCTTACTTTCTATGGATTTTAATATATAGAATGTTGTTGAGTTTGATTTTCAAAAACCCTCTAAACCAATGAATGAATGGAATTATCTTGAAAAGAAAATATTTTCTTTAAATGCTAAAGCTATGAATGTATTATTTTATATTTTAGACAAAAATAAGTTTAATCATGTTTCTACATACAAAACTACATATGATATTTGGCACATACTTGAAGTTACTCATGAAGGCACAAATCGAGTAAAAGAATCTAAGATTAATCTTTTGGTGCATAGTTATAAATTATTTAGAATGAAGCCAAGTGAAACATTGAAGACATATACATCTGTTTTATGAATGTTGTTAATGATTTGAAAGCTCTTAGTAAATGTTATACTAATCTTGAACTAGTTAATAAAATTTTAGATCTCTTCTAAAAAGTTGGAATCCAAAGGTAACTATAATTCAAGAAACAAAGGACTTGAATAACTTTCCTCTTAAAGAACTCATAGGATCATTAATGACCTATAAAATGACTTGCAAAGCATATGACAAATAAGAGGACAACCTTCCAAAGAACATGAATGATATTGCACTTAGAACCAAAAAAATACTACTTTAAGTGAAAACTCAAATGATGGTGATAATGATGACTTAGCACTCCTCATAAGAAAATTTAAAAAGTTCACGAAAAGGAACAAAACAAATTCTATAAGATAAGAATCTAAAAATAAAAATAAACTTAAAAATGATATAATAATTTATTATAAATGTAAAAAGCTAGGGCACTTCAAAAATGAGTATCCACAATTAAAGAAGTTGCTAGCACAAAAGAATAATAAAGTACTTAAGGTAACTTGAGATGAATCAAGTGCATCAAAAGACGAAGGGCAAACCAATGAAGACGAAGTAGCAAACTATGCATTGATGGCCTTCAGCGATGAGGTATGTGACTCAACTGAAATCTCTTTACCTTATGATGAATTCTTTGATGCATTTTATGATTTATATGATGAACTCAAAACAACCGGTAAGAAATATAAATTACTAAAAAAGGATCATGTATCTTTCTCTAATGAATTTGATAAATTAAAAAATGAGTATGACAATTACTTGTTAATACCTTGTACTAAATGTGAAGAGTTAGACTTATTCAAAAAGGAAAATATGTTATTACAATAAATATTAGAAAATTTTAAAATTGGTAACAAATCTTTAAATATGATTCTTGTTAGAAAAAGGTTATAGAAATGAAGGAATCGGTTTCATAAGTAGTAACACTTAACAAAAGCCAACTACATTTGTTAAATGACCCACATTACATGTTCTCCCTAAAGTTAAATGTAATTTTTGTGGAAGATGTGGTCATTATGCTTATACATATTTATTTAAAAAATATAGCTCTCATAAATTAGTTTGGGTTCCTAAAGAAACCATAAATGATTTAATGCTAAAAGTTAAGAAAGGTAGATCTAACCTTAAAGGACCCAAAGTTAAATGAGTACCTAAAGCAAACCCCTCTTTCTTATAAGTGTCTCCAAACAAGAGCTAGGAGCAATAGATGGTATCTTGATAGTGGATGCTCAAGGCATATGACCTTAGATCTAATATATTTCTCAAAGCTCACTAGCCAAGTTGGAGAATATGTCCACCTTCAGAGACAACTGTTAGGATCGTAGTAGCATTAAGAAGGGGGGTGAATTAGTGCTTTTAGAAAATTATATCGATTCGAAAAATTCATTCGATGAAATGTAATGAAAATGCATTTTGACTTAGAATGTAAGTAAAAGTATTGAGCAACTAGCTTAGCAAGCAATAAGAGTGAAAAGCACAAAGGAAAAAGAGCACATTAGATTTATAGTGGTTTAGTCCTCCGACCTACGTCCACTCCTGATTCCTCCTCCATCGAGGTCACCAACTTTCGCTAATGATCTTCTTTTAATGGGTGAAGATCAACCACCCTTTTACAACTCTTTTTTCTTTTCACAAGTTTAGGATATAACCTCTACAAGTCTCACAACTCACTTAGACAGAATTTTAAACTTTTCGAGAGGAGGGGAGGAATACTCAACACTTTTCAAAATTACAACTTTGATTCATCAGAGTTTTAGTTAACTTTTTCCTGTGTAACCCTTACAAGGATGAGTGGGGTATTTATAGGCCCCAAATGACTTCAAAAATAAAGCCAAAATTTAAATTTCTGGGTCTTCCGAGTACGGGAGATACCACTGCATATACTAGGCGGTACCACCACCCGTAGAACCTTAAAAATAAGGGCTCTAGTGGTACCACCACCTATCAGCTTTAATGCTAGTGGTACCACTACCTATAGCCTGGAAAAGTGTGTTTTTTTTACTTTTCCAGCTCATAGGCGGTTCCACCACTAGACCCAACATTTGGGTTACTAAATGTGCCTCCCAATGAGCTCATATTAGTCCCAGTTTAGGCTCAATGGGCTCTTAATTGAGTTACTAAGGTTATATCCAAAATTAACTCAATTTAAGACCTAACTATGATGATCATGACTTAAACGATTATAAAAATATAAAATCTTATGTTGTTTGGCACGTCATTGGTTCTTTTGAACTCTTGGTGCATCATGCTCTCCTTCAACGAATTGCTCGATCCATCAGCATGTTGACACCTGCAATGTTTGATCTTGATACAATGTTTGATTCTTCTAGTGCGATACCCGATCTATGACTTTGACTTAATGTCTAATTTTTCTGCTTTAATCGTTTTACCTTTCATGTTCAAAGATAGTCTTGCAACACTTTTTTTAAAATGTAAATTAGATCACAAATTTATCAATTGATTTCATCATCAAAATTTGAGATTCAATAATAACAATAAAGGAAAAATTATCGGCATTGTTAACAAATCGAAACTTTTATTGGAGATGTTCTTTCAGTAAAAGGTTTAAAACATAACTTCATGATAAAGGGATTATTAGTTATAGGTGCCCTACAAACCAATCACGTGAGTGATGGCACCTGTGACATACTGCATTGATCTCTTTGCATATTATTACTGATATTTTCTTATATTATCTGGATGAATATTGTGATGTCTTTGGATTTGTGCAATGGGAATCAAATTATGATGAGATCATGATAATGAGACCGATTCACCTTTAAACATAGATCCTAAATCATCCTAGTCATAGGTTACTCGAAAAAGACATCGAGATAATCGAATAGACTAATGTGCTATATACTCATCTATATGATAGAGGCGATTGGTCTCATAGTCGCTTGTGTGGGAACACTATAGGTACAATGTAGGTGCTCATTGGAGAATGAGTTCACTGATTGATCCGCTTATGGAATGCTGGATGGTTAATAATACCTAATGTTAGAGAATAATTCTGTAGTCCCAGTTTCATGTCTGGTCCTTAGAGTTGAGACACCAAAGATGCCTTACATGAGTACTCCATTCTTTGATGCTAGACTTATAGGTTTGGAAAGCTCTAGATCTGGTACAACCGGTTCTCGGGACTGGTAGCCAACCTTACGAAGGTAATTGAGTATCAATAGAGGATCATCATCCACTCTCGGTATCGTGAGAGATATATCCCGCGTATGCTCGCTCAGGAAAAATCCCTAGCTAGGGTCGTTCGAATTGAGAGAGAAGGAGTTCTCCGGGAGAATCCAATTAGAGTGAGACTCGAACAGGATTCCGTATAGGCCTGATATTACCATGTCTAATATATGATCTTTGGGATATTAGATGGATGAGGGACTATAGATACATGGTAACTGAGGACAGACAGGTCTGATGGATTAGATCCCCCTATACCGTTTGAGGACTATGATGTAGTGGCCTAGTATGTCCATAGTCGATGAGTCGAGTGAATTATTATTGAGATAATAATTCACTATATAAGAAGGAGTTCTGAGTCAGAAGGAGTTTTGACGGGAGTGACTCACGACCAGCTTGGTATCGAGACTAGAGGGTCATACATATTAGGTGGATGTTGCGACGAGTAGAGATGTGGATATAAGATATCTATAAAGCCCCTATTTTGGATCCTGTGGATAAGATCCAATCGGATAATTAGATGAGATCAAATTAGACAATTGGATAGACATCCAATTGGATAGAGATCAAACTACATAATTGGATAGAGATCCAATGTGAACAGGATAAAGATCCAACTGGATAATTAGATAGAGATCTAATGTGAACAAGATCCGTTAAGGATAAGCTTTCATCACCTCAATAAATAGAAGGAACTACTTGGATCATAGGCTAGAGCTCTTAGAAGTCACCCCTCTTATTCTCCTCAACCTCCTCACCTCCTTCTTGGCTCTAGTAGTCTAGTGGTGCACGTGGAGAGGGTGATCCCGTAGTGATTTGAGGAGCACCGTCGCTGCATCCGCTGTGTGGATTACCGCTAGAGAGGAGTACGCTAGTACTCCTTCATCCCCTTCATCGGATCTCAAATTTTCTGGGATATACGAACTCCCCAAGTAACGCTTCTGACATGATACATGCAGTTTTTTGGATTTATGATTTTTTTCACACCATTCATCGCATAACGGCCAAGTACGTAACTATGAAAAATCTGGTCTTGTTTTTATTTTCCGTTGTACATGAGAATTCATTCCTCGATTTTCCAACAAGGATAAAATGTTAAATTTAAATATAATTCTTATATGCCAAATAATAATAATTCTATGAATGCTTAAAGAGGCAATAATGTTTATCTTGATGATTTTCATGATGAAGCTTGTTTTTTTATTTTAAACAATGATGCATAGCCTTGGAATAGTAGATTAGGACATACAAGTATAAAATTAATCTCATAAATTGGAAGTAAAGAACTTTAGTTTTTTTTTTAATAGGAATTTATCTATGTTGTTTTCAATGAATTTTCTAAAGTTAAGAAAAATGATTTTAATGATGATTTTAAATTTGAATTTGAATTTTTCTCTCCAAAGCAACTTGGATACATCCACTTCTAAAGAACCCTTACTAACGGAATGGAAGTATATAGTTGCACATCCTAAGGAGTTAATTATTGAAAATATATCAAAAAGATGTTCAAAGTCGCTCTTCATTGAAAAATATTTATTCAAATGCATAAATCAAGAACTTTGAGTATTTGTTTTCATATGATTCTTTCTTTTTACTAATAAAAATATTTATCAAAAGGAATTATGATCTTTCACTTAACGTCTTGAGATTCATGACTTAATATTTATTTTGTATTCTATCTCCTATGATTCTTTCTTTTCATTAATGACTAAGAAGGAGATTTATCCAAATGAATCATGAACTTTCATTTCACTTAACTTCTTGAGATTTATGACTTACGATTTATTTTGTATTTGATCTCCTATGATTCTTTTTTTTTTCACCAATGACTAAGAAGGAGATTTATCTAAACGAATCATGATCTTTCACTTGATATTTATAACTTGAGATTTATTTTATATGAATCAAGATCTTTTATTTGTTCTCCTATGTATCTTTTTGTTATTTGCTAAAGAGGAGATTTATCCAAATGAATCATGATCTTTCACTTAACTTCTTGATGTTTATGACTTGAGATATATTATATATAATTCTTTTATATTTATGACTTGTAAATGTTGAATCTCGGATTTTGATGATGAAACTAATTGAGTATGATTTGTGGTCTAAATTGCGTGTTGAGTTACGCAGGTCTACTATCGATCAGGATTAGACAGTTGACGCTGGAGGAATTGACGTTGCGCCGGAGGTGATCACGTCAGGATATTGGATGTCGAGCCGGAGATTCGGTCGACTATCGGCAGGAGGCTTCGTACGTCGGGCATCGGGCCAAGAAGTGCGGAGTTGCGCCATGGATATCGAGGTTGCGGAGGTCAACCATCGATTGGGCAACAAGCCGCTAGAGAGGGCGATAAGCCGAAGGATCGGACGAAGCGCCGACCAATGATGTGCCGGGCAACTGAATGTCAATTCGCGTTGTAATAACTATCTAGATCGAAGTAGAGTTTTTGGTGTTTGTTTGTGCAGGAGTGACTACGATAAGAATGAAGACGTAAAGCGAAACAAAGGGCCGAAGACAAGTGTGATGAATCGTTGGGAGTTCGAGTGTTCAACGGAAGTCCGAAGATTCGTTGGGAGCGCGTTGCGAACCGCCAAGAACGAGTAGGGAGCTTGCCGAAGGGTTTTTCGGAAGTTCGCCGGGAGGTTCGTCGGAAGTTCGCGAGCTTGCCAAGAAAGATCGGAGCTTGCCAAAGAAGCTCGGGGAACTCGCCAAGATCATCATGAAGTCCAGAAAGCTTGCCGTGAGTCCGCGGAATGGTTTTCGAAGGTTTGTCGGAAGACCGTCGGAAGTTGACCGGAAGCTCGCCGGAAGAAGTTGTCATGTGGACTTTGTAATAGCTTAGGAAACGTCTTTAAAATTCGTAGTTAGCACGTATTTTGGGTTAGGATTAGATAACCCAAAGTGGGGCCCATTGGCCCTTGATTAGGATGAGTTTGGGCCAAAATTTTGGCCCAAACCGAACCGAACCGACTACGTGCATGCATGCTATGTGCATGCTCTCTGTAGCCCGGATCAGTAGCCTGGTATCAGAGTGCATGCCGATTCTTTGTAGCCGGCTATCGTAGCAAAGCGGTAGCACCGCCGCCGCTGCTGGTGGTAGTACCGCCCCGACTATCTGCTATGAGCCAGCGGTAGTACCGCTTTGGTGAAATGTAGTACCGCTGGTGCGTGAAAGCTTTGGCGGTAGCACCGCTTAGTGAAGCGTAGAACCGCTGGTGTGTCGATCTGCCAAAAGCGGCGACAAAGACAGAAAAACTCAAAAGATTCAAATTTTGGCTCCATGTTTAGGCTCCAAATTTGAATCACTTTGAGGCTTATAAATACCCCTTCCTTTTCAGCTGAAAAAATAACCCTTAGAGAGTTAGATTTTGAAAATAAGTCTTAGGAAAGTCTTGTTCTTCATTTGCTTAAGTGTTCACCTCATTCTTCTTGTGAAATCTTGTAAGAGTGTGAACCACTTGTAAAGGGTTGTAAGAGGGGTATTTGATCCTTCCCCTTCAAAGGATTTGATAGTGGAAGAAGGGAGCCTCATCGGAGAAGGCTTCGGAAGTGGATGTAGGTCACTTTGACCGAACCACTATACATCGCTGCGTCTTGATTGTGTGAGTGTTTAAATTTCTATTTTACTTTGCTGCAAGCCTTTACTTTACTTGCTCCACTTCCTTTTTATCTTTGTACGCATGCTTTAAAGTTAGAACACAAAAATCGGTTTCAAATGAAACGTTGCTTTCATCGTACGAAGTTTTCGAAGCTTGTATTAAATCGCTAAAAAATCCATCGTTTTATCCGCTACACTAATTCACCCCCCCTCTTAGTGCCGCTCGATCCCTAACAGTAAACTCCAATTTGTTGATAATAAATGAGAAGAAGAAGCTTATATTTGTGTTGATGACAAAACAGGAGAAATAGTGATTATGTTGAACAAGAAGACTTATGATGCATTTATAACTTTTTATTAGTAATAACTCATGCCTAAATTTTACTAGTTATTTTTTGAAGCTGATTAAATATTTGCACTTGCAATAATATATCAATTTGAAATTATCTCAACTTAAATTCAAGAGTACCATTGAAAAAGTTATATTTTAAATTTAAGATAATCACATTTTTAAGATGTCATAAAAAAAGGACTTTGTTAATATACATCATCAAATTGATCTCTCATTTAAACTTATTTTGATATTAATATCGATTGGAATATTGATGTAAAGGGAGAAAAGTAGCACCATTATATCCTTCTCTTCTTTATGATGATAACAAAAGGGGAGATAGATGTTAGGATCGAAGCGGCACTAAGAGGGGGTGAATTAGTGCAGTGGATTAAAACTCGTAAACTTGAAATCGATTTCAAAGATAGTTCGTTCGTAAGTAAATTTTGATTCGATGAGAGAGATTTTAGCTAAAGTAGTTCGAGCGAATGCAATTGAGAATAAGGAGAAGAAGACCGAATGATTTGCAGCAAGTAAGATGTAAAAATTTAGAACTCACACATCCAAAGTATGCAATGATCTATAGTGGTTCGGTCAAATGACCTACGTCCACTTCCAAAGCCTTCTTCGATGAGGCTCCCAACTTCCACTATCAAACTTCTTTGAAGGGGAAGGACCAAATACCTCTCTTACAACCTTTTACAAGTGGTTCATGCACTTATAGATTTTTTTGCAAAGGGAAAGAGGGAGGTGAACACTTAGCTATCGAAAATAAGACTTTGCTATAACTTTGACTCAATTTCTAACTTCTCAAAAAGGTGTTTTCTCAGTTGAGAAAAGAAGGATATTTATAAACTCAATTTGGTTTCAAAATTGGAGCCAAAAAGAGTCACATTGCGTGTTTCGGGATACTAGCAGTACCATCGCCTGACAGAGTCCTCGGGCTCTATGGTCTGGCGGTACCACCGTTGGTAGGTAATAACTACCAACGGTACTACCACTGACCTGGGGTGGTACCACCGCCTACCAGGTATTAAAGTCTACGGTACCACCATTGACCTAGGGCAGTGCCATCGCCAGACTATGCCAGCAAGGTTGAATGGGCCCTAACTTCGGCCCAAATCAATCCAAATAAGGTCCAGTTGGCCCCTACAAGGGTTAAACAGGATTATTACCTAATCTTTATCCTAATTACATGCTAACTATGAAATTGAAATATAATCCTAAGCAAATTAACAATTGGCAATGTCGAGTCTTCTTCCGGCGAGCTTTCCGACGAACTTCCGGTGGACTTTCGATGGACCCTCGGATTTCTTCCAACGAACTCCCAATAGGTTCCTAGACTTGTGGTGAGTTTGACGAATCTTGGGCAAGCTTCTGGACTTTCTTGGTGAGCTCTGTGAACCTCCAATGATCTTTCCAGTGAACTTCCAAAACCTTCGGCAAGTCCTCGATTCTTTCTTGGTTGGTTCCGACAGCACTTTCGACAATCCTTCAGACTTCCGGTGGACTCTCGAACTCCCAACAACTTAACTCTAGTAATTTGCTTTATATCTTCAAGCTATTGTAGTTAATCCTGCATACTTATCTCAATAATATGGATTAGATCAAATAACCTATCAATTAACTTCATCATCAAAATCTGAGATTCAACAATCTCCCCTTTTTTTATGATGACAATCAATTGATGATGAAGTTAATTTTAACTCCCCTAATCTATATGTCATATTATGAGAAGGAAGAATACTTGAATTCAATCTTCTTGAATTCAAGCCGAAACTGATAAATTTCGTTCATTAAACTTATCATAATGCTCAACAAGCATGATTTTTCATCCACAAATATGAAATTTCATATTTTTCAAGTTGAATGATAGACATTTATCATTTCAACAAGAGATACCAATTATAATTTGAAATACAACATGTATTAAATGATATCGATAAAGTGCACAAAATCAAAGCATGATATCAAATGAAATAATAGTTTGTCATATTAATAAAAAGAATCCAATTTTTAAACATGATATGATATCGATCTCTCAAAAATTTACATTTTAAGTATTTGAGATACACGTGATACATTGTGATATGATCCAAATTTTATTACGATGCTTTTAAAGATATCACCAATTTTCAATTATAAAGTATGACAAAAGCAATTAAATTGTAATATAAAACATATAAGATATTTGTTAGAGATCGAGCGGCACTGAGAGGGGAGGGGGGGTGAATTAGTGCAGCGGTTGAACAACGATAAATTTTGATGATTTAAATAAGATTTTAGAAACTTCATATGTTGAAAACTTCGTTTCAACTAAAACTCGGTATCAATTAATGCGTATCGGAAAGTGCTTGAAGTAAGGAGTGTTTAAATAGGAAGAAGGACAATGATGAGTAAGTTGAGCAGTAAAGAAAAGATGGTTTGTAGAAAGGTAAATGCAAGAACATAAACGCAAATCATTTTTATAGTGGTTCGGTCATCCGACCTACGTCCACTCCCGATTTCTCTTCGTTTGAGGCCACCAGCTTTCTACTAGCTATCTTCCTTCCAATCGGTGAAGATGAAACTCTCTTTTATAAACTCTATTTACAAAGCTTCCCTCAACACCTCTCTTAAGAACACTTCTAAACTTTCGGAGGAGGGATTTCTACCTCAAATGACAGAGTTTTCCCTTAGTTTTCTTGCACACTTCTTGCATCTTCAAGCTGTCAGGTTCGGAGCGGCACTAATAGGGGGGGGGGTGAATTAGTGCAGCGGATTAAAGTTAGAAAGTTTGAAAACCGATTCCGAAAATTCGTATAGGAACTTAATTCAACGAAAAAGACTTTAACTTGAAATGATTCAGTTAAATGAAATAAAAAGTAGGGAGAAGAAATTCAATCAATTTGCAGCTAAGAAATTTACGATGCAAAAATTTAAACACTCACATAACAAATGAACGCAGCGATGTATAGTGGTTCGGTCAAATGACCTACGTCCACTCTTGAAGCCTCCTCCAATAAGGCTCCCAACTTCCACTACCAAGTCTCTTGAAGGGGAAGGACCAAACACTCCTTTATAGCCTTTTACAAGAGGTTCCCTCTCTTTACAGAATTTTTACAAGGAGAAGAAAGGAGGTGAACACTTGAGCAATTTGAAAGCAAGAATTTGCTATAGCTTAGACTCGATTTTTGCACTTCAAAAGGTGCTCTACCAACTAGAAGTAAAGGGGTATTTATAGACTCTTTTGGGATTCAAAAATGGCACTCAAAAGAGTCTCATCCCAAATTTTCGGGGTGTAGGCGGTACAACCGCCTGACACAAGTGGTTGCAACCACCTGTCAGGCGGTACCACCGCCTGCCTGGGGCGGTGCCACCGTCATCTAGTAGTGCCACCGCCTAAGTCTAGCAGACTCTCAGCAGGCTCCCGGATTCTATGACGAGTTCAATGAGTCTTTGGTAACCTTCCGAACCTTCTCGGTGATCTCCGCGAACCTCCGACGATCTTTCCGGTGAACTTCCGAAACCTTCGGCAAGTCCCCGATTCCATCTCGGTTGGCTCCGGCAGCACTTCCGACGATCCTTCGGACTTTTGGTGGACTCTTAAACTTCCAGCGACTTGACTCTGGTAATTTGCTTTATGTTTATCATAGTTAATCTTGCACACTTATCTCAGAAATGGATTAGATCAATTAACCATCAATTGACTTCATCATCAAAATCCGAGATTCAACAATCTCCCCCTTTTTGATGATGACAATCAATTGATGATGGAGTTATTCTTAACTCCCCCTATCTATATGTCATACCATGAGAAAGTAAAAACATTTGAATTCAATCTCTTGAATTCAAGCCAAAACCGATAAGCTTCATCCTTTGAACTTATCATCATACTCAACAAGCATAAAGTTTCATTCATAAAAAGAATATCAAAGCATGACATTTAATTTTATGTCGAAAGATGATAAACATTTATTATTTCGACAAAAGATACCAATAATTTGTAATTACAACAAAGATCTCATGATTGAAAAGTGTGATATCATATTGGATACATCATGAGATGAAAACTTATCATGTCATTTGAAAGATGCCATTTGATAAACATGATATAGTAAGAATTACAACTTTAAATTTCAAAATGTGATGCATGTGATGTATTGCAGTACTAAAAAGTTCATTGTGATGCTTTTTAAGGATTGCAACCTGTTTTTGACACAAAGCATGGCAAGAGCAATTGAATTGCAAAATTAAATCTTATGAGACATTTTTTCATTACACTTTATTTATCAAGTCATCAAATTATTTTGCATTCAACAAGTCATTAATTTCACAATTTTCTCCCCCTTTATCATCAACAAAAAGGAGGTGATTAAAGTATATAATAGAAACTTGATACCAAAAGGAGGTGATTAAATCATAATGCCAAAATATGTCATTCTCGATAGATAAATCTGAAAAGTATTTTGATCATTTTTATTCATACTTATGAAATCCAAAAAATGATCATTGAGGCGAAAATGGATAAGAATTTTAGGTGATCGTTCATGGTTCAAGACTTAAAAAAAAATCCAAGCATAAGCATAAAGCCAAAGGATGCATTACTTGTCATTTGTGAAGGGAGAAGATATCATAAACATAAAGCTAATCATCAAACATGTTCAAAAAAAAAAAGAGAGAGATATCAAAATTCATGATGAGATTCAACTTGTCATTTATGAAGAGAGAAGATCATAAAACCTTGAGTCATAATGATTAGCACATGAATAAAATCTTAAATAAACATTTAAGAGCTTGATTTTTATGCAGAATTCATAACATTGATCTATGCATATGTCAAGTTTCATATTTAAATTATATAATCTATTTAGTCATCACAAAGGAGAGTATGATGTTATATATGCATCATCAAAAGACATGATCTTTATTGAAGGGCATGATGTTAAAAAAAAATGAAAATATTAAAACCAAAGTTGAAATAGTTTTATCTACATGAAGGCTTCATCATCTTTTAATCGTTCAAAACATCAACATGAAGGCTTTATCAGAAATATTTATTGAAACATTTCAATCGAAGGATGAGTTCTTCATTCAAAACAAAATATTAAGATCAATGATTAAAAATGAAAGTTTCATTATATCATTTGAAAGTCTAAATGGATAATATAACGGTGAAACTATCAAAACCAAAGTTTAAATATTTTGGAAAACAAACATACACTTTTAAAAATTAGGACAAATTTAGCATGCCTAATTCTCTTTTAATGAAGTCAAATTGTTCTTCATTTAGTGGTTTCGTGAAGATGTCTGCTAATTGGTGTTTTGTATCAATAAATTCTAAAGTGACATCATTATTATTGACATGATCTCGTATAAAGTGATGCCTAATATCAATGTGCTTAGTTCTTGAGTGTTGAATGAGATTTTTGGTTAGACAAATAGCACTAGTGTTATCGTATTTTATGGGAATATTTTTTAAATTAATTTCATAGTCTTCTAAAGTGTTTTTCATCCAAACAACTTGTGTACAACATGCACTTGCAGCTATGTATTCAGCTTCCGCCATAGATAGTGCAACCGAATTTTATTTCTTGGAGGTCCAAGAAACAAATACATATCCTAGAAATTGGCATATTCCAGATGTGCTTTTTCTATCTATTCTACATCCACCAAAATCGGCATCCGCATAAGCTTTTAACTCAAAGTTATCAGATTTTGGATACCATAATCCTAGATTATGAGTTCCTTTAAGATACCTGAGGATTCTTTTAACAACTTTAAGGTAAGATAACTTAGGATTAGCTTGGAATCTTGCACATAGACCTATACTAAATATGATATCCGGTCTAGTTGTGGTGAGATAGAGTAAGCTACCTATCGTTCCCTTATATGTTTTTTGATCAAAGTTTTCTCCATTTTCATCCAAGTCTAACTTGGTGGAAGTACTCATTGGAGTGTTGATGGCTTTAGAACTATCCATGTTAAATCATTTTAATAATTCTAATGTATACTTTGTTTGATTAATAAATGTACCATCACTAAGTTGTTTAATTTGTAATCCTAAAAAGAAGTTTAACTCACCCATTAGACTCATTTCAAATTCATGATTTATACACTTAGCAAATAATTCACATTGTGATTCATCCGAAGAACCAAAAATAATATCATCAATATAAATTTGAACAATAAGAAAATTATTTTCAAAACGTTTAATAAACAATGTAGTATCAACTTTGCCTTTAGTAAAATTATTTGAAATTAAGAAAGAACTAAGCCCCTCATACCAAGCCCTAGGGGCTTGTTTCAATCCATAGAGAGCCTTAGTTAGTTTAAAAACATGATTGGGAAGAAGAGAGTTTTCAAATCCGGGTGGTTGTTCAACATACACTTCTTCGGAAATAAAACCATTCAAAAAAGCACTTTTGACATCCATTTGAAAAAGCTTAAAGTTATTACTACTAGCATAGGCAAGGAGCATCCTAATGGCTTCTAATCTAGCCACAGGAGCGAAGGTTTCTTCGTAATCGATACCTTCTTCTTGGTTAAAACCTTTGGCCACTAATCTAGCCTTGTTTCTAACCACGATACCATATTCATCTTGCTTGTTTCTAAAGACCCATTTAGTACCAATAACTAAATGGTCACAAGGTCTAGGAACAAACTTCCACACCTCATTCCTCTCAAATTGGTTCAATTCCTCTTGCATTGCGATAACCCAAGAATTATCTTTCAAGGCTTCGTCAATGCCTTTAGGCTCAATTTGAGAAAGAAAAGTGGTATGAGCACAAAAATTTTTAAAAGAGGAACGAGTTTGAACCCCTTTCGATGTGTCTCCTATAATTAGCTCCTTAGGATGGGCATCTACATACTTCCATTCCTTAGGTAAGAAAAATTCGGAAGAAGATGCTTCCAAGTTGCTATTTTGAGGAGAGGGTTCATTTAAATTCAAATTATCAAAACCGAAATCATCATCAAGATCATTTTTCTTAATTTTGGAAACTTCATTAAAAACCACATGAATAAACTCTTCCATGACTAAGGTTCTTTTGTTAAAAACATGAAAAGCATTAGAAATGAAAGAGTAGCTAAGAAAGAAGCCTTCATCGGATTTAGCATCGAATTTTTCTAAGGCATCCTTTTCATTTAAAATAAAGCATTTGCAATCAAAAACTTTAAAGTAAAAAACATTAGGTTTTTTGTTATTCTATAATTCATAAGGAGTCTTGGATAGAGATGGTCTTACTAGAACCCTATTCATAACATAGCAAGTTGTATTTACAGCTTCGGCCCAAAAATATTTGGGTAAACTATATTCATTTAACATGGTTCTTGCCATTTCTTATAAATTTCTATTCTTTCTTTCTACTACTCTATTTTGTTGAGGATTCCTTGGAGTATAGAAGTTATGGTTATACCCATTTGATTCACAAAAATTTTGAAAGTCATGGTTTTGGAATTCACCACCGTGATCACTCCGAATTGATGAAATCATGAAACCCTTTTCGTTTTGAGTGAGTTTACAAAATTTAGAAAAATATTTAAAATAATCACTTTTGTGAGTCAAGAAATAGGTCTATGTGAATCTACTATAGTTATCTACAATCACAAAGGCATATTTGCTACCTCCTAGGCTTGTTATATCAATTGGTCCAAATAGATCCAAATTGATCAATTATAATGGTCTAGAGGTACTTATTTGATTTTTTGGCTTGAAGCTAGTTTTAATTTGCTTTCCTAGTTGACATGCATCATATACTTTATCTTTAATGAACTTAACCTTGGGAATGCCTCTTACAAGGTTTTTAGATGTGATTTGAGAGATTAGTTTCATGCTAGCATGACCTAATCTTCTATGCCAAAGCCAAGCATCATCATTCAAAGCCGAAAAACATATTTCACTACTAAGGTCATCAAAGTTAATAATGTAGACGTTATTTTGCTTGATTGCAATTATAGATGTGTTGTTGTGTGGTTTTTCGACGATGCAAGCATTAGATTCAAATCTTACAATATAACCATTATCACATAATTGACTAATGCTCAAGAGATTATGTTTTAAACAATCTACTAATAACACATTATCAATTGAAAAGGTTAATTTGTTACCTATAGTACCCTTGCCAATGATTTTTCCCTTGTTGTTGTCTCCGAAGGTAACAAACCCTTCGTCTTAGCTAAAGAGCTTAGAGAATTGAGATGGATCTCCGGTCATATGCCTTGAGCATCCACTATCAAGGTACCATCTCTTGCTCCTAGCTTGAATAGGTGTTTTTGTCTCTTCTCCCAAAGCCATTAGAGCAAAGTTGGACTCCTATTTAATGCTTGTTTCTTCATCTTCGAGTCACTCGAGTCATCCCATGTAGCCTTTAATGCCTTCTTCTTCTTGAGTTGCTTCTTCTTGGCTTAGGGGCATTCATTTTTGAAGTGCCCCAGTTTCTTGCATTCATAACATATGACTTGGTCCTTTTTTTGTTCAAGTATATTTTTGAATTCATTTTTAAATTTGCCTTTTTTAATGAATTTTTTAAAATTTCTAGTTAAGAGTGCAATGTCTTCGTCAAAGTCTTCATCACTTGATGTTCCTTTCAAGTGGTCTTCTTGAGTTCTTAATGTCATATCCTTCCTGTTCTTTGGAAGGGGGTTCTCTAGCTCATCATGAGCATGGCATGTCATTTCATAGGTCATTAAAGACCCTGAGTTCTTCGATAGGAAAAGTTTTAAGGTCCTTGGACTCTTGAATGGCTATGACCTTTGGATCCCAATTTTTCGGAAGGGATCTTAATTTTTATTACTAGTTCAAAATTCAAAAAATCTTTACCAAGTGCCTTGAGTCCATTGATGACATCCGTGAAGTGGGTATACATACCTCCAATGGACTCACTTGGTTTCATTCGAAAAAGCTCGTAAGAATGCACAAGAATGTTGATTTTGGACTCTTTCACTCGACTAGTGCTTTCATGAGTGATCTCAAGAGTACGCCAAATATCAAAAGCCGATTCACAAATTGATACACGATTAAATTCGTTTTTGTCTAGTGCATAAAACAAGGCATTCATAACCTTTACGTTTAAAGCAAAAACCTTCTTCTCCGACTCATTCCATTCACTCATCGGAAGAGAAGATTTTTGAAAACCATTTTCAATGATATTCCAAAGCTCAAAATCCATAGAAATAAGAAAGATCCTCATACGAGTCTTCCAATACGTATAATCCGACCCATTAAACATAGGCAGACAAGTAATGGAGTGACTCTCTTGTATGCCGGAAGAGGCCATCTCTCTTGGGTTTTAAACCAAATATGAGAGTGAACCTCACTCTGATACCAATTGTCAGGTTCGGAGCGCCACTAAGAGGGGGGGTGAATTAGTGCAGCGGATTAAAGTTAGAAAGTTTGAAGACCGATTCTGGAAATTCGTATAGGAACTTGATTCAACGAAAGAGACTTTAACTTGAAATGATTCAGTTAAATGAAATAGAAAGTAGGGAGAAGAAATTCGATCAATTTGCAGCTAAGAAATTTACGATGCAGAAATTTAAACACTCACACAACAAATGAACGCAGCGAGCGATATATAGGGTTCGGTCAAATGACCTACGTCCACTCTTGAAGCCTCCTCCAATGAGGCTCCCAACTTCCACTACCAAGTCTCTTGAAGGGGAAGGACCAAACACCCCTTTACAGCCTTTTACAAGAGGTTCCCTCTCTTTACAGAATTTTTACAAGGAGAAGAAAGGAGGTGAACACTTGAGCAATTTAAAAGCAAGAATTTGCTATAGCTTAGACTCGATTTTTGCACTTCAAAAGGTGCTCTACCAGCTAGAAGTAAATGGGTATTTATAGACTCTTTTGGGATTCAAAATGGCACTCAAAAGAGTCCCATCCTGAATTTTTTGGGTGTAGGCGGTACAACCGCCTAGCACTAGCGATACTATCGCCTAACACAAGTGGTTGCAACCACCTGTCAGGCGGTACCACCGCCTGCCTGGGGTGGTGCCACCGCCTGGCCTTCAGCCATCTAGCGGTGCCACCGCCTAGGTCTAGCGATGCCACCGCCAGACCTTCCCAAATGCTATGTGGGCCTAAATTTTGGCCCAACACAGCCCCTTAAAGGCCCAATTGGCCCAACACAGGTCTAGACAGGATTAACACCTAGTCTATACCCTAATTAAGTGCTAACTATGAAATTAAAACCAAATCAAACCGACATCGATAAGTCATTTTTTGAAGAGCTATTCGGTGATCTTCCGGCGGACTTCCGACACTCCCTCGGATTTCTTCCAGCGAACTCCCAGCAGGCTCCCGGATTCTATGACGAGTTCAACGAGTCTTTGGTAACCTTCCAAACCTTCTTGGTGATCTCCGTGAGCCTCCAACGATCTTTCCGGTGAACTTTCGAAACCTTCAGCAAGTCCCCGATTCCATCTCGGTTGGCTCCAGCAGCACTTCCGATGATCCTTCGGACTTTCGGTGGACTCTTGAACTTCCAGCAACTTGACTCCAGTAATTTGCTTTATGTTTATCATAGTTAATCTTGCACACTTATCTCAGAAATGGATTAGATCAATTAACTATCAATTGACTTCATTATCAAAATCTGAGATTCAACAAAAGCAAGAACATTTGGGGTATTTATACACCCCAAGAGGATTCAAATTTGGAGCCTAAATTTGAATCACCCTGGTTTTTCGGGGTACTGGCTGTACCACCACCTGACACTAGCAGTACCACCGCAAGTCTGACTATGACACTGTCAGTATACTAGTTGGTGCCACCGCATGAGGTAGTGGTGCCACCGCCTGGGTTTGGCGGTGCCACCACCTGCACTATTCTAGCACTATTCCAACTAGGCTGAATGGGCCCTAACTTTGGCCCAAATCAGCCCAAATAAGACCCAGTTGGCCCCTACTTGGGTTATAGGATTAACACCTAATCCTAACCTAAATTAACGTGCTAACTATGAATTTTAAAGACATTCCTAAGCTATTATAAAATCCAAAACGTTAAGACTTCTTCCAGTGAGCTTCCAGCGATCCTCCGACGAACCCTCGGACACCATTCTGTAGACCCCTGACAAGCTCCTAGACTTCTCAATAGAGTGTTGGTGAGTTCCGATGAGCTTCTTCGACAATCTCCGATCTTTCTCGGTGAGCTTTGGAAACTTCCGATGAACCTTCTGACGAACTTTCAAAAACCTTTCGGCAAGATCCCTACTCGTTCTTGGCCAGTTCTGGCAGCACTTCGATGAATCTTCGAACTTTCGTCAAACTCTCAAACTCTCAATGATTCCATCGTACTTGACTTCGGCACTTTGCTTTGCTTTATGTCTTTATCATTATCGTAGTTAATTTTGCACACACAAGATAAAACTCTACTTCGATCTAGACAATTACAATACGAATTGACATTATATTGCTCGGCACATCATTGGCCTATTGGTGCTTCGTCCCATTCTTTGGCACACCATCCTCTCTTGTGATCCATTGCCCAATTGACAGTTGACCTCCGCAACCCTAATATCCTTGGTGTAACACTACTCTTCTTGGCCCGATGCTTGACGTCTGAAGCCTTCTGCCGATTATCGATCGGACCTCCAGCTTGAATCCAATATCCTAACGTGATCACTTCCGACGCAACGTCAATTTCTCTTGCGTCAACTGTCTAATTCTAATCGATAATAGACCTACTTAACTCAAAACACAGTTAGACTACAAAACACAATCAATTAGTTTCATCATCAAAATCCAAGATTTAATAATCTTTCCCTTTTTGATGATGATAACTAATTGATGACTAACGGAGTTAATCTTAACTCCCAAAATTTAACCAAACTCCCCCTATCAATATGCCATTGATAGAATACTTAGATTATCCCAAATCCAAGCAACATGTATCATTTATGTCAACAAAAAAAATCATACAAATATATAAAATATTCAATTAATATTACATTGCATGAACTCATCAATCTACTTTTCCCCCTTTGTCCTCAACAAAAAGGAGAATTACATTTAGCAAGTTTTCAAGGATATGCAAATTTTACAATCATACTAGTTATCAATCAGGATATTTAACATACATCACATTCAATCATAGCAAGTTTTTAAATTTTTTCTAAAGATAAGCAAAATAACAATTTTTCATCACTTGCTTCTTGTGCAAGTTTGCACTTTGCTTTTGTAGCATACTAGCAACTTTTAAAATGTTCATGATAGGATGTTCCTTCATTTCAATGATCAAGCTAGCAAATTTTTCATTGAAGTCGCAAGCTAGCAATAAATCTTCTCCCCCTTTGTTTTTGTCAAAAAGAAGGGAAGAGTACAATTTTCCCTTTACATGAATTTTGAAATTATGACAATCAATATAGATAAAAGAGAAGGCTTATATCCATGAATTCATCATAAAGCAAATTTCTTTTACATCAAGGCAAAGAAAAAATCATGTCAAAAATTTCAAAAAGTATTTCAAGCCAACAAGATCACATTTGAAGGATAAAATATATCACAATCGTAAATGTCGATAAGTGATTCATTTGAGTGCAAAACACCTTGATTCATGTATAAGAATTCCAAGTATCAAATATCAAGATATCAAGACTTGGATTATGATAAAGCTCATTCAAGTTCAAATCATCAAAATCATTAACATAGTTTATTAGATTCACAAATGACATAAACTTGAATTGTTCTCCTCTTTGGTAAATGATAAAAAGAAGCAATCATAGCAAAAAATATTTTGATTCACAAAAATATCTCAAGTCAAAATTTTAAAGTCATGATTTCAAGTGATCAAGAGAGGAGTCATAAAATCATTCAAACTCATTTTGTCAACTCGAAACTCCTAATCAAATCAAAAATATTTTTGAGATTCATAACATGAATGAAGTGATTATCAACTTTTTAGAGATTGCAAAATGATAAATATAATTTTGATAAACACTTATTATCAATTCATTAATTTCATAATTCATATAGAAGGTTCTCCTATATGGTAAATAAAAAGGAAATATAGGAGAACAAAATGAATTAAGGGAGATAGAACATGATTGAAGCATGATTCTTTTTTTTTTTTAAATGTATCTTATGTCATAAATACGAATCAAGCATTTATCAAATCCGGAATCATCCTCAAAATCACATTCAATAAATTTATACATGATAAGTATGGGTTCATGAATTTCCTATAGAAAAATTGATAAGATTTAGATAGAGAATTGCATTTCGTTTTTATATGTGATTTGCTTCTTATAACCATACTTTTGCCCTTAATATAAACAAATATCAATATTCAAGACGAAAAGGTAAATTATTATTAAGTCGAATCACATTAAGCATGTGGTATTTTTCAAAAGATTCGATTTAAGAGTTTCACATGGATTCATCAAAACTAAAAACTTTTAGAGAGAAATTTTCAAGAATCATACATTTCCTTTTTAAGATTTACTTCAAATAAGCATGCCTTTGTCTTTTAATATTAAATTGAGACAATCATGAAAGTTCAAGACATAAAGGCAAAAACCATCATCGAGATTCTTAAAGTCAAAAAATATAACACATCATATAAACAATTCATCATAAAACGATTCAGACCAAAAATACATTGGTTCAAAACGAAAGAGTCACTCATCATACATAATGTGTTTTATTTAAATTTGTTTGTTTTATATGAGTGTGCTCATGTTTTAAAATATGAGTATCTTGTTTAAAACCAACACATGAGTTTTGTCATATGATATCATAAGGTCATTAAGCATGATAACAAACTTTTAATATTTTTATTATTATCAATGATGATTTCATAGGGTATGTTCAATGAAAGCCATCATCGTATAACTTTGAAATACAAGTTGTCATTAAAGCCATCAAGATCAAATGCATCAAAATCTTTCATTCAAAAATTTTATTAAGAGCAACGGAGATGGTTTACATGTAAGCATGCTCTTGTCTTTTTCTACTAGATTCATGTATCATTCTATAGATCCAAAAAGTAAGTTTCAAGAGAAATTATTTAAACCAAATGCATGATACACTCATTTATTTTCAAAATATTCATCATGATTATTTTCATGAGATTCACAAGATTGGTAAAGTGAATTTATTAACCTTAATTAGATAGAAAATGAATTTTCATTTCATACAATTAATTTCATGTGAGCATATTCAAATTTTTATGAAAACATGTATCAACAAAACATAAGTTTAGTCATAAACTCGTCAAGACCAAATACATCAAAAATAAAACATCATGATAACACATTTTCAATTTTTATATGTTTTATTTTATGTGGTTGATCTCATATAAGCATGTTCACATTTTCACACAAAAGCCAAGCATCATATAAATTTGAAATTATCATCAAAATCTTTCATTCCAAAAATTTGTTAGGAGTAAAGTAAATTGATTAGATGTAAGCATACTCAATTCTTTTGTATAAACGATATGTATCAAGTTTAAAACCAAAAAATAGATTTCGTAAAATAAATCAATAAGATACACATGATTTTATATTTTCATTATATTATTATGAAAAGCGATACGGAATTCATCAAGATAAACATTCATTGGATTTAATCTTATTAGGTGTACAAGCATGAGATGCAATTATCATGATGATTCATTTTGTGTCAAAAACCATGCATTGAATTGTTATTTCAAAATCATACATGAGATTGATCTTATAATAGCACAAGTTAAGCAATCATCATTCAATTTTTTTTCATACTTCTCAAAAAATACTAGAAGGAAAAGCATGATATAATTTTTTGAAAAATAATTATTTATTTCCTACTAACTAAGTTAAGCAGTCATGGAAAAGTCATGTAATTTCAAAACAACCTAATAACATTTTAGGTGAGTTGCTTACCTCATGGTTGAAACCCGTCAAAGCACAATTCGCTATTTCACCTTTGGAAGTTGTTAATTCATCCTTGGGTGCCTTCCTCTGCTTTGGCCTCATCTTTCATTCACGTTCATTTTTTATTTTAGATTTTTATTTAATGAACTTATTAAAATTCATTAAAAGTTCAATCTCTTCTTCATTGTCCTCATCACTTGAGTCATCACTCAAGTGGCATTTTATAGTCCGGAGTTTCAAATCCTTCCTATTCTTTGGAAGGTAGTTCATGTGTTCATCGAGTTCAAAATATACCAAGAATATCATTTCATAGGTCATTAATGACCCGATTAATTCTTCCAATAGAAAATTATTTAAATTTTGTCTTTTGTATTGTGGTTACTTTTGGATCCTATCCTTTTGGAAGGGATCTTAAGATCTTGTTAGTGAGTTCAAAATTTGAAAAATATTTACTTAGACGTTTCAAGCTATTGACAACATCCGTGAAACGAGTGTACATGTCGCCGATAGACTCGCTTGGTGTCATTTGGAAGAGCTCAAAATCATGCAATAAGAGATTTACTTTCGAGTCTTTGACTCTACTAGTTCCCTCGTACATGATTTCAAGTGTCTGCCAAATATCAAAAGCTGTTTCACAAGAAGAAATCTGATTGAACTCTTTTTTATCTAAAGCGCAAAATAAGGCATTCATAGCCTTTGCATTTAAAGAAAAATATTTCTTCTCCAAATCCGACCATTCGTTTGTCGGTTTAGAGGGAAGTTGAAAACTATTTTCAATGATATTCCATAAATTCAAATATAGAGAAATCAAGAAAACTCTCATTCGAGTTTTCTAATATGTGTAGCTCGATCCGTTAAAGAACGGTGGACGAAAAATCGAAAAGCCCTCTTGAAAGCCATTAAGAGCCATTTCTCACAGGTGTGAATCCGAATGAGAAAAAGGGAGGCTCTGATACCAATTATTAGGGATTGAGCAGCACTAAGAGGGGGGGGGTGAATTAGTGCAGCGATTGAACAACGATAAATTTCGATGATTTAAACAAGATTTCAGAAACTTCGTACATTAAAAACTTCGTTTTGACTAAAACCCAGTTTCAATTGATGCATATCGGAAAGTGCTTAAAGTAGGGAGTGTTTAGATAGGAAGAAGGACAGTGATGAGTTAGTTGAGCGGTGAAGAAAAGATGGTTTATAGAAAGGTAAATGCAAAAACATAAACATAAACTGTTTTTATATTGGTTCGGTCATCTGACCTATGTCCACTGCTGATTCCTCTTCACTTGAGGCCATCGGCTTTCCACTAGCTGTCTTCCTTCTAATGGGTGAAGATGAAACTCCCTTTTACAAACTCTATTTACAAAGCTTCCCTCAACACCTCTCTTAAGAACACTTTTAAACTTTCGGAGGAGGGATTTCTACTTTAAATGACAGAGTTTTCCCTTAGTTTTCTTGCATACTTCTTGCATCTCCAAACAAGAACATTTGAGGTATTTATAGACCCCAAGAGGATTCAAATTTGAGCTTCAAATTTGAATCACCCTGGTTTTTTAGGGTACTAGTGGTACCATCGCCTGACACTGGTGGTACCACCACTATTCTAACTCTGATACTGTCAGTGTACTGGGCGGTGCCACCACTTGGGTCTAGCGGTGCCATCGCCAGCACTATTCCAACAAGGCTGAATGGGTCCTAACTTTGACCCAAATCAACCTAAATAAGGCCCAGTTGGCCCCTACTTGGGTTATAAGATTAACACCTAATCCTAACCTAAATTAACATGCTAACTATGAATTTTAAAGACATTCCTAAGCTATTATAAAGTCTAAAAAGTCAAGACTTCTTTCAGCAAGCTTCCGGCGGTCTTTTGACAAACCCTCGGACACCATTCTGTGGACACCCGACAAGCTCCTGGACTTCTCGATGGAGTCATTGGCGAGTTCTGACGAGCTTCTTTGGCAAGCTCCAATCTTTCCCGGTGAGCTCTGCGAACTTCCGACGAACCTTCCAGCGAACTTTCGAAAATCTTTCGGTAAGCTCCCTACTCATTCTCGGCCAGTTCCAGTAGCACTCCGATGAATCTTTGGACTTCCGTCGAACTCTCAAACTCTCAATGATTCCATCGAACTTGACTCTGACACTTTGCTTTGCTTTATATCTTCATCGTTATCGTAGTTAATCCTGCACACATAAGACAAAACTCAACTTCGATCTAGACAATTACAATATTAATTGACATTTTGTTGCCCGGCACATCATTGGCCTATCGGTGCTTCATCCGATTCTTTGGCACACCGTTCTCTCTTGCGATCCATTGCCCAATCGACGGTTGACCTCCGCAACACTGATATCCTTGGCGCAACACCACTCTTCTTGGCCCGATGCCCGACGTCTGAAGACTTCTGCCGATTGTCGATCGGACCTCCAGCTTGACATCCAATATCCTAACGTAATCACTTCCGGTGCAATGTCAATTCCTTCTGCATCAACTGTCTAATTCTGATCGATAGTAGACCTGCGTAACTCAAAATGCAGTTAGACCATAAAACACAATAAATTAGTTTTATCATCAAAATCTGAGATTCAATAATATTTTCATTCCATCATATTGCAATACACAACATATAAGTCATATTCTTCTCAATACTATACATACAAGACATTTTATCAAGTTATTTGCTCATATCATTAATTTATTTGCATATTCTTCTATGTTATAAGTCATATTATTCTCAATACTATGCATGCAAGATATTTTATCAAGTTATTTTCTCATGTCATCAATTTATTTGCATATTCTTCTATCATCAATTTATTTGCATATTCTTCTATGTCATCAATTTGCACATTCTTCTCCCCCTTTGTCATCGACAAAAAGGAGGTGAAAAAAAATGGTCATCATAAGGAATTATAATGCACATCAACCATATAAAGAAAATTGTAAGAGTAGTTAGTTATCAAACACATATGATACATGAGGTTAATATTTGCTGAGAAATCGATTTGAACAAAATGTAAGATATGTCATTCTCGATGGATAAATCCGAAAAATGTTTTGATCATTTTTGTTCATGTTTATGAAATCTGAAAAAAGATAAATCATCACTTATCAAGCTATAAAAGATTTATTCATGAAAGAGGATGAAAGGCTTAAGATGTAATTTTGAAAATCCAAGGATAAAATTATGGAAGGATAGATTCTTAAAGCCATGCATCAAACATTTCATATTTTAAGGTAAACTCCATGAGAAAGAGATGTCAAAATTCATAAAACTTCAACATGGCATTCTTGTAGTGATTCATGAGGAGGAAGTCATAAAACCTTGAATCATAGCGATTAGCACAAGAATAAAAATCAAAAATGAACATTTAAGAGCTTAATTTTTTGCACAATTCATGACATTAATTTATGCATATGTTAAGCTTCATATAAAATGCAAGTCATGAAATTTCTTTAGTCATACTTAAAGGAGGGTATAAAATCAATTTTTATTACATCATTAATATCCATTATTTGAAGAAAGAGGAAAACAACAGCATGATAGCTTTCATCAAGATTACGATCAAAAGATAAAATGAGAGCTCTATGATATAAAGATGTCATCAAAATCTAAAAATATAATATCAAGGTGAGACTATCAAAACTGATATTTTAATCATTTCATCAAAAGGCATGACATAACTCAAAAATTCATCAATCGAAACAGAGAATCAAAAATACTACGATGAGAACTCTGTTCAAAAGATGATATTATAAAGATGTTATCCAAAAACAAAGAGATAATATAAAGATGAGACAATAAAAGCTGAAGTTGAAAAATTTCGGAAAAGAAACAACATTATGTATTAGAACAATTTAGCATGCCTAATTCTCTTCTAATGAAGTCAAATTATTCTTCATTTAGGGGTTTTGTGAAGATGTCTGCTAATTGGTATTTTGTATCAATAAATTTTAGAATGACATCATTATTATTGATATGATCTCATATAAAGTGATGTCTAATATCGATATGCTTAGCTCTAGAGTGTTGAATTAGATTTTTTGTTAGACAGATAGCACGTGTGTTATGACATTTTATGGGAATGTTCTTTAAATGAATTTCATAGTCTTCTAACATATTTTTCATCCAAACAACTTGTAAACAACATACACTTGCAGCTATGTATTCGGCTTCTACCATAGATAGTACAATCGAATTTTATTTCTTGGAAGTCCAAGAAACAAGTGCATGTCCTAAAAATTGGCATGTTCCGGATGTGCTTTTTCTATCTATTCTACATCCGCCAAAATCCGCATCCACATAGGCTTTTAAATCAAAGTCATCGGATTTTGGATACCATAATCCTAGGTTAGGAGTTTCGTTAAGATATCTAAAGATTCTTTTAATGGCTTTAAAGTGAGATAACTTAGGATTAGCTTGGACTCCTGCATATAGACCTACACTAAACATGATATCCGATCTAGTTGCGGTGAGATAAAGTAAGCTACCTATCATTCCCCTATATATTTTTTGATCAAAATTTTCTCCACTTTCATCCAAATCTAACTTAGTGGAAGTGCTCATAGGAGTTTTGATAGCATTTGAACCATCCATGTTAAATCGTTTTAACAATTCTAATGTATACTTTGTTTGATTAAGAAATATACCATCACTAAGTTGTTTAATTTATAATCCTAAAAAGAAAGTTAATTCATCTATTAGACTCATTTCAAATTTATGACTCATACACTTGGCAAATGATTCACATAGTGATTTATTCGAAGAACCAAACAATAATATCGTCAACATAGATTTGAACAATAAAAAAATTATTTTCAAAGTGTTTAATAAACAATGTAGTATCAACCTTGTTTTTAGTAAAATTATTTAAAATAAGAAAGGAACTAAGCCTCTCATACCAAGCTATAGGGGCTTGTTTTAATCCATAGAGAGCCTTAGTTAATTTAAACACATGATTAGGAAGAAGAAAATTTTTAAATCCAGGTGGTTGTTCAATATACACTTCTTCGAAAATAAAACCATTTAAGAAAGCACTTTTGACATCCATTTGAAAAAGCTTAAATTATTACTACTAGCATAGGTAGGGAGTATCTTAATGACTTCTAATATTACCATAAGAGCGAAGATTTCTTCGTAATCATTACTTTCTTCTTGATTGAAACCTTTGACCACTAATCTAGCCTTGTTTCTAACCACGATACTATATTCATCTTGCTTGTTTCTAAAGACCCATTTAGTACCAATAACTAAATGGTCACTAGGTCTAGGAACAAGCTTTCGTATCTCATTCCTCTCAAATTGATTCAATTCTTTTTGCATTGCGATAACCCAAGAATCATCTTTCAAGGCATCATCAATGCACTTAGGTTTAATTTAAGAAAGAAAAGTGGCATGGGCACAAAAATTTTTAAAAGAGGAATGAGTTTGAACCCCTTTTGATGTATCTCCTATAATTAGCTCCTTAGGATGGGCATCTACATACTTCCATTTCTTAGGTAAAGAAATTTCAAAAGAAGATGCATCCAACTTGCTATTTTAAGGAGAGGGTTCATTCAAATTTAAACCATCAAAACCAAGATCATCATCAAAATCATTTTTCTTAAGTTTGAAATTTTTATTAAAAACTACATGAATAGACTCTTCTATAACTAAAGTTTTTTTGTTAAAAACATGAAAAACTTTAGAAATGGAAGAGTAGCTAAGAAAGATGCCTTCATCGGATTTAGCATCGAATTTTTCTAAAGCATCCTTTTCATTCAAGATAAAGCATTTACAACCAAAAACCTTAAAGTAAGAAACATTAGGTTTTTTCTTATTTCACAATTCATATGGAGTCTTCGATAGAGATGGTCTTACTAGAACCCTATTCATTGTTGAATCTCGGATTTTGATGACGAAGTCAATTGATGGTTACTTGTTCTAATACATATTGTCAAAGATAAGTGTACAGGATTAACTACGATGGGTCAGAAACATAAAGTGATTTGCCGACGTTAAGTCCGTCCAATGTTCAAGAGTTCATCGGAAGTCCGAAGGATCATCGGAAGTGCTGCCGGAACCAATCAAGATCGAATCAGGACTTTTAGAAGTTTTCGGAAGTTCGTCACAAAGATCGTTGAAGGTTTGCGAAACTTTGCCGAGAAGGTTCGGAAGCTTGACGAAGACTCGTTGAGCATGTCTTACAAGCCGAGAGCATGCTGGGAACCCGTCGGAAGAAATTCGAGGGAAATATCGGAGGACCGCCGAAGTCTCAACGAAAAGCTCGCCGGAATAAGACTTGAAGAAAGTCGGCTTAAATCACTGTTAATTATGTTTTTAATTTCATAGTTAGCACGTACTTAGGGCAAGGATTTCGAATTAATCTTGCTCTAAATTAGTAGGGGCCAACCGGGCCCTTACTGGGCTTTTTTGGGCCGTGGATAAGGCCCATTTAGCAGAACAGACTGCCGGGCGGTAGAACCGCCTGTGCCAGGCGGTGCTACCTTTGTCGGCCGTAGTGTCGGGCGGTGCTACCGCCCAGCCTGGAGCGGTAGTACCGCCCGCCACATTACTCAGCAGCGGTAGTACCGCCTGCTCCAGGCGGTAGCACCGCCTGCTCCAGGCGGTAGCACCGCCTGCTCCAGACGGTAGAACCACTTGTACAGTCTTTCAAAACATTTAAACTTTGATAGTTTCACCTTTATACCTTTGATGATATGAAACTTTCATTGATCATAAAATATTATGAAAGAACTCATCTTTCAATCGAAAAGTTTTCATGATGTTGCCTTCATGATGTTGTTTTTTTAACAGCTTAAAATTTTTATGACTTCATTCTTAAATCTCTTCATGAATTTTGATCTCTCTCACTTTTTTTATTGATTGGCTTTAATGATGTATCCTTTAGCCTTGCGATCATGGTTTTCATCTGTATAAATGATCAAACATCTTTTGGATTTGTCATCTCCTTTTGTTGATGACAAAGGGGGAGAAAAATATGAAATTGATGACTTTTTAAATATGGCTTTAATGAGCAAAATATTTTGATAACTTGATAAATAACTCATGCATTGTATTGAAAAATGACTTATACAGTGTAATGAAATGAAAAATGTGTCGTAAGAATTGTTATTGCAATTCAATTCTCTTGCAATGCTTAGTGTCAAAAACAGTTGCAATCTTTGAAAAGCATTGCAAATGAAGTAATGCAATACATCACAATCCAATGTTTGAAAGATTCCTACTATAAATGTTTATGGCATCTTTTGATTGATATGACAAATTTTCATCTCATGATTTATCTAATATGTTGTCACTCTTTTCAATCATGAGTTCCTTGTTGTAATCTCAAAATTTTTGGTATCTTTTGTCGAAATGATAAATGGTTTTCATCCTTCGACTTGAAATTAAATGTCATGCTTTGATATTGTTTACGAATGAAACCTCAAGCTGATTAAGCATGATGATAAGTTCAACGTAAGTAACTTATCAGTTTTGGATGAATTCAAGAGAATGAATTCAAATGTCTTTACCTTCTCATTATATGGCATATTGATAGGGGGAGTTAAGAATAACTCCGTCATCAATTGATTGTCATCATCAAAAAGGGGGAGATTGTTGAATCTCGGATTTTGATGACGAAGTCAATTGATGGTTACTTGTTCTAATACATATTGTCAAAGATAAGTGTGCAGGATTAACTATAATGGGTCAGAAACATAAAGTGATTTGCCGACGTTAAGTCCGTCCAATGTTCAAGAGTTCATCGGAAGTCTGAAGGATCATCGGAAGTGCTACCGGAACCAATAAAGATCGAATCAGGGACTTGCCGAAGTTTTCGGAAGTTCGTCACAAAGATCGTTGAAGGTTTGCGAAACTTTGCCGAGAAGGTTCGGAAGCTTGTCGAAGACTCGTTGAGCATGTCTTACAAGCCGAGAGCATGCTGGGAACCCGTCGGAAGAAATCCGAGGGAAATATCGGAGGACCGTCGAAGTCTCAACGAAAAGCTCACCGGAATAAGACTTGAAGAAAGTCGGCTTAAATCACTGTTAATTATGTTTTTAATTTCGTAGTTAGCACGTACTTAGGGCAAGGATTTCGAATTAATCTTGCTCTAAATTAGTAGGGGCCAATTGGGCCCTTACTGGGCTTTTTTGGGCCGTGGATAAGGCCCATTTAGCAGAACAGACTGCCTGGCGGTAGAACCGCCTATGCCAGGCGGTGCTACCGCCTGTCAGCCGTGTGCTGGGGCGGTGCTACCGCCTAGCCTGGAGCGGTAGTACCGCCCGCCACATTACTCAGCAGCCGTAGCACCGCCGCTGCTCGGTAGCACCGCCGCTGCTCCAGCGGTAGCACCGCCGCTCCAGCGTAGCACCGCCGCTCCAGCGGTAGCACCGCCGCTTCCAGCGGTAGCACCGCCGCTCCAGCGGTAGCACCGCCGCTCAGCGGTAGCACCGCCGCTGCTCAGTGTAGCACCGCCTGCATGAGCCTCACCAGTCGACAGACAAAGTGTAGTACCGCCTCTAACAGTGGTAGTACCGCCTGGATTCTGAACTCCAAATTTGATTTCAAATTTGGAGCCCAATTTTAAATCCATTTTGGATCTATAAATACCCCCCCTTTCTCAGCTGAAAGGTAACCCTTTTGAGAGTTAGAATCTTGTTTTTGAGTCTTTGATAAGTCTTGAAGAGTCTTGTTCTTGCTAAGTGTTCACCTCCTTCTTCTTCTTGAGAAATCTTGTAAGAGTGTGAACTTCTTGTAAAGGGTTGTAAAAGGGGTATTGGTCCTTCCTTCAAAGGATTGCTAGTGGAAGTGCGGAGCCTCATCGGGAAGGCTTCAAGAGTGGATGTAGGTCATTTGACCGAACCACTATACATCATTGTGTTCATGAATGTGTGAGTGTTTACTTTTCTGAATCATTTCATTACTTAGCTGCAAATTGTTTAGTTCCTTGCTGCTTCATTTACTCAAGCAATTTCTTACAAGTTCTCTTTCAACGAATCGAAGTCTTCCTACTAACTTGTCTTTATACGAAATCGGATTCAAATTTACATATTTAATCCGCTGCACTAATTCACCCCCTCTTAGTGCCTTTTCGATCCTAACAATTGGTATCAGAGCAAGGTTTGCTCTCATATTGGTTTAAAACCCAAGAGAGATGGCCTACTCCGGTATGCAAGAGGGTTACTCCATTACTCGTCCGCCTTTGTTTAATGGGTCGGATTATACGTATTGGAAGACTCGTATGAGGATTTTTCTCATTTCTATGGATTTTGAACTTTGGAATATTGTTGAAAATGGATTTGCAAAATCTTCTCTTCCGATGAGTGAGTGGAATGAGTCGGAAAGAAAGACTTTTGCTCTCAATGCAAAGGCTATGAATGCCTTATTTTGTGCGCTTGATAAGAATGAGTTTAATCGGGTTTCTATTTGTGAATCGGCTTTTGATATTTGGCGCACTCTTGAAATCACTCATGAAGGCACTAGCCGAGTGAAAGAGTCCAAAATCAACATTCTTGTGCACTCTTATGAACTTTTTCGGATGAAACCAAATGAGTCCATTGGAGACATGTACACCCGCTTTACGGATGTCATCAATGGACTTAAGGCTCTTGGTAAAGGTTTTTCTAACTTTGAGTTGGTAACTAAAATCTTAAGATCTCTTCCAAAGAGTTGGGATCCAAAAGTTACGGCCATTCAAGAGGCCAAGGATCTTAAAATATTTCCGCTTGAAGAACTTATTTAGTCTCTAATGACCTATGAGATGACGTGTTATACTCATGAAGAGCTTGAGAACCCCCTTCCAAAGAACAGGAAGAATATGACACTTAGAACACAAGAAGACCACTTGAAAGGAACATCAAGTGATGAGGACAGTGACAAAGACATTGCACTTTTGACTCGAAAGTTTAAGAAATTTATAAGAAAGAACAAGTTTAAAAATGACACAAAAAATAAATTTGAACACAAAAAGGACCAAGTTATTTGCTACGAATGCAAAAAGCCGGGACACTTCAAGCATGAATGTCCTCAAGCCAATAAGAAGTAACCCAAGAAGAAGAAAGCATTCAAGGCTACATGGGATGATTCAAGTGACTCCGAGGTCGAAGAGGCAAGCAACAAAGAGGAGGCTAACTTCGCTCTAATGGCCTTTGGAGAAGAGGTTAGTGAATTATTTAGTGAAGAATTATCTTTCAATGAGCTTTCTATCGCTTTTCATGAGTTATTTGATGAATGTAGAACTATTAGTAAGAAATTCAATTTGCTTAAGAAAGAGCATGCTTTATTACAAAATAAGTTCAATAACCTACAAACTCCTCTACCCCCATGCTCTAAGTGTGAGCACTTAGAAGAAATAAAAAGGGAGAACTTGCTACTTAAAGAGACCTTAAACAAGTTCAAGGTCGGTAGCAAGGGCTTGGACATGATCCTTGCAAACAAGGGTCACGTCGGAAATAGAAGTGGAATAGGATTTGTGAGTGGATCTCATCAAAATCCTACTACCTTCATTAAAGGATCCACATTGCATGTATCACCCTATTTGAAATGCAATTTTTGTGGTAAAACGGGACATGTTGCTTACAAATGTCCGTTCAAGAAAATTAGTCCACAAAAATTAATATGGGTTCCCAAAGGAACCATAAATAACTCAATGCCAAATTACAAATTAAGTAGATTAATTTGTAGGGCACCCAAAATTAAATGGGTACCTAAAAACCATCCTCTTTTGTAGACAAACTCATAAGCTAGGAGCAAGAAATGGTATCTTGATAGTGGATGCTCAAGGCACATGATCGGAGATCCATCTCATTTCTCTATGCTCTCTAGAAAAGAAGAAAGGTATGTCACCTTCGGAGACAACAACAAGGGTAAAATCATTGGCAAAGGAACCATTGGTAACAAATCAAGTTTTTCAATTGATGATGTCTTGTTAGTTGATGGCTTAAACAATAATCTCTTAAGCATTAGTCAATTGTGCGATAAAGGCTATGTTGTTAGATTTGAATCTAATGTTTGCATTATTGAAAAACCAAACAATAACATATCCATGATTGCTTTAAAGCAAAACAATGTCTACACCATAAATATTGATGAATTATGTAATGAAATGTGTTTTTCGGTTTTGAATGATGATGCTTGGCTTTGGCATAGGAGATTAGGCCATGCAAGTATGAAACTAATTTCTAAGATTTCATCTAGTGAATTAGTAAGAGGCATCCCAAACATGAAATTTGTTAAGGACATGGTATGTGATGCATGTCAACTAGGAAAACAAATAAAGACTAGTTTCAAATCAAAAAATCAAATTAGCACCACTAGACCATTGCAATTGATCCATTTGGACTTATTTGGACCAATTGACATAACAAGCCTAGGAGGTAGCAAATATGCCTTTGTAATTGTGGATGACTATAGTAGATACACTTGGACCTATTTCTTGGCTCATAAAAGTGATTGCTTCAAATATTTTTCTAAATTTTGTAAACTCACTCAAAATAAAAAGGGTTTTATGATATCATCAATTCGAAGTGATCATGGAGGTGAATTTCAAAACCATGACTTCCAAAATTTTTGTGAAATTAACGGATATGATCATAACTTTTCTACTCCAAGAAATCCATAACAAAATGGTGTAGTGGAAAGGAAAAATAGAAGTTTGCAAGAAATGGCTAGAACCATGTTAAATGAATACAATTTACCAAAATATTTTTGGGCCGAAGCCGTAAATACGGCTTGCTATGTTATGAATAGAGTTCTAGTGAGACCATCCCTATCTAAAACTCCATATGAATTATGGAATGATAAAAAACCAAATGTTTCTTATTTTAAAGTTTTTGGTTGTAAATGCTTTATTTTAAATGAAAAGGATGCCTTAGGAAAATTCGATGCAAAATCCAATGAAGGTATATTTCTTGGTTATTCTTCCGTTTCTAAGGCTTTTCGTGTTTTCAACAAAAGAACCTTAGTTATAGAAGAATCTATTCATGTGGTTTTTAATGAAAATTCTGAATTTAAGAAAAAACATTTTGATGATGATTTTGGCTTTGATAATTTGAATTTGAATGAACCCTCTCCTCAAAACGACAACTTGGATGCATCTTCTTCCCAAACTTCCTTACCCAAGGAATGGAAGTATGTAGATACTCATCCCAAGGAGTTAATTATAGGAGATGCATCGAAAGGGGTTCAAACTCGCTCTTCTTTCAAAGATTTTTGTGCCCATGCCGCTTTTCTTTCTCAAGTTGAACCAAAATGCATTGATGATGCCTTGAAAGATAATTCTTGGGTTATCACAATGCAAGAAGAATTGAATCAATTTGAGAGGAATGAGGTATGGAAGCTTGTTCCTAGATTCAAATGACCACTTAGTTATTGGTACTAAGTGGGTCTTTAGAAACAAGCAAGATGAATGTGGTATCGTGGTTAGAAACAAGGCTAGACTAGTGGCCAAAGGTTTCAACCAAGAAGAAGGTATCGATTACGAAGAAACCTTCGCTCCGGTGGCAAGATTAGAAGCCATTAGGATGCTCCTTGCCTATGCTAGTAGTAATGATTTCAAATTATTTCAAATGGATGTCAAAAGTGCATTCTTAAATGGTTTTATCTCTGAAGAAGTGTATGTCGAACAACCACCTGGATTTGAAAATTCTCTTCTCCCTAACCATGTGTTTAAGCTAACTAAGGCTTTATATGGTCTAAAACAAGCCCCTAGGGCTTGGTATGAGAGACTTAGTTCCTTTTTAATTTCAAATGATTTCACTAAAGGCAAGGTTGATACTACATTGTTTATTAAACATTTTGAAAATAATTTTCTTATTGTTCAAATTTATGTTGATGATATTATTTTTGGTTCTTCGGATGAATCACTATGTGAATCTTTTGCCAAGTGTATGAGTCATGAATTTGAGATGAGTCTAATGGGAGAGTTAACCTTCTTTCTTGGATTACAAATTAAACAACTTAGTAATGGCATATTTCTTAATCAATCTAAATACACATTAGAATTGTTAAAATGATTTAATATGGACAGCTCAAAAGCCATCCACACTCCAATGAGTACTTCCACCAAGTTAGACTTGGATGAAGATGGAGAAAATTTTGATCAAAAGACATATAGGGGCATGATAGGCAGCCTGCTCTATCTTCTGCAACTAGGCCGATATCATGTTTAGTGTGGGACTTTGTGCGAGATTTCAAGCTAATCCTAAGTTGTCTCACCTTAAAGCCATTAAAAGAATTTTTAGATATCTTAAAGGTACTCCTAATCTAGGATTATGGTATCCAAAATCTGATGACTTTAATTTGATAGCCTATGCAGATGCAGATTTTGGTGGATGTAGAATAGATAGAAAGAGTACATCTGGAACATGCCAATTTTTAGGACATGCACTCGTTTCTTGGACTTCCAAGAAACAAAATTCTGTCGCACTATCTACGACGGAAGCCGAATATATAGCTGCAAGTGCATGTTGTGCACAAGTTGTGTGGATGAAAAACACTTTAGAAGACTATGGAATAAATTTAAAAAACATTCCAATAAAATGCGATAACACAAGTGCTATTTGTCTAACAAAAAATCTCATTCAACACTCAAGAACTAAGCACATTGATATTAGGCATCACTTTATACGAGATCATGTCGCTAATAATGATGTCACTTTAGAATTTATTGATACAAAGCACCAATTAGCGGACATTTTCACAAAACCCCTAAATGAAGAACAATTTGACTTCATTAGAAGAGAATTAGGCATGCTAAATTTGTCCTAATGTTTAAATATTGCATGTCTTTCAAAACATTTAAACTTTGATAGTTTCACCTTTATACCTTCAGTGATATATGAAACTTTCATTGATCATAAAATATTATGAAAGAACTCATCTTTCAATCGAAAAGTTTTCATGATGTTGCCTTCATGATGTTATTTTTTTTAACAGTTAAAATTTTTATGACTTCATTCTTGAATCTCTTCATGAATTTTGATCTCTCTCACTTTTTTTATTGATTGGCTTTAATGATGTATCCTTTAGCCTTGCGATCATGGTTTTCACTGTATAAATGATCAAACATCTTTTGGATTTGTCATCTCCTTTTTGTTGATGACAAAGGGGGAGAAAAATATGAAATTGATGACTTTTTAAATATGGCTTTAATGAGCAAAATATTTTGATAACTTGATAAATAACTCATGCATTGTATTGAAAAATGACTTATACAATGTAATGAAATGAAAAATGTGTCGTAAGAATTGTTATTGCAATTCAATTCTCTTGCAATGCTTAGTGTCAAAAACAGGTTGCAACCTTTGAAAAGCATTGCAAATGAAGTAATGCAATACATCACAATCCAATGTTTGAAAGATTCCTACTATAAATGTTTATGGCATCTTTTGATTGATATGACAAATTTTCATCTCATGATTTATCTAATATGTTGTCACTCTTTTCAATCATGAGTTCCTTGTTGTAATCTCAAAATTTTTGGTATCTTTTGTCGAAATGATAAATGGTTTTCATCCTTCGACTTGAAATTAAATGTCATGCTTTGATATTGTTTACGAATGAAACCTCAAGCTGATTAAGCATGATGATAAGTTCAACGTAAGTAACTTATCGGTTTTGGATGAATTCAAGAGAATGAATTCAAATGTCTTTACCTTCTCATTATATGGCATATTGATAGGGGGAGTTAAGAATAACTCCGTCATCAATTGATTGTCATCATCAAAAAGGGGGAGATTGTTGAATCTCGGATTTTGATGACGAAGTCAATTGATGGTTACTTGTTCTAATACATATTATCAAAGATAAGTGTGCAGGATTAACTATGATGGGTCAGAAACATAAAGTGATTTGTCGACGTTAAGTCCGTCCAATGTTCAAGAGTTCATCGGAAGTCCGAAGGATCATCGGAAGTGCTACCGGAACCAATCAAGATCGAATCAGGGACTTGCCGAAGTTTTCGGAAGTTCGTCACAAAGATCATTGAAGGTTTGCGAAACTTTGTCGAGAAGGTTCGAAAGCTTATCGAAGACTCGTTGAGCATGTCTTACAAGCCGAGAGCATGCTGGGAACCCGTTGGAAGAAATCCGAGGGAAATATCGGAGGACCGCCGAAGTCTCAACGAAAAGCTCACCGGAATAAGACTTGAAGAAAGTCGGCTTAAATCATTGTTAATTATGTTTTTAATTTCATAGTTAGCATATACTTAGGGCAAGGATTTTGAATTAATCTTGCTCTAAATTAGTAGGGGCCAACCGGGCCCTTTATCGGGCTTTTTGGGCCGTGGATAAGGCCCATTTAGCGTATCGCATCGCCGGGCGGTAGAATCGCTGCTTTGTGCCAAAGCGGTGCTACACTTTGTCGGCCGTGTCTTTGAGGCGGTGCTACCGCCTAGCCTGGAGCTGTAGTACCGCCGCCACATTACTCGCCAGCGGTAGCACCGCTTGCGCTCCAGCGGTAGCACGCCGCTTGCAGCGGTAGCATAACCTTTGCCTACTCCAGCGGTAGAACCGCTTATGCGATCTCAACATTGCGATCGAGCAGTGAGTACCGCCTCTAACAGGCGGTAGTACCGCCCAGACCCGGGAACTCCAAATTTGATTTCAAATTTGGAGCCCAATTTTGAATCCATTTTGGATCTATAAATACCGCCCCTTTCTCAGCTGAAAGGTAACCCTTTTGAGAGTTAGAATCTTGTTTTTGAGTCATTGATAAGTCTTGAAGAGTCTTGTTCTTGCTAAGTGTTCACCTCCTTCTTCTTCTTGAGAAATCTTGTAAGAGTGTGAACTTCTTGTAAAGGGTTGTAAAAAGGGGTATTGGTCCTTCCCCTTCAAAGGATTGCTAGTGGAAGTGCGGAGCCTCATCGGAAAGGCTTCAAGAGTGGATGTAGGTCATTTGACCGAACCACTATACATCATTGTGTTCATGAATGTGTGAGTGTTTACTTTTCTGAATCATTTCATTACTTAGCTGCAAATTGTTTAGTTCCTTGCTGCTTCATTTACTCAAGCAATTTCTTACAAGTTCTCTTTCAACGAATCGAAGTCTTCCTACTAACTTATCTTTATACGAAATCGGATTCAAATTTACATATTTAATCCGCTGCACTAATTCACCCCCCCCCCCTCTTAGTGCCTTTTCGATTCTAACATTCATGACATAGCAAGCCGTATTAACAGCTTTGGCCCAAAAATATTTGGGTAAGTTATGTTTATTTAACAAGATTCTTGTCATTTCTTATAAATTTCAATTCTTTCTTTCTACTACTCCATTTTGTTAAGGATTCCTTAGAGTAGAGAAGTTGTAGTTATATCCATTAGATTCACAAAAAAAGTTTAGAAGTCATGGTTTTGGAATTCTCCACCATGATCACTCCGAATCGATGAAATCATGAAACCCTTTTCGTTTTGACTAAGCTTACAAGATTTAGAAAAACATTTAAAGCAATCACTTTTGTGAGCCAAAAAATAGGTCCAAGTGTATCTACTATAGTCATCTACAATGACAAATGCATATTTGCTACCTCTTAGACTTGTTATGTCAATTGGTCCAAATAAATCCATATGGTTCAATTGTAATGGTCTAGAGGTGCTTATTTGATTCTTTGATTTAAAGCTAGTTTTTATTTATTTTCCTAGTTGACATGCATCACATACTTTGTCCTTGACAAACTTTACATTAGGAATTCCTCATAGTAGTTCTCTAGATGAAATTTTAGATATTAGTTTCATGCTTGTATGGTGTAATCTCCTATGCCAAAGCCAAGCATCATCATTTAAAATAGAAAAGCACATTTCATTACTAAGTTCTTCAATGTTAATGGTGTAGACATTATTTTGTTTTAATGCAATAATGGATATGTTGTTGTTTAGTTTTTCAATGATGTAAACATTAGATTCAAATCTAACGATGTAACCTTTATCGTATAATTGACTAATGCTCAAAAAATTATGTTTTAATCCATCAACTAGTAACACATCATCAATTGAAAAACTAGATTTGTTACCTATGGTTCTCTTGCCAATGATTTTACCCTTATTGTTGTCTCCGAAGGTGACATACCCTTTTTCTTTGCTAGTGAGCATAGAGAATTGAGATGGATCTTTGATCATGTGCCTTGAGCATCTACTATCAAGATATCATCTCTTGCTCCTAGCTTGTGATGGTGAGTGTATCTACAAAAGAGGATAATTTTTAAGTACCCATTTGATTTTGGGTGCCTCAAAAATTGATCTACTAACTTTGTCATTTAGCATTGAATTATTTATGGTTTCTTTAGGAACCTATATCAATTTGTGTGGACTAATTTTAAACCGATATTTGTAAACAATATGTCCAGATTTACAATAAAAATTACATATCAATTGATGTGATACATGTAATGTGGGTCCTTTAATGAAGGTGGTAGGATTTTGGTGAGATCCACTTACAAATCCAATTTCACTTCTATTTGCAACGTGACCCTTGTTTGCACGGATCATGTTCAAGCCCTTGCTACCGACCTTAAACTTGTTTAGGGTCTCTTTAAGTAACAAGTTCACATTTTTTATTACTTCTAAGTGTTCACACTTAGAGCATGGAGGTGAAGAGGGAGTTTGAAGACAATCAAGTTTATCTAGTAATAAAGCATGCTCCTTCTTTAATAAATTAAACTTCTTACTAATAATTCTATACTCATCAAATAATTTATGAAAAGCTATTGAAAGTTTGTCGAAAGATAAATCTTCATTAATTAAATCACATACCTCTTCTCCTAAAACCATTAGCACGAAGTTGGCCTCCTCTTTGTTACTTGCTTCTTCATTCTCGGAGTCACTTGAGTCATCCCATGTCACCTTTAAAGCTTTCTTCTTCTTCGATTGCTTCTTCTTGGCTTAGGGGCATTCATTTTTGAAGTGCCCTGGCTTTTTGCATTCGTAATATATGACTTGGTCCCTTTTTGGTTCAAGTTTGGTTTTAGTGTCATTTTTAAATTTATTCCTTCTTATGAATTTTTTAAATTTTCCAGTCAATAGTGCAATGTCATCACCATTGTCCTCATCACTTGATGTTCCTTTCAAGTGGTCTTCTTGTGTTCTTAATATCATATCCTTCCTGTTCTTTAGAAGGGGGTTCTCAAGCTCTTCATGAGCATGACATGTCATTTTGTAGGTCATTAGAGACCCAATGAGTTCTTCGAGAGGAAAAGTTTTAAGGTCCTTGGCCTCTTGAATGGCTGTAACTTTTGGATCCTAACTCTTTGGAAAGGATCTTAAAATTTTAGTTACAAGTTCAAAATTAGAAAAACCTTTACTGAGTGCTTTGAGTCCATTGATGACATCTGTGAAGCGGGTGTACATGTCTCTGATGGACATTAAGATAGAAGTCCTTATCTTAATTGTTTAAATTTCTGCAAAGTCTGCATGTTATTTATTTCTACTACATCTTTTATTTCAAAAAAATGTCGCTTTCAAATCCTTTACATAGCATACTTGATGCCAACCGCCTCACTGGTCCAAATTATACGGATTGGCTTCGCAATCTGAGAATCGCTCTCACGGCGAAGAAAATCACATATGTCCTTGATACAATGATCCCTACGCCCGACGAAGGGGCAAGCGAGGATGAGATCGCTTGTTATGTGAAGTACTTAGATGATTCTACTCTTGCTCAGTGTTATATGTTGGCCTCTATGACTACTGAGTTACAGAGACAGCATGAAAATATGGATGCTAATTCCATACTCCTACATCTCCATAAACTGTTTGAGGAACAGGGAAGAACTCCACGATATGAGATATCAAAGAGTCTTTTCCATGCTAGGATGACCAAGGGGACACTGGTTTAGAACCATGTCCTTAAGATGATTGAGTGGATCGAGAAACTCACAAGTCTAGGAATGGTCCTAGAGGATAACCTATGTGTGGATCTTATACTTCAGTCCCTACCAGATTCCTTTTCTCAATTCATAATGAATTTTAATATGAACAAACTTGAGGTGACCCTCCCAAAGCTCCTCAATATGTTGAGAGAAGCAGAGAGCACCTTCAAGAAAGAGAATCTGGTTCTCTACACTGGTGAGACTAGAAAGAAAAGGAAGACTGAGAAGACCCTTAAGAAGGGCAAGGGCACGGGCAAAATGGGTAAGGCAAAGGTTGCCAAGAAAGACCCAACAAAGGATAAAGGCTAGTGCTTCCACTTCGGCAAAGATGGGCATTGGAAGAGGAACTGCAAAGAGTACCTTGTAGAAAGGGCGAAACAGAAGCTTCAGGTACATTTATGATCAGTCTCTATTTGTTAGAATCTTATGATAACACATGGGTATTGGATACCGGGAGTGCTTATCATATTTGCAATTCGTTGCTGGTTCTAGCAAGACTTAAGAGATTGAATAGAGGCGAGATGGACCTTAAGATGGGCAATGGAGCAAAGGTTACTACAGTGGCTATTAGCAAGGTCACTTTACATCTGCCTAGTGGAGCTATTATTACATTAGATGCATGCTATTATGTTCCTTCTATTATCAAAAATATTATTTTCAATTCATGTTTAATAGTTATTGGATATAAATTAGTTTTTTAGAACAATGGTTGTTTAATAATATAAGATGATCAGATCATCACGAAAGGAACATTGCATAATGGTTTATTTATGCTAGATACAACTCGACATATCATGAGTGTAAGTGAGTCTAAGAGGAAACAAGAAGTGGAGAACCAAACAAGAAAGAGTATTAAAACCCTTCGATAAGATCGAGGAGGTGAGTACTTAAGTACAGAGTTCACCCAGTTCCTCAAAGACCATAGGATCTTATCCCAATGGACACCTTATACACCATAGCTTAATGGTGTATCAGAAAGGAGGAATCACATACTGTTAGACATGGAGCGTTCCATGATGTGTTTCGCCGACCTACCCATCTCATTCTAGGGATATGCCCTAAAACTCGCAGCTTACCTTTTAAACAGAATTCCAACTAAGTCAGTGATGTCTACTCCATATGAGATATGGAATGGGAAGAAGCTCGATCTTAAGATTATTAAGATTTGGAGTTGCCCTGCCCACGTTAAGAGACACAACCCTGATAAGTTAGAATCTAGGACGGAACGGTGCAAGCTCGTGGGATACCCCAAAGAAACTTATGGGTATTATTTCTATCACCCTGAGGATCGAAAGGACTTTGTATCCAAGAGAGCAGTGTTCCTTGAGAAGGAACACATTCTTGGTGAAGACAGTGGGGGCATGATAGAGTTGAGCGAGGTTGGAGAATCTAGCTCAAGCACTATTCCACAGCCAGAGTCTGTTCAGATACCTAACACACAAGTTCCAACTTTATGTAGGTCCGATAGAGTATCACATCCTCCTGAGAGATATGTGAGACATATCAGAAGAGAGGATGTTAAGGATATTGATCCTCAGACCTATGAGGAGGCTATTATGAGCATAGACTCCGGGAAATGGCAAGAAGCCATGAATTCAGAAATGGATTCCATGTACTCCAACAAGGTTTGGAACCTAATTGATGCACCCGAGGGTATTGTACCCATTGATTGCAAGTGGATCTTCAAAAAGAAGATTGGAGTAGATGGACAGGTAGAGACCTATAAAGCAAGGCTAGTGGCTAAGGGGTATCGTCAAAGGAGGCAAGGTGTTGACTATGATGAAACTTTCTCACTTGTAGCCATGCTAAAATCCATTCGAATTCTATTGGCTATTGTAGCATACTATGATTATGAGATCTGGCAGATGGACGTCAAAACTGCATTCCTCAATGGTAACCTCGATGAGGAGGTGTATCTGATACAACCTGAGGGATTCGTGTCTAAGGATAACCCAGATAAGGTGTGTAAGTTACTTAGGTCCATTTATGGATTGAAGCAAGCTTCCCGAAGTTGGAACATAAGATTTGCTGAGGCGATCAGATCTTATGACTTCGTTAAGAACGAAGAAGAACCTTATGTGTATAGGAAATTAAGTGGGAGCACTATCACCTTTTTAATATTATATGTGGATGACATCCTGATCATTGGGAATGATGTAAGAATGCTCTCCACAGTAAAGACTTGGTTATCTAGGCACTTCTCCATGAAGGACTTAGGGGAAGCATCCTGCATATTGGGGATACGGATCTATAGAGATAGATCCAAGAGGATGCTTGGCTTGTCCTAGTCCAGGTATATAGACACCATTGTTAAAAAGTTTGGCATGGAATATTCCAAGAGAGGTCTCATACTAATGAGATATGAAATATTACTTTCTAGGAATATGTCCCCAAAGACTCCTGAAGAAAGGGCACACATGGATATGATGTCATATGCGTCAGCGATAGGATCTATCATGTATGCTATGCTATGTACCAGGCCTGATATAGTGCATGCTCTAAGTATCACGAGCAGATATCAGGCAGATCTAGGCTTGGAGCACTGGAAAGCAATAAAATGTATCCTTAAGTACTTGAGAAGGACTAAGAATCTTTTACTGGTATATGGAGGTAGTAGCCTCAAGGTTGAGGGCTACTCGGACTCGAGCTTCCAGTCCGATGTCGATGATAGCAAGTCTAATTCAGGGTGTGTGTTCACCCTGAATGGAGGAGCAGTATGCTGGAAGAGTTCCAAGCAAGATACTATTGCTGACTCGACCATAGAGGCAGAATACATTGCTATGAAAGAGGCAACAAAGGAGGGAGTCTGGATGAAGAGGTTCATCACAGACTTAGGAGTCATCCCGAGCAGTGAGGAGCTGATTCCTTTATATTATGACAAATATGGGATGATTACTCAAATAAGAGAACCCAAGTCTCATCAGAAGTATTCTGAGGAGGTTTCAACTTATTAGAGAGATCGTGGCCAGAAAAGATGTAGCAGTAGAAAAAGTTCCATCCGAAGATAACATTACAGATCCACTGACAAAGCCATTGACTCAGATTGTTTTCGAGCATCACAGAGGTCTGATGGGGATCAGACATATTGGTGATTGGCTTTAGGTCAAGTGGGAGATTGCTAGTTATAGGTGCCCTACAAGCCAATCACATAAGTGATTGCACCTGTAACACACTGCATCAATCTCTTTGCTTATGACTGATGGCATTATCTCACATTATCTAGATGTATATTATGATGTCCTTGGATCTGTGCAATGGGAATCGGATCATGATGAGATCATGATAATGAGACCGATTCACCTTTAAACACAGACCCTAAATTATCCTGGTCATAGGTTACTCGAGAAAGACATCGAGATAACTAGATAGACTAGTGTGCTGTATACCCGTTCATATGATGGAGGTAGCTGGTCTCATAGCTACTTGTGTGGGGACACTAAGGGTACATTGCAAGTGCTCATTAGAGAATGAGTTCACTGATTGATCCACCTACGGAATGCTGGATGGTAATTGATACCTCACGTCAGACAGCGATCCCGTAGTTCCAGTAGTGTATCTGGTCCTTAGACTTGAGACACCAAGGATGTCCTGTATGAGTACTCCACTCTTTGATACCGGACTTATAGGTTTGAAAAGTTCCATATCTAGTACAGCCGGTCATTGAGAGTGGTAGCCAACCTTACGAGGGCTATTGAGTGTCAATAGAGGATCATCTGCTCTCGGTATCATGAGAGGAATATCCCATGTGTTCTTGCTCAAACAAATCCTTAGCCAAGGTTATTCGGATTGAGAGAGAAAGGATTCTTCGGGAGAATCCGACAAGAGCAAGACTCGAGGAGAGACCGTATAGGCCTAATAACACCATGCCCGGTATAAGATCTCTGGAATATTAGATGGATGAGAGATTATAGATACATGGTAACTGAGGACAGATAGGTCCAAAGGATTGGATTCCCCTGTATCGTTTGGGGGCCGTGGCGTAGTGGCCTGGTACGTCCGCAGTCGATGAGTTGGGTGAATTATTATAGAGATAATAATTCACTAAGTCAGAAGGAGTTCTGACAAGTATGACTCACAGCCAGCTCGATATTGGGCCTAGAGGGTCACACACATATGGTAGGTGTTGCGACGAGTAGAGGTTCGGATATAAGATATCTGCTAAACCCTCTATCTTATTGGATATCTATTAAGCCCCTGAATTATTGGATCCTGAGATGAGATCCAATAATTGCTAATAAGAGATTATTGGGTAGAAACCCACTAATCCAAGAGGCTTGGGTGATTGGATGGAGATCCAATACCCAATAGGGCAAAAAGATCCATTAGGGTTTTCAGGGGGCCTCTATAAATTGGAGGGAACCATAGCTCTATAGGCTGAGGGTTTTTGGTAGCCACCTCTTGTTCTCCTCTCCCTAGAGAGAGAGGTGCATCATCGCAATCCCTGTTGTGTGGATACCGCTAGAGAGGAGGATGCTTGACCTCCTTCATCCTCTCCCATAGATCTATAAGATTCAGGGATATACGATCTCCCTAGGTATCTTCTTTTACACGTGCAGTTTTGCGGATTTATTTTTGTCGCACCGATCTTCGCATGACGACAGAAACTTTCTATGGGAAATCTGGGATTTTGTTTTCTGTTCTTCCGTTACGCATGTGATGTCGCTCCCCTTGAAAGATTTCCCAACAACGATACCACCACCTGGCACTAGCGGTACCACCGCCTGGCACTGGCGGTACCACCGCCTGATAGAGTCCTGGCAGTACCACCGCTAGCAGGTAATAACTGCCAACGGTACTACCGTTGACCTGGGGCGGTACCACTGCCTATCAGGTATTAAAGTCTACAGTACCACCGCTAACCTCGGGCAGTGCCACCGCCTGGGTCTGATGGTGCCATTGCCAGACTATACTAGCAAGGTTGAATGGGCCCTAACTTTGGCCCAAATTAGTCCAAATAAAGCTCAGTTGGCGCCTACAAGGGTTAAACAAGATTATTACATAATCCTTACCCTAATTACTTACTAACTATGAAATTAAAACATAATCCTAACCATATTAACAACCAATAATGTCAAGTCTTCTTCCGGCGAGCTTTCCGGTAGACTTGCGATGCAACCTCGGATTTGTTCCGGCGGACTCCCAGTAGGCTCCCGGACTTGTGGTGAGTTTGACGAATCTTAGGCAAGCTTCCGAACTTTCTCGGTGAGCTCTACAAACCTCCGACGATCTTTTCGGTAAACTTCTAAAACCTTCGGCAAGTCCTCGATTCTTTTTCGATTGGTTCTAGCAGCATTTCCAATGATCTTTCGGACTTTCGGTGGACTCTCGAACTCCCAACAACTTGACTCCGGTAATTTGCTTTGTCTTCAAGCTATCGTAGTTAATCCTGTACACTTATCTCAATAATATGGATTAGATCAAATAACCTATCAATTGACTTCGTTATCAAAATCTGAGATTCAACAATAGAAGTAGTAGCTTGCACATTTTAAAGAGTAGTAAAAAACTTGCACATTTCTCATTTTCATTGATAACAAACGGCGAGAAGTCGACTGTACTCTTTGATGATTTGAAATTATAATGATTACTTTAATTATTTGAAATTATGCATGATATCTTAACTTATAATTAAGATGATGATGCATATGATGTATGTAATTATATTTTAACTATGCTTATGAAGTGTGCAATGATTATTAACTATGATGTGTTGCAAAGAAAGTAACTATGATTTATGATTAAAATTGTTTAAACTTGAATTTAAAGACTAGCATTAAAATGTTATCATTCTTTTTTGAATTTGAGTTCCTTATATTTCAAAATGACATATAAATAGGGGGAGTTTACTTAAAACTTCTTCATCAATTGGTTGTCATCATCAAAAAGGGGAAGACTATTAAATCTCAAATTTTGATGATAAAATCAATTGATGAGTTTATGGACTAAGAAGTGTTTGAGATAAGTGATACAGGAGAAACTTCGATCATAGACTTGAATCATTGAAGTTGAATAATCAAACATTCGGTCGGAGAGCATCATGTGAGAGATTGGACATCGAGCCAAAAGATTGGTCAACGTGCTAGAGGATGGACTTCATGTCATGAGTTCGGGCATCGGGTTGGAAGGATCGGGTAGTACGCCAAGATGATCGGATGTTGTAGAGGTTAATATGTCGATCGATTAGGCAATACACCGAAGGAAAGGACGATACATCGGAGGTTCAAACAAAGTATCGGATGAATAATGGCATGCCAGACAATGTAGGCTTCATGATTGTAAATTTTTAAGTCTTGATTAAAGTAGTTTAGAATCTAATTAAGTTGATTTTGAGGCGTAACCAAGCCAACTTAATTAGGAGCCCATTGGGCGTAAATCAGGGCTGAATTAGACCTATTGGAAAACTAATTCAGTGACGTGAGATTGGGTCAAGCGGTAGTACCGCCTATGAGTTGAAAAGTATGGAGTGTACATTTTTAAAAAAACTTGATGGTGGTACCACTAAGGTCAACAGTGGTACCACCCAATGGCAGGCAATGGTATCGCCCAGTCAAGCAGTGGTACCACCAGAACATAATCTCTGAGGTTATGTCAGGTGGTGGTACTACCCAGGTAGGTGGTGGTATCACCAGAACATAGTCTCTAAGGCTATGTCAGGCTATGGTACTGCTTAGGTAGGCGATGGTACCACTAGAGCCCGGTTTCCCAGGCTCTATTAGGCGATAATACCATAAGTACCCCGAAAACTCAGGGATTTAAATTCTTAGCTCTATTTTTTACTCCATTTAGGGTCTATAAATACCGCACTCATGCTTACTCGGTGCAAGAATACAAAGAATAAAAACAAGTGACTATAAGTATGAAACTCTCTTATAAAGTGTTGAGCTCTTTCCTCCTTGAGTTTAGAGGTCTTTCTAAGGGAGGTATGAGGATTTTTTATAAAATAGAGGTGTGAAGGTTCTCTCCTAAGCATAGGAAAAGGAAAAAAAAGTTGTAAGGGTAGTTGATCTTCACCTATTGAAAAGAAGATCGTTAGTGAATGTTGGTAGTCTCGAGGGAGGAGGAATCTGGAGTAGATGTAGGTCACGATGATCAAACCACTATAACTCTATATTGTATTTCTTTTTATGCTCTTCTTTTAGTCCCTTTATAATCCTAACATGCTTCTCCTACGTCCTTTATGAAGAAATGTCTAGATAGCTAAGCTTTAATTGTGGAGAGTATTCCTATATCATTCCCAATGATGATTAGGATATCATGCATATATAACACCAAGAAAGTTATAGTGCTCCAACTTACCTTTCTATATATACAAGGCTCATCTTCATTCTTAATGAAGTCATAATATCTGATCACCACATCAAATCTTATATTCCAACTTCAAAAAGATTACTTTAATCAATACTTTATTATGAAATATTTTTACATTATTATGAAATTACTTGATGTTTTTTCATGCATTGCTTAACTTTGTAGGAAATAAAAAATTTTACAAAAATATATCATGCTTTACTTTCTAGTGTTTTTGAAAATTAAAATGATACTTACATGATAATGGTTGTATACCTAATAGGATTAATCCATGTATGTGTATCTTGATGATTTTTTTATTGCTTTTTAGTTTTAAAAATAATGCACATCTTTTATATAAAAACTTAAACATACTCATATGAGATTAATCATATAAGATGAAACACATAAAAAAAGGAAAATGTATTATCATGATGAATCAAATCTTTTGTTTGAAGATACTTTATGTGTTTGGTCTTAATCATTTTTATGATAATTTTTTTTTAAGATGACGTGTTATATTTTTTACCTTGATGATCTTTATGACGAAGTTTATCTTTCATTCTTGAATGTTGATACTTGTTTTTATTTAGCATTAAAGGCAAAGGCATATTTATAAGAAGCAAATCACATAAATAGAAACTTATAAAAATGAAATGCAATTCTCAATCTTAATTTTATTGATTTTTTAATAAAAAAATTCATGAATCTATGCTTGATATTTATGAATTTTTTTGAATGTGATTTTGATGATGATTTTGGATTTGACAAATGCTTGATTCGTATTTACGACTTAAGATGTATTTTAAATATAAATCATTTTCGATGCTTCTATCTTCCTTAATTCATTTTGTTCTCCTATGTTTATTTTTACTATTTACTAAAGACGAGAACCTTCCAAATGAATCATGATTTTTTAGAATTATAACTTAATTTTTTATAATACATAAATTTTATTCTCAAAGGTTTCATTTTGCTATATAAATTTTATTGAAATCATGATCTTATTAACTTGAAACTCTTTAGAAATCAAGATTGTATACCATGATTCTTTCATTTACCAAATGAGAGTTATCCGAATGAAATATGACTTGTCTCTTGATTTCTTGGATTTACAACTCAAATTCTTTTTGTGAATCAAGATCTTTTTACTAAAGAGAAGCATTATCTATATTGTAACTTGAGTTTTTCAAAATCTCTTACTCCATACCTCTTATGATTCTCCCATATTATTAAAGAAAAAATCTATCCAAATGAATCATAAGTTGTTTTCTCTTGATTTTTTGATATTCACAACTTAAGAAATGTGCTTTGATGATTGAAACATTGCATACGTAAATTAATTTTTCTCCTATGTTTCAATACTCCTTTGTATTTATGATTTATAAACCTCATGATGTAAATTTATTAATTTTTGTCATGATTAGAACATTGATGTAAAAGAAAAATTATTTTCTTCCCTTCTTTTTGACAATGACAAAGGGGGAGAAAGATTTGATAGCTCAAACATTGCAAAGAAATATTGCTAGCTAGAACTTGTAAAGAAAGGCAAAGCTTGCACTTCTCAAAAGAGAAGAAAGAAATTGCAAAGTTGCATATTTTCTAAACTTGTTAGTTTGTATGTTTAAAGTGATGTAAATTTTACAAAATTGCTAGCTCAAAGAATTTGCGAAGCTTATACTTCTCAAAAGAGAAGAAAACAAAAGGAGCTAGCTTGGAATATCGCTAAGAGAAGCAAAGAGTTGCTATCTCAAAAAGAAGCAAAAGTGTTATCTGCTAGTTATAGGTGCTCTACAAGCCAATCACGTGAGTGATGGCACCTGTAACACACTATGTCAATCTCTTTGCTTTTGATTATTGATATTTTCTCACATTATCTAGATGTTTATTGTAATGTCCTTGGATCTATGCAATGGAAATCGGATCGTGATGAGATCACGATAATGAGACCGATTCACCTTTAAACACAGACCCTAAATAATCTCAGTCATAGGTTACTCGAGAGGGACATCGAGATAACCCGACATACTGGTGTGCTGTATACTCATCCATATGATAGAGGTGGCTGGTCTCATAGCTACTCATGTGGGGACACTAAGGATATAGTACAGGTGCTCATTGGAGAATGAGTTCACTGATTGATCCGCTTACGAAATGCTGGATGGTTATTGATATCTCACATCAAATAACGATTCTGTAGTCCCAGTAGTATATCTGATCCTTAGACTTGAGATACCAAGGATGTCCTATATGAGTACTCCACTCTTTGATACTAGACTTATAGGTTTTGAAGTTTCAAATCTAGTATAGCCGGTTATTGGGAGTGGCAGCCAACCTTACAAGGGCAATTGAGTGTCAATAAAGAATCATCCACTCTCGGTATCATAAGAGGAATATCCCATATTTTCTTGTTCAAACAAATCTTTGGCCAAGGTCATTCGGATTGAGAGAGAAAGAGTTCTTCGAGAGAATCCGATTAGAGCGAGACTCGATTGGAAATCATATGGGCCTGACAACACCATGCCTGATATACGGTCTCTGGGATATTAGATGGATGAGAGACTATAGGTATATGGTAACTTAGGACAGATATGTCCAAAGGATTAGATTCCCCTCCTGTATCGTTTGGGGACTATGGCATAGTGGCCTAGTACGTCTATAATCGATGAGTCGAGTGAATTATTATAGAGATAATAATTCACTAAGTCAGAAGGAGTTCTGATAGGTATGACTCATGGCCAACTTGATATTGGGCCTAGAGGGTCACATACATATGGTAGGTGTTACGACGAGTAGAGGTTCGGATATGAGATATCTACTGGAGCCCCTATCTTATTGGATATCCAATAAGCCCTTATATTATTAGATCCCATGGATGAGATCCAATAAGAGCTAGATTATTGGGTAGAGACTCATTGATCTAAGAGGCTTAGGTAGTTGGATAGAGATCTAATACCCAATAGGGCTGGATCCATTAGGGTTGACATGGGACCTCTATAAATAGGAGGGAACCAAAGGCCCATAGGTTGGGGTTTTTTTTTGTAGCCACCTTCTATTCTCCTCTCCCTATAAAGGAGCATCATTGTAGTCCCTACCATGTGGATACTCATCCTTCATCCTCCCTATGGATCTACAGGAACCTCAGGGATATACGATCTCCCTAGGTACTATTATTTCTTTTACACATGCAGTTTTTGGATTTGTGGATTTATTGTTGACGCACCGATCTTCGCATGATGACGGAACCTTTCATGAAAATCAAGAATTTTTGTTTTTTTGCTCTTCTGCTGTGCATGAGATGTTGCCCCCTAGATTTCTCAATAGTGGTCTCAAAGCCAGTTTAATCGTGTAAAGATCGGATTTTAACTACGTGTGTTGTGTTTTGGATGCGCTTTTGACGCCAAAATCGTTGAGCCAAAAGACAAAGAGGGTAGCAACTATTGCTGCCCTCGTAGTTTGGCCAAGGCTGCTTGCAGCCATGGTCGTGCATGCAAGAGGCTATCGGCGGGCGGTGGGCGGCGGCCGTCTGCTCGCATACGCGAAGGGCGCTCGCAAGCAAGGCCGTAGCGGGCGGTCGGCTTATGCACGGGCACTGCGTCCTCTATAGGGGCAGCCAGCGAACGTTGGGCAGCCTGCCTATGTGTGGGCACTGCACCCGTGGGCGAACGGTAGAGTCGCCCGCGGGCACCTACTCGTAGGGGAGGGCGACGCCTCGCATAGGGGCACTGGCATGTTGTGGGCATTGTGCCCGCAAGGGTAGTGCCAGCGGGCGGGCGCTTCTGCCCGCAAGTGGCGCCCCGCTGTAGCAGCACCCCACTGTAGCGATGCCACCCGTAGGCCCACGTGCATCGCTGCCCGCAAGCATAATGCCCATGGGCTAGCCGCCCGCGAGTAGGGGCAGCGCTCCCCCGCAATGCCACCACCGGTAGGGTGGTGGCGGTGGCAGCCACAACGCAGGCAGCAGAGGAAGGAGGGAATAGGGTTTTCGGACAAAAGATATTTTTACCCTAGGAATTTCAAAAATTCTAATTTTGTCCCTTCTTGTCGAATGACCAAAATGCCCTTCAGAATTTAAAAAATTCCCTACATGTCCTTGATTTCAAAAAAAAATATTAGTTAATTAAAAGGTTTAATTAACTATTATTATTATTTATCTAGTAGTCCTATATAATAACATATACGTGTGATGTATGATATGAATAGATGATCATGGACCATGTGATGTGATGTTTGTATATGTGATTATTATTATTAGGGCCAACGAGCCTTTATTTTTCTCGTTTATTATCGGGTCTACGTGGTTGTAATTATATTGTAATTATATAAAGAGGCACAGTGGGAGCATAGAAGCAATAGCGGGATATTGAGACGGACGATCCGACGCATGGAGATGCGTTGAGATGCCGATGGAACCAACGAAGCGAGATGGACGATCACACGACATGGAGATGCGTCGAGATACACATAGATCTTGATGTGAGCAATTGGGCCCACTAGGTCAAGCTTGGTCACATTAAGATGTGGTCCATGATCATCTGGTGTGATTGCTCATGTGATGTGTGATTGGTTATACACCTACTAGATATGTATATATATTTGTATGTGATGTAGATATATATTAAATATGTATGTGTGTGACACATTATATTAGAAGATCAAATCAAAAATCCCCTATATTAATAATATTAAGTCGGTAAACGTGTGACAATTAGATTGACCCACGTGGCCTTCCATCATTATAGGTAGGAACCGATTCCCGGTGTAGGTTGAGTTAGTCAAGTCTCTCGAGACTCACCTATATCGCGATTTGGTATCTTATCTATGATATAGAGCTTTCACCGGTGACCTGAGGACATTGTATACTTAGTCGAGTCCCTCGAGGGTATATCATCGAATCAGACTCATCTTGTAACGATGGTGATGACTTAATCGAACATCATGGTTGGTCGAGTCCCTCAAGGTCATGGTGGTTCGGAGGTCAAACAAGATGGGAATCACAAGGAGTTATGATCGATAAGAGTTGTCTATCTTTTGGGCTTAGTGTGATTGGTCGAGTCCCTTGAGGTTACACTAAGATGTCAATTGGATCTCGATCCCCACTAGAAGTCTGCCGGAGACTTCCGTTTTACGTGATGAGGGTGTCGCGTGACTCGCCAGAAAAATTATGGGAGCATATCAAGATAAAAGTCCATATCTTGATTATTTATATTTCTATAAAATCTACATGTTATTTATTTCTGCTACATCTTTATTTTTTTTAGAAAATATCGCTATTAAACTCTCTATGTGGCATACTTGAGCTAATCGCCTCATTAGTCCAAATTATATAGATTAGCTTCGCAAGTTGAGAATTGTTCTCATGACGAAGAAAATCGCATGTCCTTGAAATAGTGATGCCTATACCCAAGGAAAGGGGAAGTGAGGATGAGATTGCTCGCTACGTGAAGTACGCAGATGACTCCACTCTTGCTCAGTATTATATGTTGGGCTTCATGACTCCCGAGTTATAGAGACAACATAAAAGGATGGATGGCAGATCCATACTCCTACATCTCTATAAATTGTTTGAGGAATAGGGAAGAACTTAACGATATGAGATATCGAAGAGTCTCTTCCATGCTAGGATGATTGAGAGGACACTAGTTCAGAATCATATCCTTAAGATGATTGAGTGGATAGAGACACTCACAGGTCTAGAAATGGTCCTAGAGGATAACCTGTGTGTGGATCTTGTGCTTCAGTCCCTACTTGATTCCTTTTCATAGTTTTCTATACTAGTAAGATCAGAAAGAAATGGAAAACAGAGAAGTCCCTTGAGAAGGACAAAGGGCAAGGGTAGATTGTGTAAAGCAAAGGTTGCTAAGAAGACCCAGAAGAGGACAAAATTCAGTGCTTCCACTATGGCAAAGACAGGAATTGGAAGAGGAACTGCAAAGAGTATATTGTAGGGAAGGCGAAACATAAGCTTAGAGAAGCTTCATATATGCATTCGTGATTACTCTCTATCTATCAAACTCATATGATAACACATAGGTATTAGATACCGATAGTGTTTATCATATCTATAATTCGTTGTAGGTTCTAGCAGGACCTAGGAGAATGATGAGAGACAAGATGGACCTCAAGATGGGCAATGAAGCAAGAGTTGCTACTATTGTTATTGGCAATGTCACCCTACATCTGCTTGGTGGAGTTACTATTGCATTAGATGCATATTATTTTATTCCCTCTATTATCAAAAATATTATTTCTATTTCATGTTTGACATTGAATAGTTATAAAGTAGTTTTTGAGAATAATAGTTGTTCAATTCTTAAGGATGATGAGATCATCACGAGAGGAACATTGCATAATAATTTGATTATACTAGATACTACTTCACATATCATGAATATAAGTGAGTCCAAGAGGAAACGAGATAAGGTGAACAATGCATACCTATGGCATTGTAGGCTAGGTCATATCCATGAGAGAAGAATTCAAAAGTTACTGACAAATGGATACCTAGATCCATTTGATTGTAAGTCATATGCGACTTACGAACCTTGCTTTCGTAGAAAGATGACCAACTCTCCATTTAGTGGAACTGAAGAGAGAACCACTAAGTTGTTAGTACTCATACATAGTGATGTATGTGGTCCCATGTCAACTCAGGCCATCAGTGGCTATTCCTACTTCATTATTTTCACTAACGATTTCTCTAGGTACGGACATGTCTACTTGATGAAGTACTAATTCGAAGCCTTCGAGAAATTCAGGGAGTATAAAAATGAAGTAGAGGTTCAGATTGGAAAGAGTATCAAGACTCTTCGATCAGATCAAGAAGGTGAGTACTTGAGTATAGAGTTCACCCAGTTCCTTAAGGACCGTGGGATTCTGTCCTAATAGACACCTCCTTATACACCCTAGCTCAATGGTGTATCCAAAAGGAGGAATCGCACACTGTTAGATATGGTGCAATCCATGATGAGTTTCATCGATCTACTCATCTCATTCTGGGGATATGCTCTAGAGTCCGTAGCTTACCTTCTGAACAGAGTTCCAACTAAGTCGGTAGTGTCTACACCATATAAGATATGGAAAGAAAAACCCGATCTTAAGGTTGTTAAGATTTGGGGCTGCCCTGCTCACATTAAGAGACACATACCCGATAAGTTGAAATCCAGGATGGAATGGTGCAAGTTCATGGGATATCCCAAGAAAACTTGTGGGTATTATTTCTATCACCCCATCTTTATAGCTAAGAGAGTAGTATTCCTTGAGAAGGAATACATTCTTAGTGGAGACAGTAGGAGCATGATAGAGATGAGCAAGGTTGGAGAACCTAGCCCAAGCATCATTCCACAGCCAAAATTTGTTTAGGTACTTAGTACATAAGTTTCAACTTTATGTAGGTATGGTAGAGTATCTCATCCTCCTAAGAGTATGTGGGACATATCAGAGGAGCATATATTGAGGATATTGATCATCAAACCTACGAGGAGCCTATTATGAGTATAGACTCCGAGAAGTAGCAAGAAGCCATAAATTCAAATATGGATTCTATGTACTCCAATAAGGTTTAGAACCTAGTTGATGCACGTGAGGGTATCGTACCTATTGGCTATAAGTAGATCTTCAAGAAGAAGATCGGAGTAGATGGAAAGGTAGAGACCTGTAAAGTAAGACTAGTAGATAAGGAGTATCGTCAAAGCCAAGGTGTTGACTACGACGAAACCTTCTCACCCATAGCAATGCTAAAATCCATTCGAATTCTATTGGCTATTGTAGCATAACTTGATTATGAGATCTGGTAGATGGATATGAAAATTATGTTCCACAATGGCAACCTCGAGGAGGAGGTGTATATGATACAATCTGAGGGATTCGTATCCAAGGACAGTCCAGATAAGGTATGCAGATTGCTTAGATCTATCTATAGACTAAAGCAAGCTTCTCAAAGTTAGAACATAAGATTTTATAAGATGATCAGATCTTATGACTTCGTTAAGAATGAAGATGAGCCTTGTGTATATAGGAAGGTAAGTGAAAGCACTATTACCTTTCTGGTGCTGTATGTGGATGACATCCTAATTATTGGGAATGATATATGAATGCTCTCCACGCTAAAAACTTGACTATCTAGACACTTCTCTATGAAGGACATGGGGGAAGAATCCTACTTATTAGGGATTAAGATCTATAGAGAGATCCAAGAGGATGCTTGTCTTATCCCAGTCTAGGTACATAGACACCATTGTCAAAAGATTTGACATGAAAAATTTCAAGAGATGTCTCATACCGATGAGACATAGACTATCACTTTCTAGGAGTATATCCCCAAAGACTCCTGAAGAAAGGGTAGACATAGATAGGATACCTTATGCCTCAACGATAGGGTCTATCATGTATATTATGCTATGTACCAGGCCTGATATAGCGTATGCTCTAAGTGTCATGAGTAGGTATTAAGCGGATCTAGACTTGGAGTACTAGAAAGCAGTAAAGTGTACCCTTAAGTACTAGAGAATGACTAAGGATCTTTTACTAGTATATAGAGAAAGTAGCCTCAAGATTGAGGGCTACATGGACTTGAACATCCAGTCCAATGTCGATGATGGCAAGTCTAATTTAGGGTATGTATTCACTCTGAATGGAGGAGCATTATCCTAGAAGTGTTCCAAGTAAGGCACTACTACTGACTCGACCATAGAGAGGCAGAATACATTACTACGGTAGAGGCAGTAAAGGAGGGAGTCTAGATGAAGCAGTTAATCACAAATTTGAGAGTCATGTTGAGAAGCGAGGAGTTGATTCCCTTATATTGCAATAACTATGAGGCGATTACTCAAATAAAAGAACCCGGGTCTCATCAGAAGTGTTCTGAGGAGGTTCCAGCTTATTAGAGAGATCGTGGCTTTAAGAGATGTAGTAGTGGAAAGAGTTTCATCCAAAGATAACATTATAGATCTATTGATAAAGCTATTAACTCAGATTATCTTTAAGCATCATAGAGGTCTGATGGGGATTAAACACATAGGTGATTGGCTTTAGGTTAAGTGGAAGATTGCTAGTTCTAGGTGCCCTACAAGTCAATCATGTGAATGATGGCACCTATAACACGCTGCGTCAATCTCTTTGCTTATGATTATTAGCATTTTCTTACATTATCTAGATGTATATTGTAATGTCCTTGGATCTATGCAATGGGAATCGGATCATGATGAGATCACGATAATAAGATCGATTCACCTTTAAACACAGGCCCTAAATAATCCCGATCATAGGTTACTCGAGAGGGACATCAAGATAACTAGACAGACTAGTGTGTTGTATACCCGTCCATATGATGGAGGTGGCTGGTCTCATAGCTACTTATGTGGGGATACTAAGGATACAGTACATGAGCTCATTGGAGAATGAGTTCACTGATTGATCCGCTTATGGGATGTTAGATAGTTATTGATATCTCATGTCAGACAGTGATTCTGTAGTTCCAGTAGTGTATTTGGTCCTTATACTTGAGACACCAAGGATATCCTGTATGAGTACTCTACTCTTTGATACCGGACTTATAGGTTTGGAAGTTTCAGATCTAGTACAACCAATTATTGAGAGTGGCAGTCAACCTTACGAGGACAATTGAGTGTCAATAAAGGAACATCCACTCTCGATATCATGAGAGGAATATCCCATGTGTTCTTGCTTAAGCAAATCCCTAATCAGGGTCATTCGGATTAAGAGAGAAAGAGTTCTTCGAGAGAATCCTATCAGAGCGAGACTCGATTAGAAATCGTATGGGCCTGATATCACCATGCCCGATATATGGTTTTTGGGATATTAGATGGATGAGGGACTATAAGTACATGATAATTGAGGATAGATAGGTCCAAAGGATTGGATTCCCTTGTATCGTCTGAAGATTATGGCGTAGTGGCCTAGTACGTCTATAGTCGATGAGTCGAGTGAATTATTATAGAGATAATAATTTACTAAGTCAGAAGGAGTTCTGATAGGTATGACTCACGGTCAGCTCGATATTGGGCCTAGAGGGTCACACACATATGGTAGGTGTTGTGACGAGTAGAAGTTCGGATATGAGATATCCGTCGGAGCCCCTATCTTATTGGATATCCAATAAGCCCCTGTATTATTGGATCCCATGGATGTGATCCAATAAGAGCTAGATTATTGGGTAGAGACCCATTAATCTAAGAGGCTTTGGTAATTGGATGGAGATCTAATACCCAATAGGGCAGGATCCATTAGGGTTTACAAAGGGTCTCTATAAATAGGAGGGAACCAAAGGCCCATAGGCTGGGGTTTTTCCTGGTAGCCACCTTCTATTCTCCTTTCCCCAAGAGAGGAGCATCGTTGCAATCCCTGTCATGTGGATACCACTAAAGAGGAGGACACTTGACCTCCTTCATCCTCTCCCATGGATCTATAGGAACTCAAGGATATACGATCTCCCTAGGTACTATCATTCTTTTCAAACACGTAGTTTTTCAAATCCGTAGATTTATTTTTTTCGCACCGATCTTCGCATGACGACGGAACCTTTTATAGAAATCTAGGAATTTTGTTTTTCTATTCTTCCACTACACATGAGATGTCGCCCCCTGGATTTTCCAACATTATCTTGCCTATCTTAAGAAGCAAAAATGCAAACTTGCACATTTCAAGAAGTAAGTGATAAGTTGCAACATTTCACATCTTTAAAACTTACTATGATTGAATGTTGTAAAGTAATGTAAATCTAGCTTGTAAGTTATAAAATTTGCATATCTTCAAACACTTGTTAGATACAACTTCTCCTTTTTATTAATAACAAAGGGGGAGAAGTATATTGATGATATCATGCATTGTATTATGTATTGAACTCTTTGATTTTACATGATTTATATAAATTTTTGAATTTTGAATTTTCTATCATAATGGCATATTGATAGGGGGAGTTAAGGCTAACTCCGTCATCAATTAGTTATCATCATCAAAAAGGGGAAGATTATTGAATCTCGAATTTTGATGATGAAACTAATTGATTATATTTTTATCTAACTACATTTTGAGTGATGCAAGACTACTTTCGATCAGGATTAGATAATTGAAACAAGAAGAATCGGATGTTGCACCAGAGGAGAACATATCAGAAGATTGGATGTCAAGCAAGAGGATCGATCGACGTATTGGCAAAAGGCTTTAGACAAAGAATTCGGGCATCGGGCCAAGAAGAGTAGAGTTGTGCAAAGGAGATTGGGGTTGTGAAGGACAACTACCGATTAGGCAATAAACTGTAAGAGAGGATGATGCGCAGAAGAATTTGATGAAGTACCGATGGACCAATGACATGCCGAGCAACAAATTCAATCAAAGCTTTGTAATAATTATCTAGATCAAAATAGGATTAGACCTAATTGGGTTATAATTGGGCTAACTCAATTAGGGGCCAATTGGGCCCGAATCAAGACTGTGTTGAGCCGAATAAAACGCCCAAACAATGCCCTAGTGCCACATCAGGCGATGGCATCGCCAAGGTTGGTGGTGGAACCATATGAAGGCTCAACCTCCAAGGCTGAGTCTGGGTAGTGATACCGCCCAGTACACTATTAGCCCAGTGTGCCAAGCGGTGGTATCACCCAGTAATAGAAAGTTTGGGCAGTGGTACCACCTAGCACTGGCGATGGTACCACCAGTACCCAAAAGACCTAGGATGGGATTGGTTTTGGCTTCAAATTTGAATCCATGTGGAGCCTATAAATATCTCTCTCATCCCTAGTTAGAATACATAAGTACAAAGAACTTAAAAGTGAGAAAACACTATAGAAATTATTTAAGAGATCCCCTCCTCTAGTTCTAACTTTAGAATTCTATTTAGAGAGGTATGAGTGCTTGTAAAGGTTCTCTCCTGAGCCTGTCAAAAAGAGAAAGTGCTATAAGGGTAGTTGATCTTCGCTCGTTGGAAAGAAGATCGTTAATGGAAGCCGATGGCCCGAGTGAAGAGGAATCGAGAGTGGACATAGGACTAGATGATCGAACCACTATAAAATCTAGTTTACATTTACTTTACGCTTTCCATTCATTCAGCAAACTATTTCACTTTACTACAATCACTTAGATTATTCTATATTCACTTACAAATCTTTTTAAGTTAAAGCATAATTAAAATCGATTTTCATCATACGAAGTTTTTCGAAATCGCACAAATTTAATATTTTTAATCGCTGCACTCATTAACCCCCTCTTAGTGCCGGACTCGATCCTAACAATCCTTGCTAATAAGGACCATGTTTATAAAAGAGATGGAATTGGGTTTGTGAGTAACACCCACCAAAAGCTAACAATCTTTGTTAAAGGCCTAACTTTACATGTTTCACCCCGAAACAAATGTAACTTTTATTACAAATTTGGACATTACACTCATAAATGTCCATTTAAGAGGTATAGTCCACATAAGTTAATTTGGGTTCCTAAAGAAACCATAAAGGGCTCAATGCAAAATGATAAGTTAGGTAGATCGATTTTTGAGGCAATGAAAGTTAAATGGGTACCTAAAAAACCCCCCTTTCTTGTAGATGTGTTTACAATCGCAAGCTAGAAGCAAGAGATGGTACCTTGATAGTAGATGCTCAAGGCACATGACTAAAGATACAACTCAATTCTCTAAGCTTACTAGCCAAGACGAAGGGTATATCACCTTCGAAGATAACAACAAAAGTAAAATCATTGGCAAATGAATGATAGGTAATGAATCAAACTTCTTGATTGAAGATGTGTTTTAATAGATGGTTTGAAGCATAATCTTTTAAGCATTAGTCAATTGTGTGATAAAGGATATATCATAAGATTTGAATCTAATGCTTACATTATTGAAAAATCATACAAAAATACATCTATGATTGCCTTAAAACATAATAACATATATACTATTGACATTAACAATCTTTATAATGAAATATGCTTTTCAACTTTAAACGATGATACTTGGTCTTGGCATAAGAGGTTAGGTCATATTAGTATAAAACTAATCTCACAAATTTCATATAGAGAACTTGTAAGAGGAATCCCTAGCATTAAGTTTGTTAAAGACAAAGTGTGTGATGCATGTCAACTAGGAAAATAATTAAAAGGTAGTTTTAAATCAAAGAATCAAATAAGCTTCTCTAGACCATTACAATTGATCCATATGGATTTATTTGGACCAATTGATACAACAAGCCTAGGAGGTAGCAAGTACACCTTTGTAATTATAGACGATTATAGTAGATACACTTGGATATATTTTTTGGCACACAAAAGTGATTGTTTTAAGTGTTTTTTCAAAATTTTATAAACTTATTCAAAATGAAAAAAGTTTTATGATTTCATCAATTTGTAGTGAGCATGATAGTAAGTTTCAGAACTGTAATTTCCAAAACTTTTGTGAATCGAATAGGTACAAATACAACTTATCTACTCTAAGAAACCTACAACAAAATGGAGTCATTGAAAGAAAAAATAGGAGCTTATAAGAAATGGTAAGAATCATGTTAAACAAACATAGTCTACCCAAATATTTTTGGGCCGAAGCCATTAACATTACATGCTATGTCATGAATAGGGTTCTAGTAAGACTATTACTTTCCAAAACTCCTTATAAATTATGGAACAACAAAAGACCCAATGTTTCATATTTTAAAGTTTTCAGTTGTATATGTTTTATCTTAAATGGAAAAGATGCTTTAGGAAAGTTTGATGCAAAATCCGATGAAGGCATTTTTCTTGATTATTCTTCTACTTCTAAAGCTTTTCATATCTTTAATACAAGAACTTTAGTTATAAAAGAATCTATTCATGTTGTTTTTAATAAAGTTTTCAAATTTAAGAAAAATGATTTTGATGATGATCTTGATTTTGATGCTTTAAATTTGAATAAAACCTCTCCTCCCACTAGCAACTTGGATGCATCTTCTTTCGAAATATCCTTACCTAAGGAATGGAAGTATGTAAATGCTCATCCTAAGGAGCTAATCATAGGAGACATATCAAAAGGTTTTCAAACTCGCTCTTCCTTTAAAATTTGTTATGCTAACACTACTTTTCTATCTCAAATTGAACCTAAATTTATTAACGAGGCCTTAAAAGATGATTTATGGGTTATCGTAATACAAGAAGAATTGAATCAATTTGAGAGAAACGAGGTGTAGAAGCTTATTCCTAAACCTAGTGACCATTTAGTGATTGGTACTAAATGGGTTTTTAGAAATAAGCAAGATGAATTTGGTATCGTGGTTAGAAACATTGCTAGATTACTGGCCAAAGATTTCAACCAAGAAGAAGGTATCAATTATGAAGAAACCTTCACTCCTGTGGCAAGATTAGAAGATCAGGATGCTCCTTACCTATGCTTATTATAATAATTTTTAAGTTATTTCAAATTGATGTCAAAAGTACTTTTTTAAATGACTTTATTTTTGAAGAAGTTTATGTTGACCAACCTCCCAAATTTGAGAATACTCTTTTTCCTAATCATGTGTTTGTTAAATCTTAGATTTTGATGATGAAATCAATTGATAAATTGTTAATCTATTCTATATGTTGAGAAAAATGTGCAAGATTAACTACGATAAAGGCATAAAGCAAATATAGTATCGGAGTCAAAGATCGAACGATTCATCGAGAGTCCGAGAGTTTATCGAGAGTTTGCCAAAAGTTCATCAAGAGTGTTGCTAGAATTTGGTGAGAAGTTCATCGAGAGCTTACCGAAAAGTACATCGGGAGTTCATTGAGAAGTTCATCAGGAGTTTATCGGAGCTCGTCGAGAAGTTCAAAGCTTGCCAAAGAAGCTCGTTGGAGTTGCTAGGAAATCGCGGGGAGTCGGCATCTCATACACAGCGAAAAATGGAACAAGACCAAATTTCCTATAGTTACGTACTTGGCCGTTGTACGATGATTGGTGTGCAAAAAATCGTAAATCCAAAAAACTGCACGTATCATGTCAGAAGCGTTACCTAGTGAGATCGTATATCCATGAATTTCTATATCTGATGAAGATGATAAAGGAACACTAGCATCCTCCTCTCTAGTGGTAATCCATACAGCAGACGTAGCGACGATGCTCCTCAGATTACTGTGGGATCTCCCTCTATCACGCCCCCTGAATTTTTTTTCATCTCGTTCAGGAGGTGTGACCCTGTCTTAAAATCCATAACATTAAATTTTGTACCAACAATGCAATCCAGGATCTATACTAACGTTTAAGGATACAAAGGATCATTCAAATATCAATCATGTCCATAAAACTTGTGCAGTTATAATCATACATCACATCACACGAACTTTTATAAGAACCTAAGCCAACTTAACAAAATATCAACCTCACTTATAATTCCATAAGCGTAAGAATTATACAAATCAGAATTCCAACCATTTACCATAAATTCATATCATCATAAACTAAACTCAACATTCCAAAATTTCAATCGTGCGAGATCTTTTAAAGCTTTTACATGATACATCAATTCAGATTCATCAACAACATTTCATTACATACAAAACATACTTATACAACAATAACAAAACAACCCACAAAGATATACCACAATCTGAATAACTTTTCACTGCCTCAGCTCAATTCTAACATTTTAGCGTGTGACCAACTAACCTGAAAGAGGGTTATATAACAACGGAGTGAGCTACAAAGCTCAGCAAATGGTAAGCAAATCCAGAACAAGAAGAGAATAGCTTCAAACAGACTTGGTATCCAAATGCAAGGCAGAGATACAAGAATTCATGGATATAAGCTCATTAGTTATAGAATCACAAATGTCATTTCATTCAAACATATTTGGTTCATAACAAAGGCAATAAAGAGGAATTAGAACTTATCAGATGACGTAAATAGTATTTCGGAGCATATCAATTGACACAAGAACCATTTCAAAACATATCAAAGGCATAAGAAGCATTTTGGAACATATCAATGGCAGAAGAAACATTTCAGAATATATCAATGGCAGAAGAAGTAATTCAGAGCATATCAAATGACACATAGGACATTACGGAGTATATCAATGGCACTTAGTACATTTCGGAGCATATCGATATCATAGGGAATGTTTCGGAGCATATCAAGTGCAAATGAAGCATTTCAAAACATAGCAAAGATGTAAGAAATGTTTTAAAGCATATCAAGGGCAAGGGAAATGTTTCGGAATATAGCAAAGAAGTATGAAATGGTTTCGAAGCATATCAAGAGCAAGGGAAATGTTTCAGAATATAGCAAAGACGTATGAAATGGTTTCGGAGCATATCAAGAGCAAATGAAATAGTTCCGGGCATATCAATGGTGCATAGGACATTTTGAAGCATATCAATGACACATAGGATATTTCAGAGCATATCAATAGCATACGAAATGTTTTGAAGCATATCAATGATAAATGAAACATTTCTGAACATATCAAATAGCATATGAAATGGTTTTAGAACATATTTCAGAGGACAACAATGGCATATGAGATATGTCAGAGCATATCAGAAGAACAAATCAGAAACAGAAGCTCAAATGTCATATCTGACGTTCATTCATTTCATTCTCATCTAAAGCGCACATGCAAACACATAAGCAAGGTTTTGGATATCATATCAAATATACAAAGGGCGCTGTGGGATCACATTTATAATATGATTCATCCATTTCTGGATGACCACCAAACATAAGTCTCCCACATCTCGGAGCTCCATCCACTCACGTTTGAGTGAAGTCAATGGGGCCGACAGAGCAATCGTAGGGCTCTCATCACATTCCCTTTACCATTTCTGGCAAAGATCCAAATCATCTCACAAGGCACTAGAGTACAAAAAGGTAGTATGAACAATAACATTGACATATATCGGAAGCACATGCGGAACAACGAAAATATGCGTGTGCCTTTACGAAACAAGATAATGCAAACATGAACATTATATAATAGATTTCAGGTATACAAATAATTTTAGGATGAATAATACAAGAATTGCAAAGGACTAATATAAAGCTCAAATGAAGAAGAGTTTAGCTAAAATCAGTTTCCAATAGGATGAAACGTGAATAGACAACATCAACAAAAGAACTTGATTCTAGCAGAATTTGAAAGGTACATTTCATAGATTATTTGGATAATCAATTTTACTCCAAATTATTCAAGAAAGGTATCATTGGAAAGCTAAATCGATCTACTTTCAGATAAAATAAGTTTCATATAAATAGGAGTTTCAATCAAAGAGTTACAAATGATTCAGTAACCAAAAGTCAAGGAACAAAATCTCTATTTTCAGAAACGATAGGATCGAATTCAACAGAATTCTGGGCAGTCATTTTGGACTCCAAACTTTTCAATCCAAGTACCAAAAGAAAGATCAATAAGTCTAGTTTCGAACAAAGCAAGTTTCATATAAATCAGAGTTTTCAATAGAGAGTTATAGGTAGTTTAGTATCAAAAGTCAGAGCTTATTGTCTCTGTTTTGCAGATTTCGTAGAGCTGATTCAATTTGATGTTTAGATAGTCAAATTTACTCTAAATCATACAAGTAAGCTGTCAAAAGAAAGGTTTACCCAAATTGGAATTTTATACAGGGATTTATGGCCAAAACAAAGTAGAAGGGTCAGAATCTTGATAATTTTCTAGATTCAAACATTTATATTCCAAACAATAGAGATATCAGATTTCAAGGCTAGAATAATTCAAATTTCTCATATCAAAGGCAAAAGCAAAGATTTAAATTACAGTAGAAAGGAGTGGAACACTTGCCTTTCGAAGATTTCGATCCCACGAAATTATAAACCCAAAGCCTTCTATCTTTCCTCCATCTCCTCTCCGTGTGTCGTTTTCTACATCTATCTTCTTTCTTTCTCCATAGCTGCAGCTCATGCAGAACATAGGATGTCGCTGTCATCTGCTTTCCTTTTCTTTCTCCCAACCATAGCTACCGCAATCGTAGTTGCCGCAGTCGTAGTCGTAGCCATCGTTCCTCTTCCCTTCCTCCTCTTTTCCCTCTTCTTCTACTCCTCCTCTTCTTCCCTTTTTCTTCTTCTTTCCCAGCTGCAGCTGCTACAATCGCAGCCACAGCCACGGCCACTGCTGCAGCCCTCTTTCCTCTTCTTCTTCTCTTTTCTTCTCCCTCTCCTTCTCTTCTTCTTTTCTTCCCTTCTCCTCCCCGACACACCACACCACTTCTTCTCTGTTTCCTCCTGCAGAAAACATATGTGCGCAGCCCTAGCTGTAGCCACCTCCTTCCTCTCTTCTCCCTCTTCTTCTTCTTCTTCTTCTCTTTCTTTCTCTTCTTCTTCTTTTCTTCTCTTCTTCTTCTCCTATGCATGACACCTGCCTCTCCTTTGTTTCCCAATGCACCACGTGGGAAACAGAGGTGCATGGGAGGGGCTGTGGAATGAGGCTGATATTTATTTATTTACTTTTTTTTCTAACTTAATAATTTAGTCCCTAAAATTTCTATATTTACAAGTAGGTCCTCAAATTTGATAAATAAATCCTTAACTTTTACAAATAAGTCCTTATGAATGATTCAAACTAACTCCTTACATAAATTCCATAAATGTGGAATGTTACACCCTCTCCCCGTACACCACGAGGCTGTCGGAGCCAAGGAGGAGAAGAGGCTGAGAATAGGAGAGGTGACTGTTAAGAGCTCTAGCCTATGAACCAGATAGTTCCTCCTACTTATAGAGGTGCAGAAAGCATACCCTTAACGGATCCTATTCATACTAGATCTCTATCCAGTTCACATTAGATATCTATCCAAATTTCTAGTTGGATCTCTATCCAATTGAATCTTATCCACACAATCCAAAATAGGAGCTTCGCAGATATCTTATATCTGCACCTCTACTTGTCGCAACATCTACCTAATGTGTGTGACCCTCTAGGCTCGATACTGAGTTGGCCGTGAGTCACTCCCATCAGAACTTCTTCTAACTCAGAACTCCTTCTGATATAGTGAATTATTATCTCCATAATAATTCACTTAACTCATTGACTATGGACATACTAGGCCACTACACCATAGTCCCCAAACGGTACAGGGGGATCTGATCCATCAGACCTGTATGTCCTCAGTTACCATGTATCTATAGTCCCTCATCCATCTATATCTCAGAGATCGTATATTGGGCATGGTAGAGTCAAGCCCATACGGAATCTTGTCCGAGTCTTGCTCTAATCGGATTCTCCTATAGAACTCCTTCTCTCTCAATTTGAACGACCTTGGCCAAGGATTTTGCTTGAGTGAGCACACGCGAGATATTCATCTCACGATACCGAGAGTGGATGATTCTCTATTGATACACAATTGCCTTCGTATGGTTGCCTACCATCCTTGAGAACCAATTGTATTAGACCAGGAGCTTTCCAAACCTATAAGTCCGATGTCAAAGAATGGAGTACTCATACAAGGCATCTTTGGTGTCTCAAGTCTAAGGACCAGACACACTACTGAGACTACAGAATCACTGTCTGACATTAGGTATCATTAACCATACAGCATTCTATAAGTGGATCAATCAGTGAACTCATTCTCCAATGAGTTTCTGCACTGTACCTCTAGTGTCCCACACAAGCGACTATGAGACTAGTCTCCTCCGTCATATAGACGAGTATACAGCACACTAGTCTATCCGGTTATCTCAATGTCCTCATCGAGTAACCTATGACCAGGATAATTTAGGATCTGTGTTTAAAAGATATATATGTCTCATTATCGTGATCTCATCATGATCTGATTCCCATTGCATAGATCCATGGACATCACAATATTCATCCAGATAATGTGAGAAAATATCAGTAATAATATGTGAAGAGATCGATGCAGTGTATCACAGGTGCCATCAGTCACGTGATTGGCTTGTAGGGCATCTATAACTAACAATCTCCCAATTAACCTAAAGTCAATCACTTACATGTCTGATCCCCATCAAACCTCTGTGATGCTCAAATACAATATGAGTTGATGGCTTTATTAGTGGATCTGCTATGTTTTTTTCCGATGGAAACCTTTCCACTGCTATATCTCCATGGGCTGCGATCTCACTGATCAGGTGAAACCTTCTCATAACACTTTTGAGGAGACCCAAGTTCCCTAGCTTGATCGATCGCCTTGTTATCGCAATATATGGGAATTTGTTCCATGCTGTTTGATACGATTCCCAAGTCTGTGATGAACTTCTTCATCCATACACCCTCTTTTGCTGCTTCTGCCATAGTAATGTATTCTGCCTCTATGGTCGAGTCAACAGTAGTTCTTGTTTGGAACTCTTCCAACTTACTATTGCTCTATTCAGGGTAAACACATATCTTAAATTTGACTTGCTATCGTCAACATCAGACTGGAAACTCGAGTCCATGTAGCTCTTAATTTGGAGACTACCTCCTCTATATACCAGTAAAAGATTCTTAGTCCTTCTCAAGTACTTAAGGATACACTTTACTGTCTTCTAGTGCTCCAAGCCTGGATCTGCCTGATACCTGCTCGTGACGCTCAGAGCATGCGCTACATTAGCATAGCATACATGATAGATCCTATTACAGAGACATAGGGTATCTAATCCATGTTTGCCCTTTATTCAGGAGTTTTTGGGAACATACTCTAAGAAAGTGAACTTTCATGTCTCATCGGTATGAGACCTCTCTTAGAATTTTTCATGCCAAATCTTTTGATAATGGTATCTATGTACCTAGACTGAGACAAGCCAAGCATCCTTTTGGATCTATCTCTATAGATCCGAATCCCCAAAATATAGGATGCTTCCTTAAATCCTTCATGGAGAAGTGTCTAGATAGCCAAGCTTTTACTGTGGAGAGCATTCCTACATCATTTTCAATTATTAAGATGTCATCTATATATAATACCAAAAAGGTGATAGCGCTCTCACTTACCTTCATATACACATAAGGCTCATCTTCGTTCTTAACGAAGTCATAAGATATGATCGCCTCATCAAACCTTATGTTCCAACTTCGGGAAGCTTGATTTAGTTCATAAATGGACTTAAGTAATCTACACACCTTATCTGGACTTTACTTGGACATGAACCCCTCAGGCTATATCATATACACTTTCTCTTCGAGGTTGTCATTGAGGAATGCAGTTTTTATATCTATTTGCTAGATCTCATAATCATAATATGCTGCAATAGCCAATAGAATTCGAATGGGTTTTAGCATAGCTACGGGTGCAAAGGTTTCATCATAGTCAATACCTTGCCTTTGTCGAATCCCTTAGCCACTAGCCTTGCCTTATAGGTTTCCATCTTTCCATCTACCCCGATCTTCTTCTTGAAGATCTATTTGTAGCCGATGGGTACGATACCCTCAGGTGCATCAACAAGGTTCTAAACCTTGTTGGAGTACATGGATTCCATCTCAGAATTTATGGCTTCTTGCCATTTCCTAGAGTCTATGCTCATAATAGCCTCCTCATAGGTCTAAGGATCAATATCCTGAGTGTCCTCTCCACTGATATGTCTCACATATCTCTCAGGTGGGTGTGACATCCTACTAGTTCTACATAAAGTTAGAACTTATGTGTTAGGTACCTGAACAGACTTGGTCTCCGAAATGGTGCCTGAGCTAGGTTCTCTAACCTCGCTCAACTCTATCATGCTCCCATTGTCTCCGCCAAGAATGTGTTCCTTCTCAAGAAACACTGCTCTCTTAGCAACAAAGACCTTTTGGTCCTCGGGATGATATAAATAATAACTATAAGTTTCCTTGGGATATCCCACGAATTTACACCGTTCCGTCCTGGATTCCAATTTATCGGGATCATGTCTTTTAACGTAGATAGGGCAACCCCAAATCTTAACAACCTTAAGTTCAGGCTTCTTCCCTCTCCATATCTCATATGGTGTAGACACTACCGATCTAGATGGAACTCTGTTCAGAAGGTAAGCTGCAGTCTCTATGGCATATCCCCAAAATGAGATAGGTAGGTTAGCAAAACTCATCATAGATCGCACCATATCTAATAGTGTGCAATTCCTCCTTTTTGATACACCATTGAGCTGTAGTGTATAAGGAGGTGTCCATTGGGACAGAATCCCATGGCCCTTGAGGAACTGGGTGAATTCTATACTCATGTATTCTCCTCCTCAATCCGATCGAAGAGTTTTAATACTCTTTCTACTCTGGTTCTCTACTTCATTCTTATGCTCCTTGAATTTCTCGAAGGCTTCAGACTTGTACTTCATCAAGTACACATGTCCATACCTAGAGAAATCTTCAGTAAAAGTAATGAAGTAAGAGTAACCACCTATGGCCTGAGTTGATATAGGACCACATACATCACTATGTATGAGTTCTAATAACTCAATGGCTCTCACTCTACTTTCACTAAATGGAGAGTTGGTCATTTTTTCACGAAGGCAAGGCTCGTAAGTTGTATATAACTCATAGTCAAATGGATCTAAGTATCCATCTTTCAACAGCTTTCGAATCCTTCCCTCATGGATATGACCCAGCTTATAATGTCACAAGTGTACACCGTTCACCTCATCTTGCTTCTTCTTGGACACATTTGCATTCATGATATGTGGAGTAGTACTTAGCATAAATAAACCATTATGCAATGTCCCTCTAGTAATGATCTTATCATTCTTACTAATTGAATAATAATTATTCTCAAAAAGCACTTTATAACCATTTAATGTCAAACAAGAAATGGATACAACGTTTTTGACAATAGAGGGAACAAAATAACATGCATCTAATATAATGTTAACTCCATTAAGCAAATGCAGAGTGACCTCGCCGACAACAATAATAGCAACTCTTGCTCCATTGCCTATATTGAGGTCCATCTCGCCTTTTGTCAATCTCCTAGGCTTTGCTAGAACCTGCAATGAATTACAGATGTGATAAGCACTATCGGTATTCAATACCCATGCATTATCACTAATATCTGACACATGGAGATTGATCATGAATGTACTTGAAGCTTCTCCAAGTTTCTATTTTGTCTTTTTTGTAAGATATATCTTGTAGTTCATTTTTCAATGCCCAACTTGGCCATAGTGGACGCACTATCCTTTGTCCTTTGTCCTTTGCTAGGTCAATTTTGGCAACCTTTGCCTTATCCCGTTTGCTCTTGCCCTTGCTCTTCTTAAGGGTCTTCCTAGCTTTTCTTTTCTTTTTGGTCTCACCAATATAGAGAACTAGTTTCTCTTTCTTGATAATGCTCTCTGTCTCTCTCAACATATTGAGGAGCTCAGGGAGAGTCACCTCAAGTTTGTTCATATTAAAATTTATGATGAATTGAGAAAAGAAATCTGGTAGGGATTAAAGTATAAGATCAACACACAAGTTATCATATAGGACTATTCCTAGACCTGTGAGTTTCTCAATCCACTCTATCATCTTCAGGACATGGTTCTGAATCGTTGTCCCCTCACTCATCCTAGTACGGAAGAGACACTTGGATATCTTATATCGTTGAGTTCTTCCTTGCTCCTCAAATAGTTTACAAAGATGTAGGAGTATGGATTGAACATCCATGCTTTCATGTTGTCTCTGTAACTCAAATCATAGAGGCCAACATGTAACACTGGGTAAGAGTCAAATCATATATATACTTCCATATTGGGCAAACTCTTCCTGAGGTGCTTCTGCCTCAGGTTGGGGTATGACCGTATCTAAGATATATGCGATTTTCTACGCTGAGAACTATTCTCAGGTTACGGAGCTAATCTACATAGTTTGGACTAGTGAGACGATTGACAACAAATATGCCACGTAGAGGGTCTGATGGCGACATATTTCTGATAAACAGGAGATATAGCATAAGTAAATAATATGCAGATTTTACAAAAATAAACAATCAAGATATGGAATTCTATCTTGACGTGCTCCCACTATTTTTTCTAGCAAGTCACATGACACCCTCAGCATGTGAAACGGAAGTCTCCGGCAAACTTCTAGTGGGGATCGAGATCCAATCAGTATCTTAGTGTAACCTCGAGGGACTCGACCAATCACACTAAGCCCAAAAGGTAGGCAACTCTTACCAATCACAATTCCTTATGATTCCTATCATATTCGGCATCCGAACCACCATGGCCTCGAGGGATTCGACCAACCATGATGTCCAATTAAGTTATCACCATCATTACAAGATGAGTTTGATTCAGTGATATGCCCTCGAGGGACTCAACCAAGTATACCATGTCCTCAGGTCACCGATGACATCTCATGTTGTAGACAAGATAATGAGACGTGAAATAGGTGAGCCTCGAGGGACTCGACCAACTTAGCCTACGTCAGGAATCGATTCCTGGCTATAATGATGGAAGGTCACATGGGTCAATCTTATTGCCTCACGCTTACCGACTTAATATTATCATAGGAGGGGTTTTAGGTTTGGTCTCATGATATGACATGTCACACACATATATATTTAATATATATTTACATCGCATGTATATATATATATATACTATCTAGTAAGTGTATAGCAATCACATACACAGGCACACTAGATGATCATGGACCTCAACCTAATATGATTAGACCTGAGCTAGTAGGCCAAATCATTTACATCAGAATCTATATGCATATCGGTGCATCTTTATGCCCAGTGATCATCCATCTTGTCATTGTCGAATCTATGGGCACCTCGACGCATCTCCATGCGTCGCGATCGTCTGAATCGACCTCCAGGGTCCCGTTGCCACCTCTAGTATTCCGTTGTGCCTCTTCATATAATTATAACATAATTATAAGCACGCAGGCCTAATAATCAATGAAAAATGGAGGCTCGCAGACCCTAATAATCATATATACACATTACAAAGTCTATGATCATCTTCCCACATCACATATCATATGTACACATCATGTAGGATTACTAGATAAATAATAATAGTTACTTAAACATTTTAAATAACTAAAATTCTAAAATCAGGGACATGTAGTGAATTTTCAGAAATATCAAGGGTATTTTCATAATTTTTTCGAGATATGCCCTAGAATTTTTGAAATTGATAGGGGCAAAACTATCTTTTGCCCCAAATCTCTCCAAACAGAGTTGCCTCCCTACTGTGGCCACCACCTACCTGCTAGGCATGCGTGCAATGCTAGTGCGATAGTCGTAACTTCTTGCGGCCGTCTCCTAATAGGCGACTGTCGCCTTTGGGCAGAGGCGGTCGCGCATGCCGCACAGGGGCGGTGGCCGCCTCACTGCGCAGGGGTGGTTGCCGCCCCACACTGCCTCACATGGGTGGTGGGCAACCGCCTCACAGAGGTGGTTGCTATGGGCTGGCGGTCGCCACCTGTGCCCTTGTGCAACAGCTTGCATAGGGGCAATGGCCGCCCCGCAGCACCTCCCCCTTACGATGCGGCTGTCGCCTTGTGGCGCAGCCATAGGCAGCGGCCAAGTGGCTGCCAGCAGCCACCCTACACAAGCATCGGCTGCTGCCTTGCGCAGGCAACGGTCCGGCAGTGCTCGGCATGCAATCGCCTTATGCAAGCTACCTTGCGCACACCACTTTCTGTCGATTCGCCATGCAGCAATAGTTTCTGCCTTTACCTCTTTCATTTGCATCAATAACTTTGACGTAGAAGGATCGCTCTAAAGCACCTTTCATCAGTAAGATGAAGTACTTTTTAAATCTGAAAACCACGTCAAACGCAGCAAGAATGCATAAAATAATTTGACGTGCTTAAATACAACACATGTAGTTTATAAGCCAATCATCGCATGACAAACCTAGCTCTGATACCACCGCTAGGAAATCATGGGTAGTCGGCATCTCATGCGTAGCGGAAAAAAAACAAGACCAAATTTTTCATAGTTACATATTTGGCCGTTGTGCAATGATTGGTGCGCGAAACACTACAAATCCAAAAAGTCACACGTATCATGTCAGAAACATTACTTGGGGAGATCGTATATCCCTGAATTTTTAGATTTGATGAAGAGGATAAAGGAACACTAGCGTACTCCTCTCTAATAGTAATCCATACAATGAACGTAGCGATGACGCTCCTCAGATCACCACGGGATCTCCCTCTCCCCATACACCACGAGGCTGCCGGAGCCAAGGAGGAGGAGAGGAGGCTGAGGAGAATAGGAGGGGTGACTACCAAGAGCTCTAACCTATGAACCAAGTAGTTCCTCCTACTTATAGAGGTGCAGGAAGCATATCCTTAAAGGATCCTGTTCACACTAGATCTCTATCTAGTTCACATTGGATCTCTATCTAATTTTCTAAGTGGATCTCTATCCAATTGGATCTTATCCACATAATCCAAAATAGGAGCTTCATAGATATCTTATATCTGCACCTCTACTCATCACAACATCCACCTAATGTGTGTGACCCTCTAGGCCCGATACCGAGCTGGCTGTGAGTTGCTCCCATCAGAACTCCTTCTGACTCAGAACTCCTTCTAACATAGTGAATTATTATCTCCATAATAATTCACTCGACTCATCGACTATGGACGTACTAGGCCACTATGCCATAGTCCCTAGACAATACAAGGGGATCTGATCCATCAGACCTGTATGTCTTCAGTTATCATGTATCTATAGTCCCTTATCCATATATATCTCAGAGACCGTATATTAGGCATGGTAGAGTCAGGCCCATATGGAATCATATCCGAGTCTCGCTCTAATCAAATTCTCCCGAAGAACTCCTTCTATCTCAATCCGAACGACCCTAGCTAGGGATTTTGCCTGAGCGAGCACACGCAGAATATTCATATCATGATACCGAGAGTGGATGATCCTCTATTGATATATAATTACCTTCGTATGGTTGGCTACCATTCTCGAGAACTAGTTGTACTAGATCTGGAGCTTTCTAAACCTGTAAGTCTAGTGTCAAAGAATGGAGTACTCATACAAGGCATCTTTGGTGTCTCAAGTCTAAAGACCAGACACACTACTGAGACTACGAAATTATTGTCTAACATTAGGTATCATTAACCATATAGTATTTTGTAAGCGGATCAATCAGTGAACTTATTCTCCAATGAGCACCTGCACTGTACCTTTAGTGTTCCCACATAAGCGATTATGAGACCAGTCGCCTCCATTATATATATGAGTATACAACACACCAGTTTATCCGGTTATCTCAATGTCCTCATCGAGTAACCTATGACCAGGATAATTTAATATCTGTGTTTAAAAGATATATCGGTCTCATTATCGTGATCTCATCACGATCCGATTCTCATTACACAAATTCATGGACAGCACAATATTCATCTAGATAATATGAGAAAATGTCAATAATAATATGCGAAGAGATCGACGTAATGTGTCACAAGTACCATCATTCACGTGATTGGCTTGTAGGGTACCTATAACTAATAGGAATTTGCTGAGAAGATCGTTAAAGAAGTTCAAAGAGCTTGCCAGGAGTTCGCTAAAAGATCGCCGAGAGTCTATCGGAAGTCCATTGGAAGATCATCGGAAGCTCATCAGAAAAACTTTTGACGAATCAGGCTTAATTTATTTAGTTATTATCTTAATTATCATAGTTATGGTATAATTTGAGTTATGATTAGGAAGTATTCCCACTAACTCAGTTAAGGACCAATTGGGCCCAAAACTGAACGAATTTGGGCCAGACTAGCCTAAACAATATGTTGAACCCTGTTTGATGGTGGCATTACTAGAACTAGGAGATGGAACTATCCAGGGCTCAGTCTCCCATGAGTCTAGGTGGTGGTATCGCCTAGACTAACGGTGGTACCACTAGTAGTTATTAACCGCCAAGCAGTGGTACCGCCCAGGTCCAGTAGCCAAGACTTTGTCTGACGGTAGTATCGCTAGACTGGGCGATGGTACCACCTAATCTTAAAGACCACAGGCGGTGGTACCGTAGTTCGTTAGAAATTCAGGGCAAGACCTTTTTTTGCTTCATTTTTGAAACCAATTAGGACCTATAAATACCCCACACTTCTCTAGTTGTGGGGTATAGAAAAGTGAACAAAAGAACTGAGATTATAGTAAAATCATTGCTTATAACTTTGAGAGTTCACCTCCACCGGCTCTAGCCTTAGAAACTTGTATAAGGAGAGTGAACAACTTATAAAGAGATCTGTAAAAGAGTGATTGATCTTCATCCATTAAAGGAAAATCAATAGTAAAAGCCGGTGACCTCGACGAAGGAGGTATCAGGAGTGGACATAGGTTGGACGATCATACCACTATAAATTAGTGTTTTCTTTCCTTTCTATGCTTTGTTGTTTATCTTCATTGCTCTTTTACTTGATTGTAAACTGCTCTACTTCCTCTCTACTCTTCTAGGATTATTTTCGAAGCTAAACGCTTTACCGATACGATCCTTGTAAAATCAAAAAAATTTTGAAATCGACATTTTTACCGCTGCACTAATTCACACACCCACACCCCCCCGTCTTAGTACCGAACTTGATCCTAACAATTGGTATCAGAGTAATGCCACTCTCAATTTGGTTTAAAACCCAAGAGAGATGACTTTTGCTGGCAATCAAGAAGTTCATTCTATCACACGTCCACCCATGTTCAATAGAACGGATTACACATATTAAAAAACTAGAGTGAGGATTTTCTTGATTTATATAGATTTCAAGTTATGGAATATCATCAAAAATTGATTTTAAAAGTCTTCTCTTCCAATGAACAATTGGAATGATTTGGAGAAGAAGACTTTCTCCTTGAACGCCAAGGCTATGAATTCATTATTTTGTGCTTTGAATAAGAATGAATTCAATCAAGTTTCTATTTACAAAATGGCTTATGACATTTGGCATATATTTGAAATCACATATGAAGGCTCAAGTAAAGTAAAGGAGTCAAAAATTAATCTTTTGATTCATAGTTATGAATTGTTTCATATGAAACCAAGCGAGACTATTGGAGACATGTACACCCGGTTTACAGATGTCGTCAATAGTCTAAAAGCACTTAGTAAAAATTTTTCTAATTTTGAACTTATTAATAAGATATTAAGATCCCTTCCAAAGAGTTGGGACCCTAAAGTAATGACTATTTAAGAAGTCAAGGACTTGAACAACTTTTCACTCGAAGAACTTATTGAGTCTTTGATGATCTATAAAATGACTTGCAATGCACATGAAGAACTTAAAAATAACCTTCCAAAAAATAGGAAGGATTTGGCACTTAGAACTCATGAAGACCACTTGAGAGAAAGCTCAAGTGATGTTGACAATGATGATGATAACGTAGCACTTTTAACAAGAAAATTCAAAAAATTTATAAAAAGAAACAAAACTAAATATGATATTAAAAATAAAAATGAACTCAAGAAGGACCAAATTATTTTCTATGAATGCAAGAAGTCAGGATACTTCAAAAGTGAATGTCCCTAAGTGAAGAAGAAGCAATCGAAGAAGAAGAAAGTGCTCAAAGCTACGTGGGATGATTCGAGGACTTCCGAAGATGAGGAGCAAAACAACAAAGAAGTGGCAAACTGCGCGCTAATGGTGCTTGGCGACAAGATAAGTAGTTCATTTGAACCTAATTTATCTTTTGATGAATTGTTGAGTGCTTTTCATGACTTATTTGATGAATGCAAATTAATTAGTAAAAAGTATAAATTATTAAAAAAAGAGCATGCCTCTCTAGTTAGTGAATTAGATTGATTAAAGAATGAGCATGATAATGAAATGATGCCTCCTTGTACTAAATGTAATGAACTAGAAATGCTTAGAAAGGAAAATTTGCTACTAAATAAAACTTAAAAAAATTTAAAATAGGTAACAAATCCTTAAACATGATCCTTACTAACAAGGGTTATGTTCATAGAAGAGATAGAATCGACTTTGTGAGTAACACCCACCAAAAGCCAACTATCTTCGTTAAAAGCCCAACTTTGCATGTTTCACCCCGAAGCAAATGTAACTTTTGTTGCAAATTTGGATATTATGCTCATAAATGTCCATTTAAGAGGTATAGTCCACATAAGTTAATTTAGATTCCTAAAGAAACCATAAAGGACTCAATGCAAAATGATAAGTTAGGTAGATCGATTTATGAGGCACCCAAAGTCAAATGAGTACCTAAAAAACCCCCTTTCTTATAGATGTGTTTACAATCACAAGCTCGGAGCATGAAATGGTACCTTGATTATGCATACACATGATCAAGTTCACTAGCTAAAATAACAATAAAAGATCATTTTATTGATTGCTTAATGATTGAAACATGTTGATCGGTTATACGTTAACTTCCAGTTTTAAATAATGATGCTAGACCATACTAGTATTGAGGCTAAAGGACATTAGCTAAATTATCTTCGTTAGACTTCTCGAAAAGTGATTTTGATGATGATCTTAATTTCACTTATATAAAATAATATGTTGGTATTCAAGCTTTCATAATTCTAGAAAATGTTTATCCAAACTCTTCTCTTGACATTTAAGAACTAAGATAATTGTAAATTTTTTTCATCAACCATTCTCCTTTGATCCTTCTTATTGACTAAAGAGAATGTTCATGAACCTTTTGATGATCATGACATTAAATCTCACTATGTAAAATTTCTTTGTATATCTCATGATGTGATTGAATCTCTATTGTAAAAGGTAAAAAAAATTTGATGGGCTATGTTTCTTAAAAGAAATGAAAAAAGTTCGCTCTAATTGATAAACGAAAGGGACTTAAATGATATAAATGATGATATTTCGCTTGATTGATTACTTAATGATTGAGTCAAACATTGAACGTTAGCCTCACTATAAGACATATGTTAAATGAGAATGTTCAAATGATCAAGTGATAAAAAATTTACAGCCCCAAATTAGCCTAAAGCAGTGCACCAGCAATAGCACCATTGGAACTAGCAATAGCACCGCCAGAGTATACTATCCCTATGCAATGGCACCGCCCCAGTTGGCAGTAGCATTGCTCGAGACTACCCTATAAAAGGGCTCTTTAGAGCCAATGGTAGAACTACTTCCAACACCTCTCACACTCCTCAAAAATTCTTCCCTACCTTCCACTCTTCATGCTCCTCCCCTAGAAAACTGAGAGTGTCTCTCTTCTCCACAAATCTAAAGATCAATCTCAAATCTTTTAGAGATTACTACAAAGGTAATCCTTGAAACCTCTCCCTTGATTCATGACTTGATTCTGCCCTTTTATATGCATTTCTTTCATTGTTAGTATATATAGACCTATGGCACCTAGAAGATCATCAAGGGACAAAGGGACGAGGATATTAGATGAATCCTATGACCCCATACTCTTTGATTCTAATGAGAATGCTCTTAAATTTCCAAAGTTTAAATCTAGGATTGTACATAAGAGAAAACATGTAGATCTAAAAGAGTTAACAGATTTGGAGTCTATTCAATAGTTTGCAAACCTAGATATCCTTCCCATCTTACAAATTAGAGTACCAATTTACCCTAGACTTGTCCGATTATTTTACAATAATTTGCATGTAGATGAAGACGATATAATGTCAACTTATCTTCTAGGGCATCACATACCAATTATGGATAGCGTAATTTGTAACCTTATAGGAATTTTCAAGAAAAGAAGATGTTGCTACTTTAGAGGATAATGGGACATAGATATAGTTGGAATCACTTACTCCGAAGCCTTAGATATTATTTTTGGAAATCCGAATTTTTCTATCATTCTAAAGAGTTGTGAACATTTACTGCCCTTTAATACAAAAGTGCTTCATCATATCATAATAAGTATTTTACTTCTAAAACAATATCATCATGATATGGTAAGTCAAATGGAGTAAGGAATGATGTATTAAATCATGACAGAACATAAAAACTAGTTTGAATACTTAATATGATAGAACATGATTGAATTATCAACAAAAGATTTAATACTTCCATATTGGTGGTTTAATCACTAAGCTAATATATACGTATGATATTGTGATTCCACCAAATGAGGAAACCATAACGCCATATAGATTTAATTTGATTAATTGAAACCTTCTAAGATGATTAAGATACATAATAAGAAATGGCATTTGGACTAGGCTATCTAAGAGAATTGATCCTCCCCCACTTAAACCAGAACCTGAAACACCTGTATATAGGGGAAATCAATCTCCTCTCACTAGTCCCTTTGAGGCAGCACCAATGGATCCAACACCCTCATCATCTGCTAACCCTGTAATGACTAAACTAGATCAACTTGAACTACAAGAAGATCATATTTAACTGAAGTACAATAAATTCATCGTCAACTCAATACTTTCTTTAGACATTTTGGTGTACCTCCAGATGAATAGCTTGTATATTTCTTCTTGTTAAGAACTCTTTCTATCCTCCCTTTGTTATACTTCTTATCCTTGTGATGTTATGTGTTGTAATATACTTTTTAATATTATGATTGTGACATTATATGATTGCGACACTATTATGATGTACTTCTTAATATTATGATGCACTTTCTATTGCAAGAGTTTCTTGTATATATTTTTCAGATTTTTTGATTTTTTTTGCAGATGGTGCTTTTGTCGAGTTTATTTCCTATCTTCTTCCTCATTCATGGATTCTTGATACCCTTGCTCCGTAATGATCTTCTCCTATACTCCTCCTATACGTACGAAAGAAGATGTTTTATTCATGAATTTTATTGGCACACTTGATTTTTTGTGCAATTTTTGTGCAGATTTTTGGACAATGATCACTTATGATTAACACCTTTCTTTTTATCCAAAATAGGAATTTAATTCATGAATATTCACACTTTTTTATGTCATGAATCCCTTAGCTTTCTACGAAAATAGAAGTTTGATAGATTTTCGATAGGTTGAATGAATCCCTTTTCTTGTGATAAATGATTCATGAATTTTCGATAGCTCGGTTTCTCTTAATGAATGAACTCTTCTCTTCTCTTTCTTTTTTTTTCAAGAAGAACCATACTCATCCAAAGAGAAGTACTAGCAAAGTTGCTATCTTGTGGATATTTTCACTCATTTTCATCTTTGCTAAGTTTGCCTACTTCAATGCTAAAGAAAAGTGCTAGCAAGAGTTGTGTTAGTTTGCACATTTCCTTTTTGGTATTGCAATGGAAAGCCACTAGCAAAAAGAAAAGTCGCTATCTTGCTATCGCAATTGTGTAAAACTTTCTTGTATGCTTGATATAATAATGTCTACATACTTGCATACTTCCTTTTTGTTGATGACAAAAGGGGAGAAAATAGTAAATTGATGAATACTTGGTATCGTACAAATTGATGAATGCTTGGTATCATGCTTAGTATCGTGCTTGAATCATGATCATGCTTAGTATATCATGATTAAATGCTTAATGCTTGGCATCATGTATTTCTAGTATCATACATGAAATTGTGCATATTATACCTTGATAATTGGCATACATGAAATTGGCATCATGTATCAAATATGAAATTGGCATCATGTATGTTTCTTGTATCAATGATAAATGCTTGGCATCATATATGTTTCTAGTATCATATTGTGCATGTTGATAAGTTGAAACTATATTGATACATAATGTATGAAATTTATCGGTTAAAGCTTGAATTCAAATATTATGAATTCAAATTTATCTTTTCTCAAGTATGGCATATAGATAGGATGAGTTAAGTTTAACTCCATCATCAATTGGTTGTCATCATCAAAAAGGGGGAGATTATTGAATCTTAGATTTTGATGATGAAATTAATTGATAAATTATTGATCTAATCTATATATTGAGAAAAGTATGCAGAATTAACTACCATAAAGGTATAAAACAAATATAGTGTTGGAGTCAAAGATCGGACGATTTGTTGGAAGTCCAAGAGTTCGTCGGGAGTGTTGCCGGAATTTGTCGATAAGTTCATCGGGAGCTCACCGAAAAGTACATCAGAAGTTCACCAAGAAGTTCATCGGGAGTTCGCCGGAGCTCGTCGAGAAGTTCGAAGCTTGCCAAAGAAGCTCATCAGAGTTTGCCAAGAAGATCGTCAAGAGTTCAAGAGCTTATAGGGAGTCCATTGGAAGATCGCCAAGAGTCCATCAGAAGTCCACTGGAAGATTGTCGGAAGCTCGCCGGAAGAACTTTTGACCTACCGAACTTGCTTGCTTAGTTAATATCTTAATTATCATAATTAGGATGTAATTAGAGTTAAATTTGGGAGGTAATCCCACTAACTCAGTTAAGGACCAATTGGGCCCGAATCTGGACTAGTTTCGATTGGACTGTTGGCCCAAATTATATGCTGAACCCTGTATGACGGTGGCACTACCAGAACTGGGTGGTGGAACTATCTAAGACTTAGTCTCCTAGGAGTCTAGGGTGGTGGTACCGCCCAAACTAACGATGAAACCACTGGTAGTTATTAAATGGCAAGTAGTGGTGCCGCCTTGGTAAGTAGTGGTACCACCCAGGTCTAATAGCTAAGACTCTATCTGGCGATAGTATCACCAAACTGGGTGGTGGTATCATCCAGTGTTAGAGACCACAACCGATGGTACCACCAGGCACAAGTGGTGGTACCGCTAGTACCCGAAAATCTAGGATAAGATATTTTTTGGTTTTATTTTTTAAGTCAATTGAGGCCTATAAATGCCCCACACTTCTTTGCTTATGATGCATAGAAAAGTAAACAAAAAAAAATTAGATTATAGTGAAATCACTACTTGTAACTTTGAGAGTTTACCTCCATCGGTTCTAGCCTTAGAAACTTGTATAAGAAGAGTGAGCGATTTGCAAAGAGATTTACTCCTGAACCTGTTAAAAAGAGAAAAGATCTGTAAAGAGATGATTGATCTTTGTCCATTGAAAAAAGATCAATAGTGGAAGTCGGTGACCTCGACGGAGAAGGTATTAGGAGTGGACATAAGACGGATGACTGAACCACTATAAATTAGTGTATTCTTTCCTTACTGTGCATTTTCCTTCTTGCTGATTTCTTTTGTTGCATACTGTCTTTTCTGCCTTTCTTCCTTTTACGATTATTTTCAAAGCTAAACGCTTTACCAAACGATTCTTGTAAAACCGAAAGTTTTTCGAAATCGATGCAAACATATTTTTTATCACTGCACTAATTCACCCTCCCCCCTTCTCTTAGTATCGTATTGATCCTAACAAACTAGGCTAACCCAAATGGCCTCCCATAGACTATCATCCATGGGGTCAATAGGCGATAGCTACCTCTATATCATTGCTTTGTGAGAGGTGATTGGGCTTTTATTTTTCATATAAGTACCCGTGTGGTGACCAACTAGTCGGATAAAACTGGTTGTTAGAATATTTAATTTTAGGAAGTATAATTTTTCTTCTCTTTTTGGGAGGCCAATAAGCTTGTTGATTTCTTACACATATATGCAGTTCGTTGGGAGAATTAAGTATGAAGCCAGATATCCACCTTTCCTTATATGCAAACTCTCAATTATTTTAGAGATGATAAAAGCAAGAATTTAGCACTAGTGCTATCGTTGAGTTGCTTATCTTGTACTGTCATTGGACAGCTACTTGATAGTGATCTCCTGTTTGTTTTGTTTCTTCGTATAGTGCATGGGCTATGCACTAGCTTTTCCTAGTCTAATTGTATTTCTAGCCCTTGGTACTATATTTTGATATAGTGCATGGGCTATGCACTACCTTTTCCTATTCTAATCGTATTTCTAGCCCTTGGTACTATATTATCACTACTATTACTGTCTTAATAGTTTGTTCGAGGCAGCTGTACATTGTAAATTTTTCTTTCTTTTAAATTTTTTTAAAAAAATTTAGCACTTTTTATATCATTGCCATCTTTAGGTTTTGACATTTAAACTGCTTTGTATTTCTTCTTTTTGTAAAGGTGTTATTGTCAACTAAAACCAGAAAGCAATAAAAACGTTAATTTTTGTGATAGTTTTGCCTCCCTTGTATTACTAATTTGTTAGATCTGAGATTTACCGGTCATTGATTTTGACATCAGATGACAGAGGTTTTGTCATTTCCCACTTGCTTTAGATCGGGATTCTCGATGAAACTCTAAAGATGTTGACAGCTAGGCAACTGTTTCCTTTCGGTATAAAAATGGTACACACTCTGCAGTATTTATTGCCACTAAATGATTGAATAGTTTATTTTTTTATGTTTTTCTATTAATTGAACTAATATGTGTGTTTTTATGTTTTAGATAGCAGACATTAAAAGATTGAATGGCTTGATGACAGGTATTAAGATGTTTGCTCATAAATCATTGGGGATTCCTCTGCCAGGAAGGCATCCTCCGTCATCTAGTCTTGCAAATGGTCCGGCTACTTATGGGTACTTCTTTCCTCTTGTATTATGCATAAATTATATTTATTTTTTGCTTGTTTTGATAGGCAGAAGATTACTTGACGAGATTTTCACATAATGTACTTGTTTATGTATGTCATGCTAGTTTTTCTTTTCTACTTGTTTATGTACTCCGTTCTTGATTGTTAATAACCATTATTTAGAATTCTTTGATTATTTATGTCGTCCAGTTTGTGGGATAATGCTACCCTTTGTTTTTCCAATTTGGGTGGGTGGAATTGCGAAACAATCTGTTTCATGTACTGGACAATCAATTCTTGCCTCATACTGGTTCTGTTTTCTACTGATTTTCTACATTGCTTTTACATGTTGTAACAATAGGTTCGATTGATTATAAAATCCTCAAATAAAAACCAAAAATCTCAATACGTTCAGTGGTTGATGCAGTGCAATGTGCTAAGGGTTTAGCTTTAGTTTAGGTTTGAGTTTGAGTTGAGAGAGGATTAACCATATCTCTCATGTTTTCTTGGAGTGATGGCGGACATTGCCGGTTAACAACTGATATACTTGCATCTACAACATAGAAATATGTTGATTGATTTTGCAACAGAAGTTTTGAATAAAGAGGCTCGAGACCCGAGCCTGCTCTTTTGGTATAAACTCTTTGTGCCACTTTCTTGTTATCTAGTTTACCAAATTCAGGAACAATCTATGATCTAATGTTTACCCATTGTAATTGTCGCTTTTATATCAAAATTCGTGAATATAGATCATGAGAGCTGTGTGGAGCAAATTACTTTACTATCAATTTGATGTAGAACTGATGTATGCAGAGCACTTCAAATAAAGAATTATTTCTTTTTCTGTCACGGGTTTGATAATTCTGAAATGCGAAAGAAAAGATATTAGATGAGATAGACTCGCTCATACTTAAGATTAACTTCAACCCGTAAACAGTGGAATCATACCATTGAGAAAAAGAATGTGGCCTCACGTCAATGTCACAAAATACAGAAATAAATAATTTCACTCATTTGGTCAGTCACTGATTCTTTCAAACTACAAATTCCCGTTTATAGACCTTCAAGTATAAGAAGAAAAAGGAAGTATAGATGAAAAAAAGAAATTAATTTTGTGATGGTTGTAGACTCCTTGATACCTAGGTTTAGGTAGGAAATTCCCCTTCATGGTGCTGCTTCTACCTTTTGTTATCTTTGAAGGAATCAGATTGCGCACCGTGATGCTGGAAAATATCAAACCATATGTCATGAGGAAACATCTTTTATGGCATTATGCAATTATATATATGGGAAGGAGGATCCTTCTTTGGCTCCTGTAGCATTGTGCTTCTGTATTAGTTGTCATATTTGGGTGTTTCACAGCGTAACTAGGAGGATTTTGATTGTCTCAGAGTACAAAACTTTGTTTTGATATTCACGGGTGCTTATACTGTCCTTTTAGCAGCTATTTTTATTCATTTATCTGAATGCTAGAATCAAGCAAAAATTAGACTAACTTGTATTAGAAAAAAAATCATTTTAAATGAGTGCCTTGGTTTCACTGCAGCCTCTCTTTTTAATTTTTTTGATCAACTTTGGCATAGAAATAATATATTGAACTGATGATTACTTTTGGGAGTGACCATGACTAATGAGAAAAGTGCACTGGATACAGTCTTCCAGTGTCTATCATATTGAAGCTATTTAAATTTAGTAAATAGATAGTTACATATCCATGTCATGATATGTTGTTATATTATTGCATGATATGTTTCATCGTTTTTTTCATTATCTACGTTTTACAGGATTACTGATGATTGATATCATTTATTGTTGAGATAAGGTAATTCATTAACAAAATAAATGTTCATTAGTTTAACACTTTTTATCTCCTCAAGTAGCTTGTTTTGACACCATGGTTAGGTGTCTCATTTGTTATTTCAGTGTCAAGAGTTTGAAGCATAGAACTAGTCTGTTTCCTTGTAGGGATACGACCGTGCATTTTTGGGAGTCACATGCATTAGACTGTCATATTTTTAAATTATTTTGTTTATAAATAATATTCTATGGGATGCATGAAATTTTATTTTTTTAATTGTTATATTGTTTATTCTTTTTGTGTCAGGAGTTATTCCAGAGAACATACTATATACCCTGTCAACCTAGCAATGATCTATTGGATTTAACTCGACGAAGTTGAAAACTACTCCAGGTAAGTTTTCCCCAGCAATGAGCAGCTTTCAAGCATATTATGACCTCATACTAACTAAAGAGGGTCTAGTTCTTGAAGGTTTATATAACATGTGGTTGCTCTTTGGATGAACTATTGCCCACAGAGCCACCATTTTTGGAGGATAGCAGCACTGGCTTTTCAGGAAGGATAGGGAAAGGTCTACCAACACGACCAAGATTGGGGAGCCAGAGTGATATGGATATGGTTCACCCGAATGCTTCTCCCAGGTGGAGACTCTTTCATGATTAATGGGGTTGTTTCAGTTCGTAGATCATCTAGCAAATCAGGCTTGCAGGGCTATGAGAAGAGCTCTTCTTCCATATGGCCAACTAGCAAGTAGACTTCGAAACATCTAAGTTCTCGCTAGGCTACTATTTGATGGTTTGCCAAAGCCCTTGACTGTTTGGAAGAATTAAGTATAAGCATAAAATATGTAATCATACTATTTGTAATGCGAAAAAATTTTATGTTAGGATTAAAATCAAATAATATTAGATCAATTTTTATGATGTGTATCTTTTAATATCATCTGAAAAGAAAAGATCTTGATATGATCTAGATACATTCTTTAGATCCAATGTTGCTATTATTCTACAAAGAGAACTAAACTCCTCCTCTCTTTTTATCTTTTTATAGGACTACTTAGATTGATGGCTTAGAGAGGTTAAGAAAAAAACTGTAATATCTCAATTGTGTCTTTTTATTTAAGATATTACTATTTGAGATAGTTTTTTCTAAGATACTTCTATTAATTCCTAGAGGTCTTGTTTATTTATAGACGAGAACAGAAGATCTAGGATAAGTTATTAGAAGAATTCCTTCCATCAAGGGCATCCCTTAAGGAATCCTACTATAACATGAATTTCTTTTCTATTAGTCAATATCTATCATCAGAATTCAATTAATTCTATTATATATCTCATCCAATTATAAAAGGCCACATAATCTAACATTCTCCCACTTGACTTATTAATTAATAAGATATAAATGATATTCAAAATCAAAATAAATAAAATAAAATTTGTTTGAAAATAATTTTACCTAATTAGATTCTGAAAATTTTGAAAAGTATTTTATACAAGATCATAAATTTTTAAAATAAGTCAATAAGTCTAATAAATATAATAATACTATTACGTCCAACTATCAATGCGAGTCATAGCGGTTGTATATCATCAATATCATACTCCCTTCTATGTACCACAACAATGTTAATCTTTCTTAATATTATCCATAATGACCCTTGTAATTTGTCTTGTCAAGACAATCCTGTTATTACATTTAACCATAATATGCATAAACATAAATGTAAATAGGATAGCAGAAACAAATAACTTTAATTATGCAAAAAAAATCAATAATAACATCCACCTATACATGCATCACCATATCTTTTATAGCTTGCTGATAAGCACCGAATATATTCTTTAAATATTTTATACTGTAAAGCTTTAGTAAATGGATCAGTAATCATCATAGTGATGCTCAAGTTTTCAATTGGCACTTGTTTCTGAACTCTTTCTCTAACCACCAAGTACTTTATGTCGATGTGCTTGGAACCACTAGACTTATCATTTTTAGAGAAGAAAACTACTGTGATATTATCACAAAATATCTTCAGCAGCTTGGCAATTGAGTCGACCACACTAAGTCCTAAGATGAAATTTTGTAACCATAAAGCTTGATTTATGACCTTAAAACATGCCACAAATTCAACTTCTATTGTTGATGATGTAATAAACAATTACTTTGCACTTTTCTAAGAAATTACCCCACCAACTAATATGAATACAAATCCTGAAGTGGTCTTCCTATTGTCGAGGTAATTTGTAAAATCCGCATCTGAATATCCTGTCATTTCAAGCTGATCTGATCTCCTATATGTGAGCATATAATCTTTTGTCCCCTGTAGATATCTCATTACTTTCTTTGTAGTTTTCCAATATTTCATTCCTGGGTTGCTCTAGTATCTACCCAACATTGTAACTACAAAATTGATATATAGTCTTATACAGGTTTGAGCATATAATAGACTTTCAATTGTGTACTTATAAGGAATATTCTTCATTTGATTCTTTTTTAAGTTATTTTTTGATCATTGGTTTTGGTTGAATTTTTCACCTCTAGTAATAGGTGTATCATTGGCTGAGCAAAGTTGTATATTAAATGTCTCCAAGATACAATTAATATATCCTTTCTGAGATAATCCTAATAATTCTTAAGATTTATCCCTGATTATCTCAATGCCAATAACATAGGCTATCTCATTCATATCAACCATCTTAAAGTTCTTGCCAAGAAATATCTTGGTTTTATGTAATAAATTAAGATTACTGTTGGCAAATAAAATATCATCCACATATAAAATCAATATATTAAACTTGCTCTCACTTACCTTTAGATATATACACTATTCAATAATATTTTCCTTAAATCCAAAGGAAGTAATGGTACCATGAAACTTTATATATCATTGTCTTGAAGCTTGTTTAAGGTCATAAATGGATTTCTAAAGTTTATAAGCCTAACTTTCTTTTTTCCTTTTCTATGAATTCTTCAGGTTGTTCTATATAGATTTCCTTATCTAGATCCTCATTCAGAAATATTATTTTCACATCCATCTAATGTAACTCAAGATCATAATGAGCTACTAATATCATGATGATTCTCAACGAGTCTTTTTTAGAAACTGAAGAAAAGGTCTTATTATAGTCGATACCTTCTTTCTGAGAAAAATTTTTGGTCACAAGTCTGGCTTTATATTATTTGATATTACTTGTTAAATCGTATTTTGTCTTAAAGACCCATTTACAACTGACTCTCTTATAATTATTGGGCAATTCAACGAGTTCCTAAACATCATTCTGATTCATTGATTTTAACTCCTCTCATTTCATTATATCATTTTTCAGAATTATTACTTTCTATAGCTTATGAAAATGATAAGGTGTCTCCTTTTATTCCTAAATCATAATCTGATTCTTATAGATATATTATATAATCATTAGAAATGACACATTTTCTTTTCCTTTGAAACATTCTCAAAGCTGTCAATTGTGATTGTTTTACAACATCATCAACGACGACATCAACATCATATGAGAGTTCATCGATGTTATTTTGTTATTCACCCTCATCAAATCTCTCATTTATTTGAGGAACAATAATTTTTGAATAGGAGATGATACAACAAAACTAACTTGAATCTCTTCAATATCAAAATTGATCCTTCAAAATTTTTTACTCCCATTGATTTTATTATTTTCTAGGAATCTTGTATTACCAGATTCTATTATCCTTGTACTATGATTAGGGTAATAAAATATGTATCCCTTAGACTTTTCTAGATAACTAAATAAAATATCCAAAAATAATTCTTGGATCCAATTTCTTTTTGTAAGACAACCCCAAATATATAGATGTCTAAGATTGGGCTTCCTACCGATCCATAACTCAAATGAAGTTGATGGAACTGACTTACTAGAAACCCTATTCAAGATGTACATAGTTGTCCAAAGAGCTTCACACCACATTGACTCAAGTATAGACGAATAACTCATCATGCTCCTAACCATATCTATAAGAGTACAATTTCACCTTTCAGCAACACTATTCTACTGTGGCACACTTGGTAAGGCATACTGACCACAAATACCCCAGTGTTCTAAGATTCTAGCAAAAGAACCAATATTCTAATCGAATTCATCACATCTGCCTAAAATTCACCACCCTTGTTAGATCTAACAATTTTAACTTTTCTATCTAATTGTCTCTTGACCTCATTTATATACACTTCAAGAGTATCATCGGCCTGAGACTTTTTATGTATTAGATAAATATAATCATATCTGGACAAGTCATCTATAAATGTGATGAAATATCTTTCTCTGCTAAAACAGGAAATATGAAGTAGTCCGCAGACATCAGTATAAATAATCTCAAGGAGTTCTTTACTTCTTGTGGCTTTTTTTTGTATGTTTAGTTTGCTTTCTCTTAATGCAATCTATACAAACATCAAAATCAATGAAGTCTAAATCTTCTAAAATATTATCTTTTACTAATCTTTCAATTCTTTCCTTGGAGATATGTCCCAATTGTCTATGCCATAGTATAAAAGATCTTTCATTATTGAACACTTGATTGTAGGGTCAATAATGTCTTTATAAACTCAATATTCAAATTAATTCTGTATAAACCATCACATAAAATTTTAAAACAAACTTTTATTGAATCATAAAATATACTAAGTTTACCATCACCAAAAGAAAGACAATATACTAATTCATCAATTCTAGATAGAAAAACCAAATTTTTAGAAATAATATGAATATAATATGTGTCAACAAGATTCATCAGATAACCCATCTCTAGGCATAAGCGATAATTCCCAACTGATATCACTTTCGCTTTGAGACGATTTCCCATAATAATGAATCTTTCATATTCTTTTGATTTCCGAATTGAAAGAAATCTCTACATATTATTGGTAACATGAGTTGAAGTGCTAGAATCAATCGATCAAGTATCAAAAGGAACTTCTATAATATTTGATTCAAAACATATAAAGGTCAAGTTTATACCTTTTTTTTTAAACTAAGTTTTACATTTAATGTAGTCTTTCTTCACATGTCCTTTCTTGCCACAAAAGAAACACTTTATTATAGAAGCATTCCTTTCACTAGTTTATTTAACATTTCCAGACCTAGTAAATTTCTTTGATGGATAACGCTTTAATTTTCTTTTCTTATTACTAACTCCTTGAGTAGTAGTCATGATATTATATGAACTTTCCTACCTTAATCTTAATTCTTCGTAAATATATATACTAGTTAACTCATTCAAGTCCCACTTATCCTTATTTGTATTATAGTGAATCTTGAATGAGCTAAACTGAGAAGGAAAAGAATTAAGAATGAACTGCACGAGAAAAAATTCATCAACATTCATGTCTAATGCTTTAAGCTTTGTAGCTTTATCATCTATATCGAGGATGTGATCCTAAATTCCTCGAGGGCCATCATATTGAGTCATAGTTAATTCTTTCATTAGTGTGTCAGTCAATGACTTATCAGTAGATTTAAATCTGTCTTCAATAACCTTTAAATATTCTCATGTGCTAGTTATAATTGGTAATTAAGTCTTTATGTTATTTAGAATTGTCATTATTATGAATATTAAACTAAGCCTATTAGATCTTTTCCAAGCTTTTATTTTATTAACTTGTTTCACAATACTTTCTTCAGTCAAGTCTATGAGTTTTTCAACAAGCAATGCTAAGTCAAGATCTAATACGCCTAGTGTAAATTACACATGCTCTAACCATTCTGAATAATTTGATCCAAAGAGTACAAGGACATTGGAATCATAACAATGTATGGACAGAAGTACCAAAATATAAAATAACATTAATACTTTGAATTTCTAAAATATGATAAACTATTGATATTATATATATTTCACCTTTAGGTGAAATATTAATATATCTAGTATTCACTCAAGATCATCTATGGAGGACTGATATCATCCTTATGGAATAGTATTATTACATTTGAGTATACAACCCTAAACTATAAGGATATTCAAAATAATATAATCCTACCTTATCATATAACTACTTAAAGTAGATTCTTCTTTGGGATTATCTAAATCTTTTAATTATGTGTGCTATTATGAATATTATTTTTTTGATATCATTTAAGACTAGTTTTTTAATTTTATTTTATAAGTTATTAGTCTAGATCATTTTGGTGGCTACAAGACCAATACAATAATATAAAATATAGTTTAAAATATTCTATAAATGATAAGACTTTTATTGTAATTCATATCCTAAAGACATATCATCTCGGGCCACTTTGGCAACTATTGGTCAAATAAAACTTAGGGAGATGAGTTACAAATAATATTCATCAAATTTCTTTAATAATAGAACAACAACCATAATAATTATTAAACATTAATAAACAAAAAAAAACTTATATGATAATTATAAATCATGATAACATATAATTCATGCCTTATGTGAAAGATAAATATTATTTTATAATTTCAATTATATACATGTGAATAACTAAAAAATATCTAAGAAAAATAATTAGATTTTTATTTACCACATGTAATCAATAAATCATAGGAGAAAAACTATAAAAGAAATAATAATTTATTTTATATATATAATATTAAATTAAACTAATCGATTTTATTTAATTTGAGCAAATCCAGAATTGGGCTAAATATTAGTCCAATTAAATAGGTTAATCAAAATTAAAAATTAATTAAAATTTAATCCTTTCTAAATTTGATCAAAATTAAATTAAATTGATAATTAATCAAAATATAATCATGGTCAAATTCAATTAAATTATATCGATCAATTTTATAATTGAGAATATAAATAAAAAATTCTTATTTCATAAGAGTAAAACTGTAAATATGTTGATGGGACATAAACTAGAATTATGAGATTTGTTAAGGGTAGAACTATCAAAAGTATTAAATGAAAGGATCAAAAGGCACTAAGAGGGGGGGGGGTGAATTAGTGCAGCGGATTAAACTCGTATTCTTGAAACCGATTTCGCAAAGAAACACAAGTTCGTAGAAGAATTCGATTCGACGAAAGAGAACTTGAAAGTAATTGCTTGTGAAAAGGAACTAACTATGAACTTGCAGCCAAGAAATGAAGTGATTTCAGAAATATAAACACTCACACATTTAAGGACACAATGATGTATAGTGGTTCGGTCAAATGACCTACATCCACTCTTGAAGCCTTTGCGATGAGGCTCCACTCTTCCACTAACAAGTCCTTTGAAGGGGAAGGATCAAACACCCCTTTTTACAACCCTTTACAAGATGTTCACACTTGTACAAGATCTCTCAAGAAGAAGAAGAAGGTGAACACTTAGCAAAGAATACAACACTTTTCAAAACTCTTCAAAAGCTCAAGACTCAAACTTTTTCTTGCTCAAAGGGTAACCCTTTCAGGTGAGAAAGGGGGTATTTATAGATCCAAAGTGGATTCAAATTGGGCTCCAAATTCCAAGTGAATTTGGAGTTCCCTGTGTTTTACAGTGGTCAAAGCGTGTGCACCGCTTTGTCGGCGGTGCCCACTGTCGGCGGTGCCACCGTGTGTCGATCTTTGATCGACGTCTGAAGCGTGCCACCGCCCAGCAAAGCGGTGCTACCGCTTGATCCGGTGACTAGGCGATGCCACCGCTTCACCAGCGGTTCCCGCGCGCCGTCGTGTATGGCGGTGCTACCGCCCCAGACAGCGGTTCCACCGCCTGTGTGTGTGTGCAGGGGCGGTGCTACCGCCCCAGGCTGGGCGGTTCCACCTCTTGCCCCCATTCGGACAGAGCTGAATGGGGCCTGTTTAGATCTCAACTTGACACAGTAGTGGCCTGGTTGGCTCCTACTGAATTTTGGGCAGGATTTATTTCTTAAATCCTTGCTCTACTCATGTGTAAATTACGAACATAACTTAACGTGATTTGATCGGACACCCTTCAAGTCGACTTCCGGCGAGTACCACGGCGAGATTCCGGCAGGCCTCCGACGCTTCCCTCGGATTGCTACCAGTGGTCTCCCAGCATACTCCGGCAAGCTCAACTAGTCTTCGGCTGGTTTCCGAATCTTCCCGGAAGTTCCGCGAACCTTCGACGATCTTTGAAATGGACTTTCGAAAACTTCGACAAGTCCCTGATTTGATCTTGGATGGTTCCGGCAACTCTTCCGAAAATCTCTCGGACTTCCGATGAACTCTTGAACCCCCGACGGACTTGGCCTCGGTAAATCACGTTATGTTTTCTTTCCATCGTAGTTATTCCTACACACTCATCTCAACAAAGAGATTAGAACAGATATTTCACCAATTGATTTCATCATCAAAATCCGAGATTTAACAATCTCCCCCTTTTTGATGATGACAATCAATTGGTGATGGAGTTATTCTTAACTCCCCCTATGTATATGCCATAAAGAAAAATTGCTTGAATTCAATTTTTGAATTCAACATAATTAATTTTAATTTCAAGATTTCAAAATAGATATCAAGGATATCAATAAAGTATACATAATCAAAAAACATGATTTCAAGAACCCAACTAAGTTTATGTTGAACAACGCATATCATATGGCAATACACATATCATTTCTCCCCCTTTGTCATCAACAAAAAGGAAACGAGGGAATTATAACAATAAGGAGGGTCGGAAAACATCACAAATGTGGAAAAGGAAATCGTAAAACCGAAAACCATTCCACAGTGGCCGAAAAGATGTAAGATAACACAGCATGAAGTTAAGACAACATAGATGTCAACAAGAAGATGTCACGATGTAAGGAATACAACATAAATGTTAACATACAACTCAAGTTTACATCGTTCAAAAAGAAAACACAGCAAGCTACTCCTCAGGAGGAATGCCAAGATGCCTATACATGTGATCGATCTTTAAGTTCATCTTCCGCATTTCCTTCAAAATTTCAATTTGCTGTAGTTTTACTTCATTTAACTCTCTCATGATCGGATCAGTAGAAGATGGGGCAGAAAATGTCACTGATGTAGCTGCAACAAAAGGATTAGGAGGAGGAGATTCATTTCCCCTAAGGATTGGTGTTTCAGGATGGTCTACGGCCGGGGGAGGTATATCACATCTCCTAGGTTGCCTAACCCCTATTCCATGCTCGACAGTACATCTAAGTCGTCTCAGTAGTTTAACATTAATAACATTAAATTTTTCGATTTGTATTGCTTCTTCATCTGGTGGAATGCAGATGTTATGGGCATGCAATAGTCTAGTTATTAAACCTCCATATGGTAACATTGATCCTTTAGAAAGGACCTCTATCATGTGCTGCCTGATTAGGTAACCAAAACAGAAATGTTGTCTAGTCATGATCCAATATAAGGTACCTAATTCAGTGAAACTGATCTCATCATGATGAAACTGCTTAGGAATAATAATGCTTATTAGAATGTGATGCAAAATTTTAGAGTTAAAAGGTAATAAATGTTCACAACTCTTGGGAATTATTCCTAAATTTGGGTTTGCAAACACAGTTTCTAAAGCTTCAGAGTGAGTGGCACCAACTGTGTCCATATCCCATTTTCCCCGAAAATAACACCCTAGCTCTTTTTCAACAATTCCAATTAATGAGCATATAGTATTATCACATATTTGAATCTCATTACCTAGAAGATAAGTTGACAAGCCATCATCATTCACAGTTAAATTAGCATAGAACAACTTAACTAAACGTGGATAAATAGGTTCAATAATTTGCAGAATAGGTAAAGCCTCTAAGTCTGCAAACCACATGAGAGGTTCTAAGTTTCCTAATTGATTCAAATCAACATACTTTCCTTTGTGAATGGGTCTAGAACCAAATTCAGAAAATCTAAGGGAGGCCTCTTGTGATTTAAACAAGGATTGGTCAAATGAATCTACCTCCATCCTTTTTCCTTTGTCTCTTGATGTTCTTCTAGGAGCCATTTCTATTCATGAATAATCGAAAATTAATTGAAGAAAGGAATGAAACTTCATAAGAAAATGAAAGAGAAATAATTCTGTTTTTACCTTAGATTGGTTCTTTGAGATGTAGGAAGCTTGAATCACGATTAAAATCTCCTCCTTAGGCTTCTAGATAGGAAGAAATGACACCAATTTGAAGTTTGGAAGAGTTTGGAAGAGTGAGGAGAGGCGGTTCACAGATTAGGGGAGGCGGTTCTACCGCCGGCCCTAACACATTTTATAGCAGGGTGTTGGGCGGTACTATCGCTTCAAAGAAAGGTTCCACCGCTGGGTGATTACCAAAGTGAGCGGTTCCACTGCCGCAATGATGCGGTGCTACTGCCAGAGTACGTAAACCATTTCGGATTTCATGTTTCCCCCTTTTTTTTAATTATTTTCTTTTAAAATCTCAGAGATGGGATGAAGTCAAAAGAAATAAATCCATGGGACAATCCGAATCAAATCGATGGAAATCATAGTTTAAACATAATTTCAAGAAAAGACATAAAAAAAAAAAGGTTACTTACTTGGACAGTTTAGCATGCCTAATTCCCTTCTAATAAAATCAAATTGTTCCTCATTTAAAGGTTTCGTAAAAATGTCCGCTAATTGATGATTTGTATCAACAAAATCAAGAGTGACATTTCTACTACTTACATGATCACGTATAAAGTGATGCCGATGTCAATGTGCTTAGTGCGAGAGTGTTGGATTGGATTTTTAGTTAGACAAATTGCACTCGTGTTATCACACTTTATAGGAATATTTTTAAGTAGATTCCATAGTCCTCTAGTGTATTTTTCATCCAGATAACTTGTGCACAAAGATGCACTAGCAGCTATATATTAAACCTGCTTGTAGATAGTGCAACCGAATTTTGTTTCTTGGAAGTCCAAGAAACAAGTGCATGTCCTAGAAATTGGCATGTTCCGGATGTGCTTTTTCTATCTAGTTTACATCCACCAAAATCCGCATCTGCATAAGCTTTCAAACTAAAATTTTCAGATTTTGGATACCATAATCCAAGATTAGGGGGCCCTTTAAGATATCTAAGAATCCTCTTGATGACTTTTAAGTGAGATAGCTTAGGATTAGCTTGGAATCTTGCACATAGCCCTACATCGAACATGATGTCGTGTCCAGGTTGTAGTAAGATAAAGCAGGCTACCTATCATGCCCCTATAAGTTTTTTGATCAAAACTTTCTCCATTTTCATCCATATCTAATTTAGTGGAGGTGCTCATAGGAGTGCTAATTTCCTTTGATCCATCCATATTAAATCGTTTTAACAATTCCAATGTGTATTTTGATTGATTTAGAAATATACCATTACTTAGTTGCTTGATTTGAAGTCCTAAAAAGAAATTTAGTTCTCCCATTAGGCTCATCTCAAATTCATCACTCATATCCTTAGCAAACAATTCACATAGTGATTTATTACAAGATCCGAAAATGATATCATCAACATAAATTTGAACAATAAGAAAATTGTTTTCAAAATGTTTAATAAACAATGTAGTATCAACCTTGCCTTTAGTAAAATTATTTGAAATCAAGAAAGAACTAAGCCTCTCATACCAAGCCCTAGGGGCTTGTTTAAGACCATATAAGGCCTTAGTTAGCTTAAACACATGGTTAGGAAATAGAAAGTTTTCGAATCCTGGTGGTTGTTCAACATAAACTTCTTCGGAAATAAAACCATTTAAGAATGCACTTTTGACATCCATTTGAAATAATTTAAAATCTTTACTACTAGCATAGGCAAGGAGCATCCTAATGGCTTCCAATCTTGCCACCGGAGCGAAGGTTTCTTCATAATCGATACCTTCTTCTTGGTTGAAACCTTTGGCCACTAGTCTAGCCTTGTTTCTAACCACGATACCGCATTCATCTTGCTTGTTTCTAAAGACCCACTTAGTACCAATAACTAAGTGGTCATTAGGTCTAGGAACAAGCTTCCATACCTCATTCCTCTCAAATTGATTCAATTCTTCTTGCATTGCGATAACCCAAGAATCATCTTTTAGGCATCAACAATGCATTTTGGTTCAACTTGAGAGAGAAAGGCAGCATGAGCACAAAAATTTTTGAAAGAAGAGCGAGTTTGAACCCCTTTCGATGCATCTCCTATAATTAACTCCTTGGGATGAGCATCTACATACTTCCATTCCTTTGGTAAGGAAGTTTAGGAAGAAGATGCTTCCAAGATGTTATTTTGAGGAGAGGGTTCATTCAAATTCAAATCATCAAGACCAAAATCATCATCAAAATCTTTTTTCTTAAATTCGGAAACCTCATTAAAAACCACATGAATAGATTCTTCTATAAGTAAGGTTCTCTTGTTGAAAACACTAAAAGCCTTAGAAACGGAAGAATAACCAAGAAATATGCCTCATTGGATTTTGCATCGAATTTTCCTAAGGCATCCTTTTCATTCAAAATAAAGCATTTGCAACCAAAAACTTTAAAGTAAGAAACATTGGGTTTTTTATCATTCCATAATTCATATGGAGTTTTGGATAGGGATGGTCTCACTAGAACTCTATTCATCACATAGCAAGCCGTATTCACGGCTTCAGCCCAAAAATATTTTGGTAAATTATATTCATTTAACATGGTTCTAGCCATTTCTTGCAAACTTCTATTTTTCCTTTCTACTACTCCATTTTGTTGTGGATTTCTTGGAGTAGAGAAGTTGTGATTATATCCGTTTGTTTCACAAAAATTTTGGAAGTCATGATTTTGAAATTCACCTCCATGATCACTTCGAATTGATGAGATCATGAAGCCTTTTTCATTTTGAGTGAGTTTACAAAATTTAGAGAAACATTTGAAGCAATCACTTTTATGAGCCAAAAAATAGGTCCAAGTGTATCTACTATAGTCATCCACAATTACAAAGGCATATTTGCTACCCCCTAGGCTTGTTATGTCAATTGGTCCAAATAAGTCCAAGTGGATCAATTGCAATGGTCTAGTGGTGCTAATGTGATTTTTTTATTTGAAACTAGTCTTTATTTGTTTTCCTAGTTGACATGCATCACATACCATATCCTTAACAAATTTCGTGTTTGGGATACCTCTTACTAAATCTCTAGATGAAATCTTAGAGATTAGTTTCATGCTTGCATGGCCTAGCCTCCTATGCCAAAGCCAAGCATCATCATTCAAAACCGAAAAACACATTTCATTACTTAATTTATCAATATTTATGGTGTAGACATTGTTTTGTTTTAAAGCAATCATGGATATGTTGTTGTTGGGTTTTTCAATAATGCAAACATTGGATTCAAATCTAACAACATAACCTTTATCACATAGTTGACTAATACTTAAAAGATTATATTTTAAACCATCAACTAGTAACACATCATCAATTGAAAAACTCGATTTGTTACCTATGGTTCCCTTGCCAATGATTTTACCCTTGTTGTTGTCTCCGAAGGTGACATATCCTTCTTCTTTGCTAGAGAGCATAGAGAAATGAGATGGATCTCGGTCATGTGCCTTGAGCATCCACTATCAAGATACCATTTCTTGCTCCTAGCTTGTGAGTTTGTCTACAAAAGAGGATTGTTTTTAGGTACCCATTTGATTTTGGGTGCCTTACAAATTGATCTACTTATTTTGTAATTTATCATTGAATTGTTTATGGTTCCTTTAGGAACCCATATCAACTTTTGTGGACTAATTTTCTTGAATGGACATTTGTAGGTAACATGTCCCGCTTTGCAACAAAAATTACATTTCAAATGGGGTGATACATGCAATGTAGACCCTTTAATAAAGGTGGTGGGATTTTGGTGAGAACCTCTCACAAACCGATACCACTTCTATTTCCGACATGACCTTTGTTAGCAAGAATCATGTCTAAGCCCTTGCTACCGACCTTAAACTTGTTTAGGGTCTCTTTGAGTAGCAAGTTCTCCCTTTTTGTTGCATCTAAGTCTTCACACTTAGAGCATGGGGGTAGAGAAGGGTTTTGAAGACTATTGAATTTACTTTGTAATAAAGCATGCTCTTTCTTAAGCAAATTGAACTTCTTACTAATAGTTCTACATTCATCAAACAACTCATGAAAAGCCATAGAAAGTTCATCGAAAGATAACTCTTCATTAAGTAACTCACTAACCTCTTCTCCAAATGCCATTAGAGCGAAGTTTGCCTCCTCTTTGTTGCTAGCCTCTTCAACCTCGGAGTCACTTGAATCATCCCATGTAGCCTTCAAGGCTTTTTTCTTCTTGAATTGCTTCTTCTTGGCTTGAGGGCATTCATTCTTGAAGTGTCCCGGCTTCTTGCATTCGTAGCAAATGACTTGGTCCTTTTTGTGTTCAAATTTGCTTTTGTGTCATTTTTGAATTTGTTCTTTCTTATGAATTTCTTAAACTTTCGAGTTAGAAGTGCAATGTCATTGTCACTATCCTCATCACTTGATGTTCCTTTCAAGTGGTCTTCTTGTGTTCTAAGTGCCATATCCTTCCTGTTCTTTGGAAGGGGGTTCTCAAGCTCTTCATGAGCATGGCACGTCATCTCGTAAGTCATTAGAGATCCAATAAGTTCTTCAATGGGAAATACTTTAAGATCCTTGGCCTCTTGAATGGCCGTGACCTTTGGATCCCAACACTTTGGAAGGGATCTTAAAATCTTAGTTACCAATTCAAAATTGAAAAGCCTTTACCAAGAGCTTTAAGTCCATTGATGACATCCGTAAAGCGGGTGTACATGTCTCCAATGGACTCATTTGGTTTCATCAGAAAAAGTTCGTAGGAATACACAAGAATGTTGATTTTGGACTCCTTCACTCGGCTAGTGCCTTCATGAGTGATTTCAAGAGTGCGCCAAATATCAAAAGCCGATTCACAAATGGAAACCCGATTAAACTCATTCTATCAAGTGCACAAAATAAGGCATTCATAGCCTTTGCATTGAGAGCGAAAATCTTCTTCTCCGACTCATTCCATTCACTCATCGGAAGAGAAGATTTTGCGAAGCCATTTTCGACAATGTTCCAAAGTTCAAGTCCATGGAGATAAGAAAATTCTCATACGAGTCTTCCAATACGTATAATCCGACCCATTGAACATAGGTGGACGAGTAATGGAGAGACCCTCTTGCATACCGGAGTAGGCCATCTCTCTTGGGTTTTAAACCAATATGAGAGCAAACCTTGCTCGATACCAATTGAAAGGATCAAAAGGCACTAAGAGGGGGTGAATTAGTGCAGCGGATTAAATTCGTATTCTTGAAATCGATTTACAAAGAAACACAAGTTCGTAGAAGAATTCGATTCGACGAAAGAGAACTTGAAATTAATTGCTTGTGAAAAGGAACTAACTATGAACTTGCAACCAAGAAATGAAGTGATTTCAGAAATATAAACACTCACACATTTAAGGACACAATGATGTATAGTGGTTCGGTCAAATGACCTACATCCACTCTTGAAGCCTTTGCGATGAGGCTCCACTCTTCCACTAACAAGTCCTTTGAAGGGGAAGGATCAAACACCCTTTTACAACCCTTTACAAGATGTTCACACTTGTACAAGATCTCTCAAGAAGAAGAAGAAGGTGAACACTTAGCAAAGAATACAACACTTTTCAAAACTCTTCAAAAGCTCAAGACTCAAACTTTTTCTTGCTCAAAGGGTAACCCTTTCACCGAGAAAGGAGGTATTTATAGATCCAAAGTAGATTCAAAATTGGGCTCCAAATTCCAAGTGAATTTGGAGTTCCCTGTGTTTCGTGGTCAAAGCGGTGCCACACTTTGTCGGCGGTGCCACCGTGTGTCTGGCGGTGCCACCGCTGTCGCTTTTGATCGACGACGTATGGCGGTGCCACCGCCCCAGCAGGCAAATGCTACCGCTTGATCCGGTGATCGGGCGGTGCACCGCTTTCACCCAGCGGTTCCACCGCCGTACAGTGTTGTGGGCGGTGCTCGCTTTGAGGCGGTTCCACCGCTGTGTGTGTGTGGCGGTGCTACGCTTCAGTCGTGGCGGTTCCACCGCCTAGGCTTTGTTCCACCGCCCCAGGCTTGAGCGGTTCCACCTCTTGCCCCATTCGGACAGAGTGAATGGGGCCTGTTTAGATCTCAACTTGACACAGAGAGGCCTGGTTGGCTCCTATCGAATTTTGGGCAGGATTTATTTCTTAAATCCTTGCTCTACTCATGTGCAAATTACGAACATAACTTAACGTGATTTGATCGGACACCCTTAAGTCGACTTCCCGGCGAGTACCACGGCGAGATTCCGAGCAGCCTCCGACGCTTCCCTCGGATTGCTACCGGTGGTCTCCCAAAGATACTCCCAAGCAAGCTCAACTAGTCTTGGTGGTTTCGAATCTTTCGGAAGTTCCGCGAACCTTCGACGATCTTTGAAATGGACTTTCAAAACTTCGACAAGTCCTGATTTGATCTTGGATGGTTCCGGCAACTCTTCCGAAAATCTCTCTGACTTAGATGAACTCTTGAACCCCCGACGGACTTGGCCTCGGTAAATCACGTTATGTTTTCTTTCCATCGTAGTTATTCCTGCACACTCATCTCAACAAAGAGATTAGAACAGATATTTCACCAATTGATTTCATCATCAAAATCCGAGATTTAACATTAAAAATATTAATAAAAGACAGGGCAAAACTATCATTTTGATTAAAAAAACCTAATGACAAAGCTATAATTTTGTTAAAACTCTAATCAGCCTACGTCATCGCCGTCGCCTCTTGCGTGGTTGTCGTCGGTGCGGCGAAGCTTGTGCTCGCACGGGGCTGCCGCCTCTGCTCGTGGGCGGGCACTGCCAGTGTGGCCACTACCTACGGGTGGTTATCGCTTGTGCGACTGTCGGCTGGGCACGGCCTCTACCTACGTGAGGCCACTGCCAGTGCAACCTTCGTCTACGCATAGTTGTCATCGGGCTGCGGTTGTGCCCACGCGCACGGTCACTTCCTACGGGTGGCTGCCGATTGTGCGATCGCCCTACAGACCAACCTAATGCACGACCGCAGCCTAGGCGAGCCTGTGCCCATGCGCGGCCGCAGCTTGGACGCGACTACCGCCTAAGCATGGTTGCTACCCTCGTGCGGCCGCCACCTGGACGCGGTTCCTACTCGCATGTGGCCGTTGTGTGTGCGTGGTCACCTACAGCGACTGTTGCTGCTGCAGTGCGCATGTTGCCCGACGCAACTGCTACCACTAGCAGATCTACTGGTCATACGCAACAAGGTCGATAGTGGGGGGGCTGCACAACAACCTTCATTGCTTCGCTAATATCACTGGCAAGCAACCGATAAAATATAATATATAGAAATACAGATTGACAGAATATGGATCATTCAAATATAGTAAATAAAAAAACAATCGATCTAAAGTTTATGATTCAAGAACCTAAAGGCTAATACCAATTATAATCATAAAATTTGTAATCATGTTATCTATAATGCGAAAAAACTTTTATACTAGGATTGAAATCAAATAATATTAAATCAGTTTTTACGATGCATATATTTTGATGCCATCTGAAAAAAAAAAATTCGATATGATCTGGATATCTTCTTTAGATCCAATGTCACTATCAATATGTAAAGAGAACTAGACTCCTTCTCCTTTCTTTTTATTTTTTCATAATATCATTTTCTTTCTCCTCTCTCAATTGTATCTCTTATTTAAGATATTACTATTTGAGATAGTTTTATTAGTAGATTCTGTTTATATCCTTATATCCAATTATAAAGAATCACATAATCTAACATAAAATTACTCTGGACTAATGGTGACCTTTCTTAAGTTCATACTTGGAATATCTGCCATTGATCTGTGTATACCCTCACAATTCATTAAATTGAGATTGTCCTGCATGCCTTCAATCAATCAATCAAAGCCGTTATGATGGGTATATGAAATGGCTTGGATAACACAAAATACCTGCACTTGTCAAAATTGCTTCCTATGTTTGACATGGAACATTATGATAGTTGCAATTCTATTTGGTCATCCTTATCAACGTTCGTATATTGTTTATCAGGATATTGCTAGAATTATTCACTTGTGTGTACATACTAAGTACTTGAAGAGGGAATATCAAAACTATTTCTTTGTTTGATATGAAATAGGTATCATTTCTACACATGTTTCTACCCAGAATGTGGTAGACCATGATCATATTTTATAGTTTTGTTTGTCTAGTTTTCACTATTTTTAAATAGGGATATTTAGAATCATATTCTGAATAATCACAGATATCTTTCACAAAGTTCTTCGTGTCACAACAATAATTGGAGAATTTGGCTGTTACGACCTCGATAAAATAAGTCAAGCTCTCTGTTGACTAGTTTTAAACTCAAGTTTAATCCTTAGATTCAATGATTACGAGAAGAAAATTTTAGTTATTGATAATTATCGATTATTTGGTATAAGTATTTCAAATTCATATAAGCAATTTTGCACCAAAAACTTGAACGTAACTTGCCATTGTTATTTTTATGTATAGTTATCTTCGTTGCAATTCATATACACAGACTTTGAATCCACAAAAAAAGTCTGCTCCAAATAAATTACAACTTTCGCAACTATTCTTCTAAAATCTAAGATGATTCTTATAGATTAATCACCATAATCCATGGAACTTTGTCTGTGTTCTTTATGTTTCTGTATCAGTCCTTGTGCAAGACTATTGCACAAAGACCTCCCGCGGTGAAGAAGGCGTGTTTATGGTCCGTGATGCATGAAGATTACCGGGAATTAATAATAAATACAGTATATTTTAGGGGCTGAATATAAAAATGAAAGTAAGCAAAACATGTCAATGGTATGGCATCCATGACGATATCAGGTGTTAGATCGTAAAAACAGTCGATATAAGGGGGCAGCAACGAAGTGTTTTGGGGTAAATAACAATAGAGTATATATATTAGGGATAAGGCAACTGCAACCTTCGAAACAGAACAAGTCGGCAGAAGTTCTCTGTTGTCACACTGGTGGAAAATGGAGGCGAATAAGCAGAAGCCGGAAATCGTGTGGAAGGCGGAGAAGCTGGTGGCTGCGACCATGGGAGGGCGCGACGCGTCCCACGACGCCGCCCACGCCTTTAGGGTGCGCGGCCTCGCCCTCTCCCTCGCCAAAGAAGAGGCCTTGTCTGGTCCCTCCTTAGAAATAGTAAGAATCTATCTTCCCATTCTCTTCTCCTATTTCTTCTTGTCCTTCATGAATTTCATCCCGTCAAGAAACGATACGATGATGGAGCATTAAGCACAAAGCTTGTTTCCAATCTGTTTCTGCTGGTCGTTCGAAAGTTTCATTTTTATGATGGTTGGAAGAATGTTCTTATTATGACCCGAAAGTTAGCCTTTTTATCTCACTGAGTTGTTCCCTCATCCAATTGTTTTTCTTGTTGATTTGACACATAGGGTTTCGTGAGATACAAAATATTTCACAATTTGATTTTTCTTAGTGTTTCTTCTGTGCAATCGTCTTGCATTGGAATATCTGTTAAAGTTTGATTACTATCAGGAGGTAGGCATTATTTTTGTGCATTCAGGACTTGAGGATGATGAGTAACTCCACAAAACTACTGGTTCATTACTTTTGAGGGTAAACCTCTTATGGGTTGCGAGGCGAATGAACGATGCATTGCTTCCTTTGATGTTGGATTGCCTAGCTCATCTTACTGTTGAACTTGTTATGTCCGACCAATTAGAAACAGTACCATATTGGAAGAGAAGCAGGAAACTGATTCCATTTAGGATTGTACTGTTGGTTCCAAATTAAAAAGAACTCCAAATTGTTTCTTTCATGTCTCTGCACGTACTTGGTCCCTTATCTTTTTCCTGTATGTGCTACCACATATGCACAATAGATACAGAAATTAACATGGAGGTGCATTGTTGTGCAAATTTGGAGCATAGAGAATGTTGCTGTTTTTCTTGATCCTAAATCTCTAAAGCTATGATCTTTTGGCTTTTGATTAGGTGGAACTTGCTGCTCTTCTTCATGACATAGGTAATGGTTGTTTTTTTCTTACTAATTTTGGAGAATATTGTCTTTTATCATTTAATTAAATTTGATTTTCATGTGAGTACTCTTTCTACTGCAGGAGATTACAAGTACGCCAAGTGGGTATTACTACTTTTGCCACTTGTCTAAATAGTTTACCCTTTATTGTGATTCTGTTTTTAGTTGATATTCTTGAATTATGATCAGGTTGCTGATTGTATAGTTCACAATAAGAATCAGATTTGTAATTTTGGAGTTCTGTTTATCTTGGTATACTTGATCTTGATTTCGCCTTTCTAGTGAGATAATGAGTTTCCTACTCTTGTAAATTCTTTTTGCAAATTTTTAATTTTCTCTATTTTCGGGGTCAAGTTTAATACTTCAAGTTCAAATATTGCAGGGATCTGACTGAGGATACCACCACTGTAGAGAAGTTTCTTGAGGAAGAGGGACTAGAGGAAAGCAAAAGGGAAAAGATTCTTGCTATCATTAGGCACATGGGTGAGCTTTCTTGAATGTGAATATATGTTGTCTTGTGACATTCTTTTCCCCATATAACTCTTCTCAATACAAGCTTATATCATATTGGCTGTGTACATTTAGCAGCACAGAACATGCTATGCAACTAATGTTTTGTATTTGATTGTCTTTCCATAATGTCTTCATATTGCTTGGTTGATTGGAATTGGGCATCAACTTGAAATGATGACATGACATCCTAAATACATGTAACACATTTTGTATTTGCACTATCCTAATTGAAAAAGTATGTTGTTCATCAATGCATACTGGAGCCACATTCTCGAAGATAAACTTTTTGTTGGAAAAATGCAGGTCTAGTTTGATCTTGTTTTGTCAGATTGTTGTATATTGCTAGATAATCCCATAGATAAGACTTCTCCACTAAGAAATTAGAAGCTAGCTGTTCAAATGCCATTTAGCGGAAATAGTAATGAACATCTATGTGCTTTGAGCAGAAAAAGAGGTTTGAAATGAGGAAAAGATATTCACATTGTCTTGAAGGTAAATTATCTGAAAGGGCCTCTTCCATCTTTGATTAGAAGAAAGAGAGGATCAATCTTGTAGCATCCATTATGCTCGTTGCTACTCTATCGATTAACGAACTTTATAACTTCAGATTGCAACTTATTTTAACATGAGTTGAGAAAATTGCTACTCAAACAAAGGCATGAAGTTACCTACTGAAAACAAAAAGATGAAAAGGGGAAAATTTGTAAAATATGCAAAGAACTCTACTAAAAGAGAAATTAGAAAATGAAAAGAAAACGGAAGAAATGTAAAAGATTGAATGTTATCTCTATGATGGACAGAAGCCAAGATGTAAGTAGCAATTTTTATATAAGGTTATAATGCATGAACTTCTCTAGAATGTGGTCCATTGGAAGCATGGATTAAAAACAGTTATGGCTTGTGGATCGCTCGATATGATTACAATATTGATTGGAATCCAACACAATTTCTTAACACACTATCATAGATTGTTGGCAGTGAAGGTGTTCGATGTAATATCCATGCTTTTTAGTTTGTTTAACAGTTTGCAGTAGGCTTGATAGCCCTAGCCCCATTTGGTTGGGTTATAGCCATTTTTTGCTTGTAATAGCAACTCGCATGTGGTCTACCCAAAAATGAAGCCTCTAACCTGCAACATCCAGGGATTTCCTAGAGTAGAGATATGACCCAAAACATCAGTTATGTTAGCACCCTAGAACCCCTAGGTGGCATAGGGCTGGATGTGGCTCGACGGTAGTATTAGATTAATACCCTAATTTTAATTAAGAGCAATTTTGTACTTTAGCTTAATGAGAGGAACCTAGGGTTAGTAAGCCCCCTCCCCTTATACTTACAGCCAATATCCCCTTCTCCCTTATCGTGATTGAGAGTGTGACTATCAAGAAAGACAAGAGGATAACGTTAGGGCATCAACCACAAGAGGATCCGAATCTTTGACTTTCCCCAGTCTTCAGTAGATGTCGATATGTTCCTTTGCTTTTCTTTTTTGCATCTAAAATTATTGTACTTTCCTATCATCTAGATTCTATTCTTGTTCAACGATCTCAATGAATTTAGATTAAATAATATGTTGAAATTTATTGGGGAAGAAACGAGACTACTTTATTGTATTGAAGAGAAAATTGCAATATATATTGAAAGTTTTGGATATAGTTCTCTCTTTCACAAAGAGAGTTTTCTATAGAAAATTCTAGATCTAAACTTAGGTTTCTAATTTAGGTAGTTTTGTCCACTAAAATTCAGTTTTAGGCACAACGACCTATCAAAATTACACATAAACTGCATTTTAAAGTTAAAATTACTCCTCAACACCCCTGCTTAATTTATAATTTTGAGATGCCTCTTGAATTTCTCAAATTTCTCTAATGTGACTATGAGGAAATCTAAAGGTTGATCAGTTGTACTGATATACTTCAAATCATGGTCTGCAATACTGAATGATATCGTCTGGTACGGGCAGTACATACCGGTTCGATAGGATACCGGTATGCGGATTACCCGCTACCGCTCGGTATCATTTTTTTTAAATAAAAAATCATTTTTTTTAATTTTTTAATAAAAAAATCGTTTTTTTTAAAATTTTTTTATAAAAAAATCGTTTTTATTTGTTTTTTTAGTAGGCGACGTTGTCAAGGCTCGGGTGACGTCGCCGAGGCGACTTCTCGGGCAACGTCACCCGAGAAGGGAGGCGATGTCTCCCCCGGCGACGTCGCACGGGCGACGCCGCTTTTTTCTTTTTTCTTAATATGCAACGTTGCCGAGGCGAAGCGAGGCGACGTCGCCTCGGGTGACGTAGTTTTTTTTTTTTTAATATGCAACGTTGCCTCAACGATGTCGCATATATAATTATATATATATATATAATATTTATAATTATATATATATACCGAACAGTACACCGAAACGTACCGTTCGGTATACGGTTCCGTACCGTACCAAAGAAGTATCGAAACTCCGGTAGGTACGAAATTGCGGACGTTGCTTCAAATATATCTCATCTTTGTTCACCAAGCCTTTAATGAAGTGGTGACAAAGTTCAATGTGTTTTGACCTTGTACAAAACATAGTATTTTTTGTCATTGCAATTGAAGACATATTGTCACAATAAATGGTTATTGGTTGTACTTGTAGTTGATGCAAATATGAGAGTATTCTTCTCTACCAAATAGCTTCATATTTTGTATTCGTAGCAGCAATATATTCAGCTTCAACAGAGGACAATGATATTAACTTTTGCTTCTTTAAGCTCCATGATATCACCTTTGTACCTAAGCTGAAAAGAAAACCATAATATTTTTTTAAGTCTTCTATAGAATTAGCCCATTCACTATCTGTATAGCCAATCAACTTGTTATCTTTTCCTTTCTTATATTTGATGCCTTGCCTTGCATCTTGCTTTCTTGAAGATATCTTAATATTCTTTTAGCTACTGCATAATGTATTTTGCTATAATCATTCATGATCCTTGGAAACCATACTCACAACATGTAAAATATCAGGTTTTGTATTTATAAGATAAATCAAGGAACTAACAAGGTTTTTTAAAGAGTGTTGCATCAACCATTTCAATTTCATCAAAATGATGTGGCTTTTCATTTAAAGTCATGGGAGTAAAAGCTGGTTTATGTATCGCTCGGGCCGGTATGAAACAGGTAGTATGTACTGGTCTGAGTGCCACTCAGTACGTGGGCTGCCCCCGGTCTAGTTCGCCATATAAAAGGGGAACCCTAAATCCTTAATAATTTTCATGTTGCCTTCGCTTGTCATGAAGTTGTGGCTAATGCCTTCACTTCTCTCTGCGACTTCTCACAATGATCGATGCCTTCGCTTCTCATGCAGGCTGCTATCGACAACTTTTGCTTACCGCCACCTTTGCTGCATGCCACAATGCATGATCTTTTCCCTAATTACTTCTCAAGTATGCCTCTTCTCCTTTTCCTCTTCTTCCTCTAGTATCTCTTCTTTCTTTCTCCGTCCTCCTTCCTCCTCTATTCCTTAACCGCCCCTTCCTCTTCTCTCTCTTTTTCTTCTTTTCTGAAACACTGATACATACTGCTATATCGTGTGTCAGTACGTCGGTACTAATCGGTACATACCAGTCTAATAGGTCATCGAAATTGGTTTGGTATTCGAAACGACAATCCTTGGTTGAGAAGAATACTCTCCCTTATTTGTAGTTTCTACTTGGTTGCCATTAATTTCATTTGTAATGATAAAAAAAGATCAAAGCACATTGAACTTTGTCATCACTTTGTTAGGGACTTGGTGAACAAAGATGAGATATGTTTGAATTTCATTAATACAAGTGATCAACCAACAGATTTCCTCACCAAAGCAGTCACATTAGCGAAATTTGAGAAGTTCAGGAAGCATATCAAAGTTACAAACAAAAAAGGGGTGTGGAGGAGTAAATTATAATTTCATAATGTAGTTTGTATGCAATTTTGATAGACAATGGTTCCTAAAACTGAATATTAGTAGGCAAAACTACCTAGATTAGAAGCCTAAATTTACATCTAAAATTCTTTGAAAGAGAGAACTCTATCAAAACTCTTAATCTATGTTGCACTTTCTCTCCAATGCAACGAAGTATTCTCATCTTTTATGTATCTAAAAGGATTAGATACACGAAAGAATCTTTTTAATGCACATGAAACTTACAAACATGCAACCCTTATTATTTGTCACATTGGCACTAAAACATAACATAAAGCAGAGGCAAGAAGATTTCTAAACTCTAATATAAATAATGAAAATTTTTTTTTGGTGAAGGTTGTTGTGGTACTTGATTAATAACAATAATATTTTTTGTTTTCATAATATGCTAAACAACTAAAACTAGCTCATCTAAGGAGGTAGTAGAGGACAACTTTGACCAAAAAAGAAGGGAATAGAATATTTCTTTTCTGCTAAAAAATAGAAGATGCAAGATAAATTCCTTGAAGATCAACTTCTTTCGAATGTAACCTTGCAATCACAGGGCAAATTAGAATGCTTTATACTTCGATTAGGTTATAGATTTCTTAAAAAAAGAAAGAGGGACTGAGCGCTTGGTTCGTGTAGGATTCGCTGATATCTCCACCTACTAACCTACAAATACAATTTACCACAACCTAGAAAGATCCCTTCATGCTTGCAATAGTTTATGTTATAACTTTTTCTCTAAAGCTTGCCATATTATAGTTAGTTGAGAGGATTAATAACTACTACTAAAATTGCATCCACAGACTAAACATAAAAGAATAGAAAATTTATTTTACCTTTCATACTTAGCTTGTAAAATAGATAAGAGGCTTATACTTCCAAATTTACTTGAGTTCAATCTGAACACCTTGTATGTTATAGTAACCATTGGCTTTCATGCCAAGGCAGTGATAATTTATGATTCCTCCAATGTTAGCCAAGCTTGAGTCTTAATTACAATGTAAGTGAAACTAAATATGATAGCGATATGGCATACTTTTTTGGTATGAACATCTTATTGATAACATATCTGTATTTGAAAACAAATAACTCGTTGATTAATGCTGTACCTAAAATGAGTTAGTAATTTTTAATTAATCTTTGTCAATTGATCGTAGGTCACAATCGACCAAGTAACTTCTAGAGATGCAAGTAAATGCTTAATGTCTATGGACTTGAGGTGCTAGTTGAATCATAATTAATAAACTATAATGGAGTTATTTACAAATATAGTTATGATTGGCTGAGAAAAGAAGTAGCATGATAAGGTAGAATAATTTGGAACATATACTTGATTAGGGAGTAGTGATTTAAATAGGTGCTCGGGCAAGGCGAGGCGAGGCCCAAGCACCTCGTGTGTGGATCAAACGACGCGCTTTAATGAGGCGTCGCCTGAGCGCTAGCCCGAACTAAGGCATCGGGCGCTTTGGGCGAGCGCCCAGTTCAAATAAGGCAACCAAACCACACTTTCAAGTCTGGTTCGGTTCAATAGTAGCTATTAACGTAGTTTCTTACCCTCAAAAGCCACCCTTTATGCCCACGCGACCCCGAGCCAACCCTAGTGCTGCTTCTGCCTTCGTCACTAACGCTTTCTGCCATTGCCTCCGTCGTATACGTAGTGGATTGAGCCTTCCTCTATCACCAACGAATAGGTCCGACAGCCTAGTAAGAGCCTGTAGCTTCTTTCTGTTGTCGCGCCGTGTGCAGTTCCTTCCACTGTCCAGGGAGAGGACCATACGTTCCTCCTTCACCGACGAATGCCTTCTAGAGCTTCCGTCGTTGCTATTGCTGGTGTCCGCAGCTTCCACTGCTGTCATTGTTGCCATTCGCAGTGCTGCCACAACTATCTTAAACTAATCCTCCGCTGCTACTATTGCCAGCTTCTTACACTGCCTTCTCACTGTTGTTGCTGTCACTTTTTACTGTCGATTTTCTTTTATCCCCCGTTGTTACTATTAACAGTTCTTTTCTCCCCCTCTAACTCCTGTTAACAGTAAGTAATATACTATTAACAATAGTTTTTTAATTTAATATCATATTTTTATTTAAATAATTATATATTTTTAATTATATTATATATTTTTTATATTTTAATATTTTAGAGCACCTCGCTTTGCTCGAGCGAGCACATAGTGCCTCAGGCATTTTGGAACCTTGGCGCCTTTTGATGCCTAGCACTTCTAAATCATTGTTAGTGAGTAAGTTGAACAAGGATTACCCAATGATCATCGTTTCGGGTATCAGACTTGTTTTGGTGATTTGGTTACATTGTTATATACCAGTCAGTATCAATGTATCATGTGTTGATACACCGGTATGTACCGGTGTTTCGGAGAGGAAGAAAATGAGAGAGAAGAGGAACGAGTGGTGGAGGAACAAAGGAGGAGGAAAGAAGAAGGGGAGGCAATGGAGAAAGAAGGGGAAGCAGTAGAGGAGGAAGAAGGAAGAAGGAAGAAGACAAGAGTGATGAGGGAGGAGAAAGAAGGAAGAAAATAGAGTGGTGGAGGAAGAAGAATATGGAGCTACATAGGAGGAAGAGAAGAAGGAATTAGAGGAGAAGAAAATGGGAGGGAGTGGTGGAGGAGAAGTAAATATGTACGAGAGAAATGGAGCTAGCATTGGGAGGAGAAAGAAGAAAGGAATTAGAGGAGAAGAGGAGGGCGTGCATGGGAGGGTATACGATAGTGAATGAGCTAGTGATGTCCCATGGTGGTAATGACGAAATGTACGAGAGAAATAAAAGGTTTTATTAAGCTAGCATTGGTCTCAGGAGTGAAAGTTGAAAGATTATTTGAGATAAAAATGGATTTGGTAATTAATCATTATTGTAAGAAATGTATTAATTTTTGAGGAAAAAAAATACAACTTTATGAAAATGACTTTATTTCATGCATGATTTGATCTTCTTGAATCTCGAGTTAGGTCATACCGACATGTGATGGAGAGCTTATTAGTTATGATCAAGCTCATTTAGCAAATTACCCAATTAAACACCCTTGAGGCCTAACTTTGCCAAATGTGAGATTATAAGGGGTCAATTCTCTTGCATCTTTTATTATTTGGCAGAAAAAGAAAGGTTCTATTCCTTTTTTTTTGTTGTCAAAGTTGTCCTATAATTCCTCCATGAATGAGCTAGTTTTGGTTTGCATATTAATGGAAATAAGAAGGGTTGCTTTTATTAATCAAGTACTTAACAACCCTCACAAAAAGCTTTTCATTGTTTGAACTAGAGTTTAGAAATCTCCTTGCGTCTACTTTATGCTATCTTTTAGTGCCAACATGACCTAAAAATAAGAGGGGTTGTATGTTTGCAAGTATTATATGCATTAAGAAGATTCCTTCTTGTATATAATCCTTTTAGAAAATATATCATTATCTAACAATCATAGCATGTATTTAATCTAAATTTATCGTGATCATAGAACAAAAATATGTCTAGATAATAAGTAAAATAATTTTAGATGTAAGAAAGGCAAAGGGAACAAATCCCTATATCATGATATCTATAGAAGATAGGGTAAAGCTAACGATTCATATGTATCTTTGTGTAGGTTGTCTTAATGTCATCCTTTTGTCTTACTTGATAGTCATGCTCTTAATCACAATCATGGAGGACGGGGTTAGGGGGCTAATCCTAACCTAGCTTCCTCACATTAAGTTAAAGTACAAAATTGCTCCTAATTAAAATTAGGGTATGACTTATGGCATTTGTGTGTGGGTATTTGTGTGCGATGAACTATCTTGTATCCTTTGTCAAACTATTGTTTAGAGCTTGCGAATTCTACCTTTGTACTCTGCATTGCCTATGAAGTGTTTGCTCTAGTGTTTACTTATAGGATTAAGTTTATGTTTTCCTGGAGCAACAATGATATTTTACTTGTATGCTTGCTTGTTCAATAATTAGTTTCCTTTCCTTGCATTTAATAAGGTTACGGGGAGAATAACCCTCGGCGGACAAATATCATAGGGGTGGACGAATATCACAAGGGTGTACGACTTAGGCAATCTAAGACAAGGTATGGTATTAAAACGGGACAAGCACACAAGCGGGACCTAGTAGCGTGACATAAAGGGTAGTACTGTTTTGGGGAAACAATTAGAGAGATATGGGGAATCTAGTTGCTTAATGTAGTTCGCATCTGAAATTGAAATTTAGAGAATTTGTGCGAGAGGCACCATGAGAACAAGTGAGCTAAGAAGAATATGTGTGCCACAAAGGTTGGAGTGGTTGATTGAGCTACAATTTGATGTCGTCAGCCTAACTTGATGGTGCTTAATGCAAGAGAGGATGCTTAGGAAAGGAGCCCATGTGAATCGGGGATGGGTTGATCGGCGACTAAAAGAAGTTTGTGTAAAGGCTTGCATTAGTAAATGGAATTGTCGACTTAAAGAATATGGTATTTATGTAATAACTTGTATACAAACAGGGTGTCTGTGGCTATCCTAAGGTGACCGAAACTCAATATCATATACCATGAACACTTTTTATTCTGCATGATAGAAAAATATACGTCTATGAGACTCAAAATTGTGATGACCTTATGGGCCAATGGAAGGACAGTACAGTATTTCGTTCTATACAAGACGGAGTATTCTCAAGACATGTTTGTCTTTAAAACTTACTTTCAAGGGAAGTATGTACCAAAAAAAGTTGCTCCAATTGGACAAGTCCTTGGAGGACGTCTTAAAATTTGGCGAATGATTCATATGCAACAGACCACACATTTCATTGAAATACCTCAAGACAAAAGCTCTATAAAGCTCAAAAGAGGTCGGAATCGAGTAAACGGCAAGGATACATCATAAGATCTCGCATGCGGAGGAGCATTGTTGAGGAGAACATTAGGCGTAATAGAGGGTTGACCCATGCAACAGTGGATGCAAGGGCCACCACCATTTTAATGCATATTGAGGTTCGAAGCAACTTGGGTTAGAATTGGTGAAGAACTCGAGCCCCATGAAGGGAGTCTATATAACAAGGTAATTGTTTGCATCGCCATGCAAGGGCAGACGCATCGTCCGACAGATACCGTAGTGCGCGGACCGCTCACCGGGGGCGACGCTGGTATCTCCGTGATCGGTTGATCGGAGATATATCGAGGCGTAACGGTCGAAATTTCGACCGTTATCGCCGGCACAGATACTTCGTAAGCAGTCGATTTCGACTGCTATCGATGGAATGTCAGACTCAACGGTCAATTTGACCCGTTGGAGCCCTTTCTCATGTCTTTTTAAACTCCTCTTTCCTCAATTTTACTCCATTTCATTCTCCTACTCTTTTACATAATCTCAAACTCTTCTAAACTTTACAAAACATTGATTTGTGAATTGAATTGAAGCTAATTTGGGAAGATTACGAGGAAGGACTTTCTAATCAAGAGGTATGTATTTACTTTCTTTAATTAGAGAGTAATTAAGATATTTAATATTATGATTAGTGTGTTTAGTATTGATTAATTTGAAATTAGAAGCTTATTAGGTCAAATATTTATATTTCATGCATATTAAATATTGAAAGATATTTATGATGGTAAAATAGGTTTAATTAGGTTTTATTAAAGTTATTTAATGCTGCGATTAGTCATTTTAGTGATGATTTAATTGAAATTTGATCGATTTTAGGTCAATTTAATGTTTTTAATATCTATTATGGTATTTAACATGTTTATAGTATTGAAAGAGAATTAATTAATTGATAATTAACTGTTAATCATGTAATTAGTGTATCTAATAATTATTTTATCATAATTTGAACTATATTAGATTAAAATTATGTATCTAATGTTTCTTTTATGTGTTTCACATATTTATGATGGTAAAATAGATTTAATTAGGTTTTATTAAAGTTATTTAATGCTGTAATTAGTCATTTTAGTGATGATTTAATCGAAATTTGATCGATTTTAGGTCAATTTAATATTTTTAAGACCTATTAGGGTATTTAACATGTTTATAGTGTTGAAAGAGAAGTAATTAGTTGACAATTAACTGTTAATCATGTAATTAGTGTATCTAATGATGATTTCATCATAATTTGAACTATATTGGATTAAAATTACGTATCTAATGCTTCTTTTATGTGTTTCACATATTTATGATGATAAAATAGGTTTAATTAGGTTTTATTAAAGTTATTTAATGCTGCGATTAGTCATTTTAATGATGATTTAATCGAAATTTGATCGATTTTAGGTCAATTTAATATTTTTAAGACCTTTTAGGTATTTAACATGTTTATAGTGTTGAAAGAGAAGTAATTAGTTGACAATTAACGTTAATCATGTAATTAGTGTATCTAATGATGATTTCATCATAATTTGAACTATATTGGATTAAAATTATGTATCTAATGCTTCTTTTATGTGTTTCACATATTTATGATGGTAAAATAGGTTTAATTAGGTTTTATTAAAGTTATTTAATGCTGTGATTAGTGATTTTTTATCGATATATGATCAATTCAATATATTTATTTGATTTAAATTTGGTAGAAGCATGACATCAAAGGAACAACAACATGATGGACGCTTGGTCTCATGCCAAAAAGTTAGATGGGAAGTAACATCATATGCAATGTAATTATTGTGATTACATTGGCAAGGGTGGAGGAATAACTTTCGGGTGAAGATGCATTTGGTGGCGGGTATCCGGACGTTATAAAATGCAAGAAGGTTCCAAAGGAGATTTGTAAATTTTTTAAAAGCAAGCTACAACAAGCCAAGGAAGATACATTAAAAAAGAAAGCAAGAATTGATGAAGAATATAGGAGGGCTACACAGAACGGCTTTATGATCAAGATGAGGGTTGCGGCGATAAGCCGATCCGAATCTCACATTGGAATTCGTGCATCATTGGAGCATCAAGATATGGTCAATGAAGCAATGAGGCATCGACGACGACTGACCACAATTAGAAACGGCAGCGTGGTAGTGGAATCCAGAGGTCGGCTAGCATGAGGCACCCAACCGCTCCTCAGTTAGGCCGAACTAGTAGCATGAGGCATAGTGGACTCGTGGTTTTATGAGAGGTCTTGGCAGGAGGTCCGCACGGATATTAGTGATATTGATCCGCAAGCCTATCCTTCACAAACAAATAAAGCAGAACGGATTGATGATGCATACACAAAGGAAAAGAAGCGAGATATTGGGAAGGCAATTTCAAAATGGTTCAACTTCCATAGATTCCAGCTAACACACCCAAGGTCCATATTATCGTAAACATGATCTCTTCTATTCAAAAGTCTGCTCGGGTATCAACCTCCAACACCAAAGGAGATTTACGGTGTGTACTTAGATGAGGAGGTGGCGGGCGAAAGATTGGATCAAATCCTCCAAGAGGCAATGGGACGAATTTGGGGTGACACGATGTGTGATAGTTGGGACAGAATAACAAGAATGAGTATCATTAACTTTCTTGTTTATTGCAATGAAGAGTGGTTTTTCATAAGTCAATTAATGCTTCGATAAAATACAAGATGCAAACTACATGAAAGTTTGATGGACACTATAGTAGAGGAGATCGGACCACAATATGTTGTCAAATAGTAACAAACAATGGAGCAAATTTCAAGAAGCGGTTTTACAATTAATGGAAAAAGAAATACATTGTTTTGGACTCCATGTATGCTCATTGCATAGATCTAATCTTGAAGGATATTGGTGAGTTGGACGCGGTCAAGAAATGTGTAGCTCGAGCACAATCAATTACAAAGTTTATATATAATCATCATTGGGTCCACGCTTTAATGCAAAAGTATGTAAGCGGTGAGATACTCCGACTGAGTCACTCGGTTTGCTACCAATTATATTGCATTAAAGTCATTACAAAGAAAAAACATGGCTTAAAGACAATGGTCACCTCACAAGAGTGGTGTGATTCTAGATATTCGAGATTAAGCGATGGAAAGAAAATAGAAAAGTCCATTCTTTCCTCTAGATTTTGGGACACCAAGCAGAAATCATAAAAGGTGTGGAACCACTTTATGTTATTCTTCGAAAGGTTGATATGGACAAGCGCCCACAGATGCCGATATCGAAATATATCTTGATTCAAGCAAAGAGATGAGGTCAGAAAGCATTCAAGGATGATTTTAAAGCCGACTCAATATATACGGATCATCGATCGTCGGACCATAGATTATATGGATCGGGATATCCATAATGCGAGTAAATTCATATTCGAATAAATTAATTTACTATTTTTTATATAATAAAAATCATACTAACAAAATTATGTCTTGCGTATTATCCGAACCCGGCAATTCAATATCGGTATGCTTCGGAACACAACATGATTTACTAACAAAGACTACGAAATGTTATATATCGGCTCTTGCCAAACACTACCGATGCAAATTGATGCTCTTATGGAGGGTCGATTATTTCGAGAAACAATTGGTTCATTTCTCGATGTTGTAGCGAGATCGTGTCGTTACACTATGGATCTGGTGAGGAAAAGTTACATATATTGATTATCAAATATCAATTATATTTGATGTTAATTATTTGTTATGCTAATAAATTTTTATTTATATTTTTTGCAATGAGTGGTGGCTACAATTTGGAGGGATGCACCACATTTAAGGAAGGTCGCCATTCGTGTACTTTCACAGCACGGCGACATCTAGCGGTTGTGAACGTAATTGGTCAACATTTGCATCACACGAAGATCCGCAACAAACTCTCATATAGACGGTTAGAGAAACTAGTATATGTCCATTATAACATGCGACTAAAGTTACGATGTCTTTGAATGGATAAGGAGCCGAGGAACCAGATATGATCCCATTGACCTCCAATTCTACAATGAAGATTCGAACCAATGTTAGATTGGGTTGAAGCGGCAGAAAACCAAGAGGATCCTCTACTTGATGAGGGGAGATCCTCGGCGTCCTTCGCGTTTTATCGAGGCAATAGAAGAAGAAGAAGTACAACATCAACAGTGACAAGTCCCCTCGATCACAACATGGCAGGAGTTCATCGAGTCAAATTGCTCGAGGAACAAACACCGAACAATCGCGCCGTCCGCCTAACGTGCAAAGGCAAAGGGAAGGCGTAGAGATCGCGTGATCATTGGAAAGAATCGAGTCGGTGACGAAACACATTCACAATCGCATTCAAAGAACCTTCGCTTCGGTCGGAGACACACAAAGAACACGAACAAGAGTGCCTCGACGGATGATGGCGGCGATGCGGGCAATCGTTGGTCTCGCTCTACACAACTTGAGGGTGGTGCATGGACCGAGGAGCAATATTTTTCACATGCCACCCAAGATTGGATCATGGAACTCGACAAGGTTCGTGAGTTTATGCGCGAAAGGGGAAGGGAAACCAGTGGATGAATTTGAAGCAGATCGATGAGCTTACATGATGTAGAGACGAACGAAGCTCATCGTATTCTGGCAAAGTCATATTATGAAGAATCATATGACCAATGCGGCAGTTTGGTGATAGTTGGTCATACTTCTCCCAAAGAACAACATGATACAGAGCGGCAGATCAAGAGCGAAAGTAGAAGCTCGAGATAGTCACCAATATATGCCTCATGAGCTTCCTCGGACAAATGTGATTCATGATGATCACTACGATCATCACCACATTGATGCACGATGGCATACGGTGTATCGACACTATGTCGTGGGATCAATTTCATGATTGGGTCCAACAAACATATCATATTGATATGCAGATGTATAGGATCGAGGACCCCGATCCACCACCCGTGAGGCACGCTGTTCATTTTGGTGGTAGAATTAGCAATCGGTATATCTACATATATGATTATTTAATTCATTTCAATTTTAGAGTTTATATTGTAACAAAATCGCCTAACAATTCAAATGATTTTTCTATAGATATTTCAATATTTACTGAAGGACAAACTGGAATGGTGAAATACCAACCTTGCACAAGACTAGTCCTTAAAGTCAGAAAAAGATATGTGATACTATTCTTACCTAATTTACATTGATTTTGCTAAACTTATTGTATTACTATATTTATTTCTAACTTAAAACCCTATCCTAATCTCTTTTTTATTTTCAGGTATTTTCGAGGAATTTACACCTAAATTAAGCGTGCATCGCTTAAGACGCCGGCAGATCGCTTGAGATGCAAATCATCGCATCTTAATCGAGCAACTCTCTCATGACCCAGACGATGCATGCGATATGGACCCTGCTATATAAAAGATGGATCATAGTGTGGAAGTACCAATTTCATAGCACTTGATGAAGGTCAAGGCAATAAACACTTGGCCAAAGAGAAAAACCATGTCGTTCCTTAGTTTCCTTTTTTTGGTGAGGAAGACTCATCTTATGTGGTACCAAAGTCAACGAGGAGCTTTGAGGCACACACCTTATATTGGTGAGGTGATCAATGGAAGGACTAAAATAGGCGACTGATTTAACTTGTAGTAGGAAGTTCGAGTCAGAAGGCCTTGACATGGAGTAGGTGGATGCTCATGAAGAATATACAGAAGTGTTATCGTTTGTGTTATCGCAAGAGAACTAATGCATGGTGAAGATTGTGCTAGAGGCAAAGACCCAATATCAAGACATTGGTGCAGTAATTATTAATGAAGTCAACAAAACTTCGAGAGCTACTAAGCGATGGACTGACGTAGAGCTCCCTTTCATCCATGGATGACCCAATTCCATGTGTTAAATTAGGTGGATTTTGGTCAATTGCCAAGAAGTGAACATAATTAGAAGTTTGGAGCTACATAGGAAAGGTTACAGTCTCCTGAGAGATTTGATCATATGGACGTATGATCATAGTTATTAGATAGACTTCTCTAGAGCTTATATTTGCTCAAGAGAGCCCGACACAGTCAGTGGACAAGGCTTGATATGCGAACATTGCTGCTAAAGACTCAATCGAGAATAAAATTGATGCAAGCCCTGCAACATGATAATGGAGGCTATGCATGGGTGTTGTAGTATGTCTTTCAATCAAATAGAGGTGAATTGTTTGGAAAGCACAAAGGTGTTGAAGTAGATAGTTGAAAGGGGCGTGAAAGGGGTGATGGGTCCACAAGGACTTGGTTACCCAAGGTTAAGCGCTAGTTAGAATTAAGGTGGACTCAGAGGGAGTGCCTTGATGCCACAATGGCACATCTATCGGTCGTTAAGAGAAGAGAAGGGGTGCAGATGCGAGGTGATGGATAAAAGAACCGTGGCCATGAGGGATGCCAAAGAATGATGAAGTTGGTACAGTCCTAGAGACAACTAGATATATCATAGACTTGCTCCAATTGGGGTGAAATTTTGCTATTTCAAGGTAACACATCTTGAATTTTGGAAGTTCAATGGCAAAGAGGATGTAACCAGCTTAGCATGTAGTTTAATGACAAAGAGGAGGTAGCCAGTTCAGCACAAGAAGTGCAACACTAATGGGTCTTGAGGAAGGCGAAAGCTAAGAGCAGGCCAAGGCGAAGGCGAAGGTAACCAACTCAGCACAAGAAGTGTGAGCAAAGAGAAGGCCAAGGCGAAGACTAGTAATTGGCTTGATGCATGGAGTACAACACTTGAGGATGTGAGCGAAGTCAAATAAACTTGACCTTCTTAACTTTTGAGAGAATGGGTGAAATCGAGTGCTCCATTTCTCTTAATTATGTAGTAGAGTTTTGCACATTTTTAAAGACCCTTCGAAGAGCACTTGAAAGACAATAATTATTAAATCCTTACCTGTGGTAATTGGTTCTACCGAAGGTAACTTATGGGTTATGGCTTCATTTCACACTATAGTAACATCAAAAAGATCAAAAAATGAAGGTAGTGCGAACCTACTTAGAGATGGTGGCTATGCAAAAGAGGATTCGTTAGGCAAATTTACGAAGTATAAGGCCTCAAAGTTTTAAATTGTGCATGACAATGCTCGTTAAAGCTCTAACAAGCATCTATTTAGTTTTATCGGTACAAGATGTTCGACAGACTAGCACTTAACAGAGAAGGCACATTTCCTTCATCAAAGGGGATTTATAGGTTTCAGTGTCCAATATTCAAGTTAGAGTCATTGGTGACTCGAAGCAGTATTAGCGAATCATAGTTGACTACTCAATAGTAGTGTCGAGAGACTAGCTGGGAGTCGGTAGGTGCATTGTCACTAAAGGAGTACTGAGGATGCAAGCAAAGAGATGTAGCATCTGTAAAGGCTTCAATGAGGACATTGAAGGAATAATTAGGGAAGAATGTATAGACTAATCGTAGTAAAGGTGTTTGATGTAATGTATGTGCTTTTTGGTTTGTTCATGCTTTAGGCAGCATGTAAAGGGCTTCAGACTTGGCAACCACATTTTAGATAGTTTTTGTGGTTGTTTCTTGTTTGTGATTGCATGTCATATGCGATCATCGGGCGGAGGCAAAACTATCTAAAAACGATGCCTCCAGCTTGCAACTTGTCAGATTTTCCTTTATCAAAGATGTGGTCCAAAACGTCAACCATCTCAGCATCGTAGAATCATGGGTGGAACAAAGTTGCATGGGGCCCTGAAGTAGTGTTGGGCCATCGCTTGGTTTCATCGAAGTGTTGGATGGGCACTTGTGCATATGGTACTTTGTGCGGATGGGCTGCCTTGGTTCTTCTATGGCGTGATTGTTCAAAGTTTGTATCTATACTTTGCATTGCCTATAAAGTGTTTGCTCTAATGCCTATTTGTGAGATCCTGAGTGTATGCGTCGATGAAGTGAGTGTATGCGTCGATGAAGTGAGGTTATGGGGAGGTTGTCCTTTTGCGGACGAATATTGAACTTAGCCAAGACCATATGTTGACCAATCGAACCCAAGCTTACCACCCAATATGTTGACCATATCTGGCCTAGCTACCCCTATGGCCCTATCATTTTTAGAAAATTTTTCCTGACAACTCTTTTTTTAATGCTTTCCTCCCTTGCCCTCTCCCTCTATCGTTCCATCTATTTCATGCATCTCCCTCACCTCTCCTACCAACCTTGCTTCTGCAACCCTGCTATGTCATCTTAGTCATCACCCCTCAGCATTGTGGCCATGCTGTTGTCATTGTCATTGCCTCACTTCATTGCCATTGTCATCGCTTTGTTTGCCTTCATTATTCCTCCTCCATCTTCTTACCTTCTCCTCCTTCATCACCGCCTTCTCTTCCTCTTCGCTTCTCCCTGTCCTCTCCTCTTCTAGCTCCTTTTACTCTTCCTCCTCTGCTCCTCTCCCTCCCTCTCTCCTCTTCTCTGTCTGCTCCTCCCCTCCTCTTCTCTCCCTCCTCTTGGTTTTAGCAGTACCAACTTGTATGGGGTGCTGATATGGCAGTCTGGAACAAACATCATATTGGTCTGGCTGCTGGCAGCGAAGATTTAAGACTTTGCATGGTACAAGTACTAGTGGAATTCCCTGCTTTCCAAGAAGCAAATGATTCGGGCTTTCATGATTTTTTATCATCTCTCAGAACTGAAGTTCGTATCATCCAACTTGGGATTTGAGTTTTTCGGTAATCCCTATAGTCATCCAGACAGTCCCTTATATTGTCATTTAGCATGTGCTTGTCCTGTGCTTTTTCTCTTTGTTGATATGCAGTTTAGGTTTATCACTCTGCAAACTGGCTTTATATTCTTGTTTCCTATGGACATACTCGCTGCCTGTTCTCCTTGTTGATGTTCAGTTGTAAATATTGGTTTATTTCTCTGGAAAGTAGCTAATAATGATCGTCTTTTTTTCCGCTAATTATTGTCAACTAAACTAGAATGCATAATATAAACTTATGTTTTCTTCAATTTCAGGATTTAAAAATGAAGTTGCATGTACATCATCTCCTGATTCTTCTCTAGAATTCTGCATTGTTCAAGACGCTGACCGACTTGATGCAATTGGTGCTATTGGTAAATTCCTTATATTTACGAGTTAGTACATCCTCTGCATGTTGATAGTGGAGGCAATGCCTTTGATCAAACTGACATAATCATGGAATACACATATCCTGCTGCAAGATGTAGAAAGATTATTTATGCGTACAAAGGAGAATTAAGTGGAAAGGAGACACGAGGTAATCAAGTCAGCAAGGATTGCCTGTTGATCATGATGCACCAGCTGTTCCCTGGATGGCATGTCATACTTGCATGGTGTCTCATGCAATGTTGAATGACTTGATACATACAAGGGCACACCATTAGTGGACCTTCTCTAGTAGTTTTGCGTCCTAGTTGAGTGTTATGTTGCAGAGTGATGTTAAATTGCATGTTCATTATTGTAAGAAATAAATAGAGGAATTAAGAATCAAAGAGAAAGGAACAAGGACAGGATCGTAAGAAGGAGATTTTTCAAGGTCATATGAAATTCTGCACTATCTATTATAAGGATGCATGGTCAATTGTTAGTATAATAATTTAACACATGGAGAGTATCCTTTTTCCACAATAGAATTCACTTGTATGGGCTAAGACAAAGGCCCAGTGTAAGTGTAATTCATGCAACTGATGACAAGAAAAGCAGCTGGATCTTACTCCCAGCTACTTATGGCAGCCTTATGTATGCTGGCTATTTGGTTTCTATTAAAGGGATACGAGATTCAGGCAGTTTCATCAGGCCATCTTCTTTGATGAGTGTTCTGGTAGCTCTTATTTCAATTGACAAACGTTGTAAACTTGATATGATTAAATTAAATCTAAACTTAAAGCATGCAGATGCTTTTTTTTTCATGGTTTGCTTCCTTTATTAGACTAACTCAAGTGAGATTGAACAATTCCATCCACAAGCACTTTTACTAATGTTTCATGCAAAAAAGTTATAGTATGTAGTTTAGTCATCTTTAGTTGTCCTAACTTTTTTTGATTCAATTTTCAAATATTTTTATTAATATTTTGGTTATGATTTTGATAATTTCTTTTTGCATTTATAAGTTTTAAGAAACAAATCAGTGATAGCCCTAATCATCACAAAAAAAATTGTTTTGTCAATTTGACTAACTTGGTCCTTCAGCACATCAACTTGAGGGATGGTGGCAGTGGGAAGAAAAGTTGGTTGAATTAGATGCAGTCATAAATTTGTTTCTTGAATGACAACTGGTAGCATCTATTAAACTGTTTCTAAACAAATCTGCAAGGAACTGTTTATTGCAAAAAAATTTGCTAGAAACTTGGAACTCTATATTGATCTGCTTTCTAAACAAATCTTCAAGGGGGACTTTTTATTGCATCCACACATGTAAACTATTATGTCTCACAGATCAGTGGTGGCAAAATTGAAAGTGAAATGTCTGCCCACAAACTAGTTTTGATCTACTTATATAATGACATGCTTCCTTGTCAAATTTGCCTAAATCCCATCATGGTTCTTGACGCTCACTTCATATCTTTTGTTGGAAGTGTTTTGATCTGTTAAATTGCAACCTAACATATTTTTTCATGAGTGGAGAAATCATAGAATATTGGCTAAGATGTTTTCAGTTATACGTCTTTCACATCACTGCTCACCTTCTTTTTTTCAATTATAGTATTACAATCCTTCAGAAATTTTTTTTTGATGTAACAACTTCTTGGTCGTTCCTATGTTTTTTATTAGAATTTAATTTGACATCAGTCAGTCAGATAATTGCATTAGATGAACAATGGAGGTAAAGACCCACAGTTTTGTGACTAGCGTGCATGCTTTGGAAACAAAAGTAACTTGGAAGCTTTCTCTATTCACTTGATTTCAGGAATTGCTCGGTGTTTCACATATGGTGGAAGTAAGAACCATATACTCTATGATCCTGAGATACCTCCAAGGCAGGATTTAACAAAAGAGAAGTATATGATGAAAGATGGAAAACAGACTTCAGTAAATCATTTTCATGAGAAGCTTTTCAAACTGAAGGATTTGATGAAGACAAAGGTATTGAAACTAGAAGTTTCATAATTGAAATTTGTTCTACTATTCAGAAATTATTTCATCAATCAACATAATACCACATTTGCAAACACGGTAGGGATCTTAATCCTTGAAGCAAATTCAACTCTATTCTGCCTGCTATTTTATATTTATTCTAGTTCCAAATTTCTTATGACTGGATACATTTATGAATAATCCAAATGGAACATGTATGTTTTATTGTCATGCATTGCTAGATGGGGAAAGTGTTCTGTAATTAAGCTGCCACTAGCTTTCTCTTTTGATATTCAGATCATTGTTTTGCCTCATTACTGTCACCGTTTACCAGATTGTCAAGGTTTCCATGTACATGTGCAGTGAACCTTTAAAGAAAAACCAAGATCCTAAACTTATGCTTCCATGTATTAAATATAATTGTCATCAACATTGGCATTATTGTGATTTTTGTTTCTACGCCAATTGATTGATTCGTCTTATCTTCTCTTTTAATTTATTTTAGGCTGGTAAAAATAGAGCAGAGAAAAGACACAAGTTCATGGAGGACTTCTTAGCAGAGTTCTATGAGGAATGGAGTGGGAGATCTTGAATTGCTATTCACCTGTAGTACTTTGCATACCTCTGGTTTGTTATTTTTTTTCTTCCAAGTATTTACTAAAAGTGAACTTCAATAAAAAGAACACCTACTTATACTGCCTGTACAGATACTAAGGCCTCTTGATCTTTGTGCAAGGTGCCTTCCAAGGATTCCATCTGGTGATATTTTCTTATTGACCGTGATTGATTGAAGGCTCTTCAAACTAATGAAGAAAACGTTTAACGACAGCTTGTGATATTTGTTTGTTGGTTGAGGAAAGGATATTGGATTATGTATCATCACATTTTCACAAGGTTGTAGCATCAACATGAACATTATGGGGACTTCACTTGACATTTTAGTGCATTGTCTTTGCTTTGGGTATCTCTGAGGGACAGTGGATGTTGCCGATGAGCCTGTTGAGGTCGGGCGTGAAAGCCAGCACCAGATGCCATGTGTGTTATGGCCGTTGGCAGGGGTATTCGGCTTCGCAATAATGCGGGATGAGAGAAGTGCCATCGCTGTATCACGAAGAACGTGACAACAAAAAAAATCATTAAAAGTAAGAAATAAATACAATTTAGTCATTTGTTATAAAAAATAAAATAATAATTAGAAAACAAAATAGCATTAGAGAAAGCATGTAATTTATTTTAAAATATAAGAGTGAATTTATGAAAAGAGCCCATCTTTTTGGGCTTTTTCTAAGCAACTGCCTCACTTTTTTGGTATTTTTCTAGTAGTGTTCCTGTTTTTCCTTTGAAAGGGCAGTCAGTCACCTATATTTATTCTCTCCCTTTTCTTATCGACCGCTCCATCAAATTGATTGGCTCTTAGGTTCCTACGGATCGATTCTCATGGTTCCTATGAAAATGTTGAAAATACTGCAGATCGATACAAAAATATTGTTTTTTTTTTGGGAGTTGAATTCTATATATGAAATTCTATATCTGATATTGTTGCCTCGAGGAGGCTAAATTTTGTTAGGCTATGATGAATGTTTCATATTCATATCATGCGGATCAAGAGTTTTTATATTTCACTATATTAGATTATTGGCCATTATAGTTTGTGCACTTAAATTCTTAGGTGCTGTCATCGTTCACTGTGTTAGACCAATAAACATACTAGGGGTTTAATTATGACTTCTACATATGACAAAATCAAAACTTTAAATATCTCAAAGAAGAATAACTTTCCATCACATCACTATTGCCACTGTACAGCCTATGACAATAGAATTTGTATACACTGCTTCTGTTGATTGAAAATCTGCAGTATTTGGGTTAAAAGTATATATGATGTTTGTTCAGAACGAAGGGGAAATACACCCTATTTGAGTTTATTGTAAGTTTTTTTTAACAATACTAAAAAACATATAACTCAATACAAAAATATCATAATTGAATTTTTATGAAATTATGAAAAATAAACTCAAAATCCAACAAAAGAAACTTACAAACGTTGTTTATATTTCAAATAGTTATGGATCTTGGTTTAGAAAAATCAATATGTAAATTACTTAGACTTCTATATGAGTTATAATATTTTTTAATAGGGCTATAATGTTTTTATAACTGAACAATATGAACTCAAAATGTAACAGAAATCAAATTATGAATATTAGTTGGGTTTCAAAAAGGTTTCACTAACAACGTCAAAGAGCTCAATTGGTCAGATTTTATAGCATTTCAAATGCAACTATGAAAGAGCAAAATTGTGCTCCAAGAAGTGTCATATGTCTCTTGGCATTAACAAAACACCACGACCATGCTTTCACTCGTAGTGTGTGAAATGCTCATCTTCTTTGAGATGATGAGCATTTTATAAAAACTTAGTATTTTTTACTAATTTTCTTTGATTTTCCTAAACCAAGATCCATAACTATTTGAAATATAAACAATGTTTGTAAGTTTTTTTTTTGTTGGATTTTGAGTTTATTTTTCATAATTTAATAAAAATTCAATTACAATATTTTTGTATTGAGTTATATGTTTTTTAGTATTGTTAAAAACACTATAGCTTAGTATAAAAATACTATAAATATAACTTAAATGTCCATAGGACCTATGAACCAGTTCGATTTGGCGGATCGATTCACCTTATCGACCAATCTATAACAAAAGTAAAAGAAATAGGGCAAAATAGCTGGCTATCTTTTCAAGGGATGTTTTAGGGAGATAGTAAAATAGGGGCTCTAATAGGAAAATACAAAAAAAGGGACACTTTTTGAAAATAAAAACCAAACAAGGGATTTTTTTATGCATTTATTTAAAATATAATATTGAAAATAAATTATCAGAAGTAAAAAATAAGTAAAATCTTATGGCACCATTTCGAAACAGTTTCTACTGAGCACAACACAAAATGTGATAATGAAAAGTTTCGGTTTAACACAAAGTTTAGAAGTATAACACTTGATAAGTTGTTCAAGTTGTATTAATGTTGTTTTGATAAAAAAATATGATAATAAAAAATTACTGAAAGTTCAATTTTGTACCATTTCATTGCACCATTTCAAAAACAAGAATCTTACTTAACATAATAATGTGGTATTGGATGTATAAATTTTGTATATTGGGAAAATGTAATAGCGAAAAATTTTGCTTAAAGTGAAAACTTTGCACGATTTTCTAATATCATTTCAAGAATATAAAATTTAATATTATATAATAATAAATCACTATAGAAGTTATATGAATATTATTTTGTAAAAAAATTATTATGGAAAAAACTATTTGAGAGTAGTAAGTGTAAGCATAAAATCATAATTATACTATTATATAAAACACATTTAATGCCAAAACATAAAATTAAATAATAATAAATCAAGTTTAGGATGCATATCTTTCGATGTAATTTAGAATACTTTTATTTGATTCCTAAAAATACAATATGTAGTTTGATATGTAGAACACAACAATATCGATCTATAAAGAGAACTAGACTCATCTTTTCATCTTTTTCTATTATTCATAGGATCACTATGAGTAATAAAATAGGAATTAAGGGGAGATAAGAATAGATTATGTATTGTATCATAATTCTTAGGAGATCCTATTTATTCATGGGCAAGATTAGAAGGTTTAAGTTATGGTTAAGAGAGTCTATTTCATTAAGATCATTTCTTAAAGAATCCTACCATAAGTAGAATTCTTTTTTATTGATCGATAACCATAATAAGAATTTATAATAAATCTTATCAAATTAAACAAGATCATATAATTTAATATTCTCTCACTTAATCCATAAATGGGTAAGATATAAAAAATAAAAATAAAATAAAATTTTATTTAAAAATAATTTTACCTAATTAGATTTTGAAATTTTTGAAAGGTATTTTACACATGATTATGAATTTTAAAATAAGTTAATAAGTCTAATAAGTATAATAATACTTCATTAAATCTGTTTATCAATATGAGTCAGTAGTTATTTGTCATCAATATCATACTCTATATTATGTATCATAATACTATTATCCTTCCTTAATATATTTTATAATGATCTTTATAATTTATCTTGTTAAGATAATCCTATTATCGCATTCAAATATAATATATATATATATATATATACATAAATATAAATAAGATAACATAAATAAATAACTTTCAATGAAAATTATCAATAATAATATCTACTTAAGCATATATCATCCTATTTTTTCATAAGTTGCTCATAAGCCCCATTTTAAGGATATGTTCTTTAAATACTTTAGGCTATAAAACTTTAGTAAATGAATCAACAATCATCAAAGTAGGGATTAGGCTCTTAATTGACCATTATTGTTTTTGGACTATTTCTTTATCTAACTCGTACTTTATTTCAATATACTTAGATCTACTAGTGTATTTATCATTCTTATTGTTGAAGACTACTATTGTTGATGTAATCCAATCAAATATTTGATTTAAGATTTAAATATTATTTCCTTACATGCTAGTATAAATTAGGGAAAGATAATCCTATTTCCTTGTTTGCTATTACGAATTAGGAAATACTTATTAAGCATTTCCAAATAAGATAAGATCATATTTGTCAATATATTAAATGAAAATAATTTATATTAAATAAATATAAAAATTTAGAAAATTTTCCTTTAATGGAGGTTCACCTCCTCCTATTTAAGGGGAGGGATTTCTCTCCTTCGTTCCTCGCCGAGCAAAACTCAACAGCGGGAGGAACGAGGAGTTTCATCTTGCTAAAAAGATGTAGGTTCTCCCTACTTTTCTTGAAATTAAAGTTTTTGTTTAGATTCTATGTTGAAATTTTTGATTGATATTAGTTTGAATTAAAATATTTTACCCTTTGGTACCTTTTAAAAGTTTTTATTTTTAAACATTATAAAATTGTATATGTTTTATGATATTGAGTTCTTAAGAATGTTATTTCATTTTATTACAGTTACCTTCTAATCTTATTCAGATTTAAATATAATATGAGTAGTTAAAAAAAAAGAAATTCTTAATCCTTTAGATGTTAAAATTTTTATTAGAAAATATTATTTAAAATTTTTATCCTTTTTAGATTTGAAATGTTATTATTTGATCATGTTGAAATTATTCATATGATTTCTAGTTCTTATTGAATTAAAAATATTATTTTCTCATGTTGAAGCTTATCATATCATTTATTTAATATGTTGTTATGTTTTGATGTATTATTATCAGTAGTGAATATATATTGTTGTAATTCAAAATTATGAAATTAGATAGGATTGGGTTAAAATAGCTTGCAGGCCAGGCCCTACCCATGGGTCGAGCTCTAGCCACTGAGTTAACCGGCCATTGACCCAATGTGGGTAGTCATGGGCTGAGGTTGGCCTAACCTGGCGTGATGCATGTACAGTCATGTACAGTGCACATGATCGATATTTGGGTCGGCTCAACCTAGTCCAATATTATGTAATTATTGGATTTGAGCCCAAATATTGATTGAACTAAACCAGACTTGATTAGTCTAGATCAATTCAGGGTGGTTTCGAATTGATTTAACCTTTCAAGTCAGTTTAACCTAAATTGAACCTAATTTAGTCTAAATTATACTAGTCTAGGGTGGTTCCAGACCAGTTAAATGAGGATTAGAGATCGGTCCAGTTAGGTTCTAGTGAATCGAGTTTGATTAGACCGATTTAACTAGGGTTCAAGTCAATTGGAGGCTATTTGGTATTATTGATATTGATATTATTGAAAAGAGATGTTTTGAATGTGTTGTTTCATCCCAAATAGACATGATTAGTATGAGATTATATTTCCCTGCCAAGAGCAGGAAGGGCGATTCCCTTCGGGGATTAGCGTGTCGTTAGACGTGATGGCTGGACGGTTCCTCCATCCGCTGTTGGGAGGAACGGGTCCCCACTTTGGCGGGTGAGGGACGCCACTCCATCCGCTGTTGGGAGTGTGATATGAGTTTGTCTCCATCCGTTGTTGGGAGAATCACAAACTCATCCCGTAGGATAAAGCCTCTCCATCCGCTGTTGGGAGAGTGCTCCTTCGGGTATTTGATATACGCCAATGGGATGATGGATTTTTGATTATGCATTTATTGACTTTTGGGGTTCCTACTCAGCGTTGCTGAATTTTCTTTGTTTTTGATTTTCAGAGCAGCCTTCCACTAGCACTGAATCAGATCCCAATGGAGAGCGGACCTTTCTCTACCGCTAGGTAGAGCCACTTGAATAATTCTCCGAATTAACATCACTATGTTTATTTTTACTCATGAATTGAGGAAATAAATAGATTGTAATAAATGTTTATGATGATGAATAAAGTGATGTTTACTTATTTGGCTCTGTATGTGTGGAAAGATATAATCCTGAAAAAAAAAAATCCAGGATGTGACATCTTTTTATGGTATCAGAGCATGGTCTAGGGCTTGTAGGTATTTAAGTCTCTTGATTGATTTTGACCAATGATTATCTTGACCTATTATAGGAGTAATGGAGCCAATTCAAGAAAATAGTGGCCCTATCACCCGTGGCGCTCGTGTTCGTAATGTTATTGGACTTCGCCCTCGAAGGGGTGTTCGAACAAACAATAACTTGGACGTTCCACGCACCACGGAGCAAACCCAATCCTCACATACACCTATCACTGATTATATGCCAGATTCTCCGACATCACAAAATATACCTCATGCACCAGCACCTATCAATGCTCCAGACGATGTACATGGAGTCCTCAATGCTATTAGAGGATACTTTGAGTGACAAGAGGAGCATGATAGAGCTCCACGAAGTGTAAGTAATACATTGGAACACTTTAAGAGATTGGGACCACATGTTTTTGAGGGCAAACTAGATCCCATCCTTGCTGAACGTTGGATTCGTCAAGTGGAGAAGACATTCGAAGCTATCGAATGTCGGGAAAATCAGAAGGTGCCTTTTGCTTCTTTCATTTTGGAAGGAAAGGCAGACACTTGGTAGACCTCAAAAAGGAGGATGTTAGAGTCTAGAGGTGATGTGGTGACTTGGGAACAGTTTAAGGAAGCATTTTATGAGCAGTTCTTTCCCGATTCAGTTCGCTTTGAAAAGCAACAAGAATTCCTTACCATCCACCAGGGAAGTAGAATAGTAATGGAATATGATCATTATTTCACTGAACTAGCTCAGTTTTCTCCACATATTGCCTTTAATGAAAATCAAAGAGCTCGTCATTTTGAGAGAGGACTTCGATCATCAATTAGAAAGTCTATTGCAGTATTGATTTTACCAACCTATGCTGACGTGTTAAATCGAGCTCTAGTGGTGGAGAAATTGGATAATGAACTACAACAAGCAAAGGACCGAAAGTGACCTTTTAATGCTGCACCATCTGCGTATGGGGGATCTCATTCTGGACCTTCAAAGAAAGGCAAGGGCAAACAGCTTGGGCAGCAACAGGCAGGAGCTCCTAGTAATTAAATCATTATAAGATGCTACTTTTGTAGAAAGACAGACCATGTTTCCACCTCATGCCCCACGAGACAGCGTGTATGCTTTTATTGTCAACAACCGGGACACATGTCGAAGGGTTGCCCTCGAAAGTAACAACGCCGAGCTCCACCCCAAATAGTTGGGCAACAACAGCTAAGACCTAGAGAGGGAGGTCAGGCGAGGGTCTATGTATTGACCCATCAAGATGCTGAAGCCTTAGGATCTATTATTAAAGGTATCATCACACTTTGTGGTACACCTGCATCTGTACTTATCGATTCAGGTTCTACGCATTCTTTTATATCGTCATATTTTGCTAGGAAACTACATAAGAATCCTGAACCAATGCATAATATGTTAATGGTAGCAACACCAGTTGGAAACTCCTTGATAGCTGATCAGATATATAGAAATTATATTATTACTATTGAAAGTCACGATTTGCTAGTATATCTTATTCTACTAGAATTTCAAGATTTCGATGCTATCTTGGGTATGGACTGGCTTTCAGCATATCATGCAAGTGTCGATTGTTTTCAGAAGACCGTTACTTTCTCACCTCTAGATCAACCATCTTTCAAGTTCATTGGAATTCAGGAAAAGCTCCCTCCTATCATATCAGCCTTGAGTGCTACCCAACTATTATTAAAGGGATGTCAGGGGTACTTGGCCTTCATTTCTGGAGAAGAATCTAAGAAGCCAGTATTAGAGGACATCCCCATTGTACGAGATTTTCCAGATGTTTTTCCTGACGATCTACCTGCACTACCACCAAATAGGCAGATTGAATATACAATTGTTCTTCTACCTGGCACCGCACCTGTTTCTAAGCCCCCATATAGAATGACACCAATTGAGTTGGAAGAGTTAAAGAAACAAATCCAGGAGCTTTTAGATAAGAATTTTATTCGACCCAGTGTATCACCTTGGGGTGCCCCTGTCCTATTTGTGAAGAAGATGGATGGATCCATGCGACTATGTATTGATTATAGGCAACTCAATCAAGTGACCATAAAGAATAAATATCCCCTTCCTCGAATTGATGATTTATTTGATCAACTTCAAGGTACTCAGGTATATTCAAAAATTGATCTGAGATCTGGGTATCACCAACTGAAGATAAGAGAAGGAGACATACAAAAAACAGCTTTCAGAACAAGATACGATCATTATGAATTCTTAGTAATGCCCTTCGGACTCACGAATGCACTAGCTACCTTTATGGATCTCATGAATAGGGTGTTCCACCCTTATCTTGATAAATTTATAATTGTATTCATTGATGATATCTTGATCTACTCCAAAAGTATGGCAGAACATGAATACTATCTTAAGACAGTTCTGGAAGTCCTAAGACAAGAGAAACTATATGCCAAATTAAGCAAGTGTAATTTCTGGCTCAATGAAATTATGTTTCTCGGTCATGTAATTTCGAGTGCTGGTATATCTGTTGACCCTCACAAGATTGAAGCTGTGACAAAATGGAAGCGGCCTTCTAATGTTTCAGAAATTAGAAGTTTCTTGGGTTTAGCTAGATACTATAGAAGATTCGTAGAAGGCTTCTAAAAAATAGCAGCACCTTTGACCAGGTTGACACAAAAGAATATAAAGTTTATATGGGATGACAAATGTCAATGAAGTTTTCAAGAATTGAAGAAAAGGTTAACCAGTGCTCCTATCTTAGTGATTCCTTTAGGGGGAGAAGGTTTTATAGTATATAGTGATGCCTCACTACAAGGACTTGGTTGTGTTCTAATGCAAAATGAGAGGGTAGTTGCTTATGCGTCTAGGCAATTAAAACCTCATGAGAAAAACTATCCTACTCATGATTTAGAGCTAGCAGCTATTATTTTTGCATTAAAAATTTGGAGGCACTATCTTTATAGACAAAATTTTGAAATCTTCACAGATCATAAGAGTCTCAAGTATATTTTCACACAAAAAGATTTAAATATAAGACAAAGAAGATGGTTGGACTTTTTAAAAGATTATGATTTTAATATCAACTATCATCCTGGGAAGGCTAATGTAGTTGCTGATGCCTTGAGCAGAAATACTTCTAGTCTTGTAGCCTATATGAATATTCAAAGGAATTCTATGATGACAGAGTTAGTAGACTTAAAACTTAGACTTTTATTGAAGACAAATAAAGGTTTTCTTGCATGTCTGATGGCACAATCATATTTAGTAGAAAGGATTAAAGAAGGTCAGAAGGAAGATCCATATCTCCAAATGATAGTTAAGGAAATAGCTCAAGGAGCTAGACCCGAATTCCTCCAAATCGAAGATGGTTCTATTACATTCCGCAACAGTTTGTGTGTTCCTGAAAGTCATCTAGTAAAGATGCAGTTGTTGGAGGCACACCGATCAAAATTTAATATCCATCCCGGAACTACCAAGATGTACCGGGATTTATGCCAAAACTACTGGTGGCGTGGTATGAAGAGAGATATAGTAGAGTTTGTTTCTAAATATCTTATATGTCAACAGGTGAAGGCAGAACATCGAGTACCTGCTGGAAAATTACAAAGGATTTCAATTCCGGAATGGAAGTGGGAGCAAGTCACTATGGATTTCATAACAGGATTACCCAAGACTACGAAAGGATATGATGGAATTTGGGTAATAGTAGATAGACTTACTAAATCTGCTCACTTTCTCCCTGTTAACAAGAAATATTCATTGGATAAATTAGCATGTTTATATATTAAGAGATTATTCGATATCATGGGATGCCAGTTAGTATTATCTCAGATAGAGATTCAAGGTTCACCTCTAAGTTTTGGGGAAGCCTACAAAAATCTTTGGGTACATAGTTAAAGTTTAGTACAACATTTCACCCCCAAACTGATGGCCAATCTGAAAGGACAATACAAACTCTTGAAGACCTCTTAAGAGCATGTACTTTAGACTTTGGTGGAAGTTAGGATATGCACTTACACCTAATTGAGTTTTCTTACAATAATAGTTATCACTCGAGTATACAGATGGCCCCGTTTGAAGCTCTTTATGGGAGAAAGTGCAGATCACCTGTATATTGGGATGAGGTAGGAGAACAAAAACTTTTGGGACCTCAATTGATTCAAAAAGATGCTGATAATATTCGAATTATACGTCAAAGATTATTAATAGCTCAAAGTCGTCAGAAAAGTTATGCAGATCGAAGATGAAGAGATCTAGAGTTTAAAGTTGGCGAACACGTCTTCTTAAAAGTGTCACCAACCAAGGGAGTTATGAGGTTTGGTCAAAAAGGAAAGTTAGCCCCTAGATTTATAGGTCCATTTGAGGTCTTACAAAAGGTCGGGCCTGTGGCGTACAGATTAGCATTGCCTCCGGTTTTGGCTAGCATCCATGATGTATTCCACGTGTCTATGCTTCGAAGATATATCAGGGATCCATCACATGTCATATCTTACCAACCTCTACAATTGAGAAACGATGCCACTTTTGCAGAACAACCAATCCAGATCTTGGAAAGGAAAGAACATGTTCTAAGAAATAAAGTTATACCTTTGGTAAAGATTTGTTGGCAACACCATTCAGACCAAGAGGCAACGTGGGAAAGAGAAGAAGATATGCGAGAGCAGTTTCCTCATATATTCTCTTGAGGTAAGTAAAATTTGGGGACCAAATTTCTTATAGGTGGGGAGAAATGTAATCAGATCAAATATTTGATTTAAGATTTAAATATTATTTTCTTACATGCTAGTATAAATTAGGGAAAGATAATCCTATTTTCTTGTTTGCTATTACGAATTAGGAAATACTTATTAAGCATTTCCAAATAAGATGAGATCGTATTTGTCAATATATTAAATGAAAATAATTTATATTAAATAAATACGAAAATTTAGAAAATTTTCCTTTAATGGAGGTTCACCTCCTCCTATTTAAGGGGAGAGATTTCTCTCCTTCGTTCCTCGCCGAGCAGAACTCAATAGCGGGAGGAACGAGGAGTTTCATCTTGCTAAAAAGAGGTAGGTTCTCCCTACTTTTCTTGAAATTAAAGTTTTTGTTTAGATTATATGTTAAAATTTTTAATTGATATTAGTTTGAATTAAAATATTTTACCCTTTGGTACCTTTTAAAAGTTTTCATTTTTAAACATTATAAAATTGTATATGTTTTATGATATCGAGTTCTTAAGAATGTTATTTCATTTTATTACAGTTACCTTCTAATCTTATTCAGATTTAAATATAATATGAGCAGTTCAAAAAAAAAAAGAAATTCTTAATCCTTTAGATGTTAAAATTTTTATTAGAAAATATTATTTAAAATTTTTATCCTTTTTAGATTTGAAATATTATTATTTGATCATGTTGAAATTATTCATATGATTTCTAGTTCTTATTGAATTAAAAATATTATTTTCTCATGTTGAAGCTTATCATATCATTTATTTAATATGTTGTTATGTTTTGATGTATTATTATATATATTGTTGTAATTCGAAATTATGAAATTAGATAGAATTGGGTTAAAACAGCTTGCAGGCCAGGCCCTACCCATGGGTCGAGCTCTAGCCCACAGGTTAACCCAGCCCAGCCCAATGTGGGCAGTCATGGGCTGAGTTTGGCCCAACCTGGCGTGATGCATGTACAGTCATGTACAGTGCACATGACCGATATTTGGGTCGACTCAACCCAGTTCAATATTATGTAATTATTGGATTTGAGCGCAAATATTGATTGAACTAAACCAGACTTGATTAATCTAGATCAATTCAGGGTGGTTCCGAATTGATTTAACCTTTCAAGTCAGTTTAACCTAAATTGAACCTAATCTAGTCCAAATTATACTAGTCTAGGGTGGTTCTAGACCAGTTAAATGAGGATTAGAGATCAGTCCAGTTAGGTCCTAGTGAATCGAGTTTGATTAGACCGATTTAACTAGGGTTCAAGTTAATTGGAGGCTATTTGGTATTATTGATATTGATATTATTGAAAAGAGATGTTTTGAATGTGTTATTTCATCCCGAATAGACATGATTAGTATGAGATTATATTTCCCTGCCAAGAGCAGGAAGGGCGATTCCCTTCGGGGATTAGCGTGTCGTCAGACGTGACGGTTGGACGGTTCCTCCATCCGCTGTTGGGAGGAACGCGTCCCCACTTTGGCGGGTGAGAGACGCTACTCCATCCGCTGTTGGGAGTGTGATATGAGTTTGTCTCCATCCGCTGTTGGAAAAATCACAAACTCATCCCGTAGGATAAAGCCTCTCCATCCGTTATTGGGAGAGTGCTCCTTCGGATATTTGATATACGCCAATGGGATGATGGATTTTTGATTATGCATTTATTGACTTTTGGGTTCCTACTCAGCGTTGCTGAATTTTCTTTGTTTTTGATTTTCAGAGTAGCCTTCCACTGGCACTGAATTAGAACCTAGTGGAGAGCGGACCTTTCTCTACCGCTAGGTAGAGCCACTTGAATAATTCTTCGAATTAACATCACTATGTTTATTTTTACTCATGAATTGAGGAAATAAATAGATTATAATAAATGTTTATGATGATGAATAAAGTGATGTTTACTTATTTGGCTCTGTATGTGTGGAAAGATATAATCCTGAAAAAAAAAAATCTATGATGTGACAGTTGAAGACTACTACGTTGTTATTACAAAACATCTTCAGCAGCTTAGTGAGTTGATCGCACTAAGTCTTAAAATAAAATTTAATAGCTATAAAACTTAATTTATGGCCTTAAAGTATACTACAAATTTAGCTTTCATTATTGATACTGCTAGTTACAAGTGTCTTGTAAGTTAATCACGTGAGTGATAGGCACGTGTGATACATTACATAATCTTTTTATTTAATATTTATTATTATATTTTCTCACTTTATATTGGATAATGAATATATATATTGTAATGTCTTTGGATCTATGTAAAGAGAAGTGGATCATGATGAGATCATGCTAATGAGACTAATTCTTTGTCTTTAAATATAGATTACTAAAGATTCTCGGTCATAGGCTACTTAAGAGGACATCGAGATGACCAAATAGATCGATGTCTATATACTCATCTATATGATGGAGGCAACTAGTCTCATAGCTACCTGTGTGGGGACACTAGAGAATAGTGCAAGTGCTCATTGGAGAATGAATTCACTGAATGATCTACTTATGGAATGCTGGATGGTTAATGATACCTCATCGTCAGATAGTGATTTTGTAATCTTAGTTATATATATGGTCCTTAGACCTAAGACATTGAGGATGTCTTGTTTGAGTACTCCATTCTTTGCACTAGATTTATAGGTCTGAAAGTTTCAGATCTAGTACAGATGATTATTGGGAATGACAGCTAATTTTATAAAGGCAATTAGATATCAATAGAGGATCATCCACTCTCATAATCATGAGAAGAATATCCTATTGAATCTCAGATTTCGATGATGAAACCAATTTATAGTTGTTATGATTTGATCTATGTTTTGAGTGATGTAGGACTAGCTTCAATCAGGAAGAGATAATTAAAGCAGGAGGAATCAAAAGTTTGGCCGGAGTGGAACATATCAAAAGATTGGACGTCGAGTTGGAGGATCGATCAACGTATCAGCAGAAGGCTTCAAACGATGAGTTCGAGCATCGGGCCAAGAAGAGCAGACATTACGCTAAGGAGATCGGAGTTGCGGAGGTCAACTGACTGATTGGGTAATAGGCCACAAGAGAGGATAATTCATCGAAGAATTAGATGAAGCGCCAATGAACCAATGACATGTTGGATAATAATTAATTCAAGCTTTATAATAATTATCTAGATCAAAATAGATTTAAATTATAATTGGGTTAAAATTATGCTAACTTAATTAGGAGCAAATTGGGCCTATGTTTAGGCTGTGTTGGGACAAGTGAAAGGCTCAAACAATGACCCAAAAGGTGGGTCAAGCAGTGGCACCAACAGAACATGCGATGGAACCATCGGTAGCTCAGTCTTCGAGACACAATCTCTAAGACTGTGTTCCCCGATGGTACCGCCTAGTGTTAGAGCAGACTGGGTGGTGGTACCATCCACCAAATTGGATGGTGGTACCACTAATACCCCGAAATCAAGGGATGTTTAAAATTTTGGCTCTAAATTTGAATCCATTTGGAGTCTATAAATACCCCTCTCATCCCTGGTTAGCAAACACAAGCACTGAGAATATAATAGTGGGAAAATGATATTGTAATCACTTGAGAGATCCCCTCCTCTTGTTCTAGTTTAGAATTTTATTTACAGAGGAGTGAGTGCTTGTAAAGGTTGTCTCCTAAACCTAAAAAAAGGAGAAGAGGGCTGTAAGAGGGTAGTTGGTCTTTGCCCATTGAAGGAAGACCATTAGTGGATGCCGATGGCTTCACCGAAGGAGGAATCAGGAGTGGATGTAGGTCGAATGTCTGAATCACTATAAACTTTGGTGTGTTCTTTCTTTGCTGCTTCTTTTTTTTATTTAGCTGCTCTCTTTACTTTACATTTACTCTAAGTCAATATCTTTTCCTATACAAACTTAATCGTCAAAAGTTTTTATCAAATGAGTTTTTCGAATCAACAAATTTTATCGTTACACTAATTCTCCCCCCCTCTTAGTGTCGATTTCGATTCTAATAGTTGGTATCAGAGTCAGTTTATTTCTTGTTTGGTCTAACACCTAAGAGAAATGACTCTTTTCAGCTTCAAGAGGGTCATTCTATTATTTGTCCTCATATGTTCAATGAGAGAGATTACACATATTGAAAAACTTGAATGAGAGTTTTCTTATTTTTTTTGGATTTGAACTTATGGAATATTATCAAAAATGATTTTCAAAGTCTTCCAAACTAATGAATAATTGGAATGATTTAGACAAAAAGACTTTTTTGTTAAATGCAAAAGCTATGAATGCTTTATTTTATGCTTTAGACAAAAATAAATTTAATCATGTTTCTATTTATGAAACTGCATAAGAGATTTGACATACTTTTGAAGTCATACACAAAGGCACTTGTAGGGTTGAAGACTCGAAAATAAATCTTTTAATGTATTATTTTAAATTATTTCGAATGAAACTAAGTGAAATTATTGGTGACACGTACACCCATTTTATAGATGTCATTAATAATTTAAAATATCTTGATAAATATTTTTTTTAATTTTAATCTTATTAACAAAATACTAAGATCCATTCTAAAAAGTTGGGATCCGAAAATAACCATAATACAAGAGACAAAGGACCTAAATGACTCTCCGCTTGAAGAACTTATCGGGTCCTTGATGACTTATGAAATGACTTATTTGGCACATGATGAATATGAAAACCATCTTCCAAAGAACAAAAAGGATTTGACACTTCGAACTATAGAAGACCACTTGAGCGAAAGCTCTAGTGATGATGACATAGAACTTTTGATAAAAAAATTCAAAAAATTCATAAAACAAGAAACTAAAAACATAAATGAACTTAAAAAGAACACGATAACTTGCTATGGTTGCAATCGATTGGGGCACCACAAAAGTGATTATCCACAACTGAAGAAGAAGGTGCTCGTGCAAAAGAAAAAGAAGACATTCAAAGCACTCAAGGATGAATCAAGTACATCCGAAGATGAGGTAAGTAACTCAATCGATTCTATTTTACCCTACCATGAAATTACTTAGTACTTTTCATGATAAATTTAAATTAGTTAAGAAAAAAATTATCATGACAATTGTATGTTTTATGATAATGCTTATGCACCTAATAAGATTAATCCTATGTATGTTTTAAGAAGCATTAATGTGTATCTTGATGACTTTTTTGATGAAAATTATTTTTCGATCTTAAACATTGATACATGCTTTTTTTTTTGGCATAAAAGACAAAGACATGCCTATATGAAATAAATCACATAAATTGAAACAAATGAAAAAGAAATGCATTTTCTCAATCTCTATCTTATTGAATTTTTGTCATAGAGATCCTTAATGATGAATCTATATTTGTTATTTATGAATCTCTTGAAAGTGATTTTGATGATTTGTCAAATTGAATGAGTTAAAAATAATGATGAATGTTTCAAAAATAAATTTTTGTATCATGTTTGATGATTTTACATTTTGAAACTATACATGATGAGTTGAAGTAATGATGGTTTGAATGCATGAATCGACAACCTTTTTATCACACGAATCATGATTCCATTTGATACTCGAAATTTTTTCATGATCTTGATGATTCGATATTTCTTATGCATGAACCAATTTCTCCTATGTTTCTTCTTGTCATTTACTAAAGAGGAAAATTTTCTAAATGAATCATAAAATTTTCAGAATCATAACTTAAATTTCTTATAATTCATGATGAATTGAGATATATTATGCATGAATCAAGATCTCTTCTTTGTTTTCCTATGATTCTACTTGCTATGTATTAAAGAGAAGCATTATTGAAATCATGATCTTGATTCTTGCAATTATAATTTGAATTTTCTTTGAATGAATCAAGATCATTTTATATTTAAGAGGAGATTTGTCAAAATGAGTCATGTTTTTTTTGTATTCATGATTCGATATTAATATCTTTCATGTTATGATTTATTTATCTCACATGACTTCCTTATAATCATGAATTGCATAACTCATCATCAAATTGATCACTCTTGATGCAAAATGATCTTTGTCATTAATATTTATCATGATTTGAAAATTGATATAAAAATGTTACAACATTGTATTCTTCCCCTCTTTTTGACAATGACAAAGGGGGAGAAAGACTTGCTAGCTCAAACATTGCAAAGGAAGGAAAAATTGCTAAACCTTCACATTCTTAAGAACTTGCTAGCTTGTATATCGCAAAGGGAAGTAAAAAAATTACAAACTTGCATATCTCATAAGAGAAGCAAGAATTACTAACTTGCATTTCTCAATAGAGAAGAAAGAACTTATACGCTTGTATGATCTAATGTGATGGAAAATTTGCTAAACTTGCATATATAAAAAATTTGCTAGATCCACTTCTCTTTTTTGCTGATAACAAAGGGGGAGAAATAATGATGATTTGAATCATGCATGATATAATGTACTTTTATGTCTTGAAATATTATATGATTTCTTGATTTAAAGGATCCATCAATATGACATATTGATAAGGGAAGTTAAGGTTAACTCCATCATCAATCGATTGTCATCATAAAAAAGGGGGAGATTATTGAATCTCAAATTTTGATGATGAAACCAGTTGATAGTATTTATAATTTGATCTACATTTTGAATGACACAGGACTAGCTTCGAACAAGAAGAGACAATTAAAGTAGGAGGAATCGGAAGTTAGGTTAGAGTGGAATATGTCAAAAGATTCCACTGCCAAAGTTGGCTCGATGTATTGACAGAAGGCTTCGGATGATGAGTTTGGGCATCGGGACAAGAAGAACGAACATTGTGCTAAGGAGATCAGAGTTGTAGAGGTCAACTGACCAATTGGGCAATATGTTACAAGAGAGGACGATGCGCCAAAGAATTGGACGAAGCGTTGATAAACCAGTAACATGCCGGACAACACTTGATTCAAACTTTATAATAATTATCTAGATCGAAGTAGGTTTAAATTGTAATTGGGTTGGAACTAGGCCAACTCAATTAGGGACCAATTGGGCCCAAGAAAGACTCAAATAGTGACCCAAAATGTGGGTCAGGCAGTGACACTACTAGAATAGGTGATAGAACCACTAGTGGCTTAATCTTTGGGAAACAGTCTCTAAGATTGTGTCAGACAGTGGTGCCACTTGACTAGGTAATGGTACCATCTAGTGTTAAGCAGTGGTACCACTAGACTAGGTGATGGTATCACCTAGTGTCAAAGCAGACTAGCGGTGGTACCGCCAGCACCCTAAAATATTGAGGTGTTTTGAAATTTTGGCTCCAACTTTGAATCCATTTAGAGTCTATAAATACCTCTCTCATCCTTCGTTAGCAAACATAAGCATTGAGAACATAATAGTGGGAAAACACTATTATAATCACTTGAGAGATTCCCTCTTGTTTTAGTTTAGAATTTTGTTTAGAGAGGAATGAGTACTTGTAAAGGTTCTCTCCTAAACCTGAGAAAAGGAGAAGAGGGCTGTAAGAGGGTAGTTGGTATTCACCTATTGAAGGAAGACCATTAGTGGATGCTAGTGGCCTCGACGAAGGAGAAATGAGGAGTGGACATAGGTTGGACGATCGAACCACTATAAATTTTGATGTATTCTTTCTTTGTTGCTTACTTTTATTACTTAGCTACTCTCTTCACTTTACATTTACTCCAAGTCGATATCATTTCCAATAAGGACTTAATCATCAAAAGTTTTTATCGAATGAGTTTTTTAAATTAATGAATCATTATATCGTTGCACTAATTCACCCCCCCTCTTAGTGTCGACTATGATCTTAGCATAACATATCCTATGTATTCTTACTCTGGCAAATCCTTTATCAGGGTCAATCGGATTAAGAGAATCCGATAAGAGTAAGACTCGGATCGATTTTATATGGGCCTAATAGCACTATGCCTGATATATGAATTATGAAATATTAGATGGATGAAAGACTATAGATATATAGCGATTGAGGATAAACAGGTCCGATATGTTAGATCTCTCTGTACCATTTGGGGATTAAAGCATAGTGGCCTAGTATGTCCATAGTCGATGAGTTGAATGAATTATTATAGGGATAATAATTTACTGAGTCAAAAGGAGTTTTGATAGGTGCAACTCATGGCTAGCTTGGTATTAGGCCTAGAGGATCACACACATATGGTGGACAACATGATGAATAAAAGATTAGATATGAAATATCCGATAAGCCCTTGTTTTAATAGATTCTTGGGAGAAACCCAATAGAGCTTAGGATAGTTATTGAATAGAGATTCAATATCTATTAAGCCAAGGTTAATTGGATGGAGATCAAATACCCACTAAGAAGGATCCATTAGGGTAAGTTAAAGGAGGATCTCTATAAATAGGAGTTAGGACTAAAATGGTTATAAGTTAGACCTCTATTGCCTCTAACCTCCTTATCTCCTCCCCCCTTCTTCCTTTAACCAATTGCTCCCTCTTTGGTGTGAGGGTGTTGGTTGTAGGTGCTCTCTGTAGTTCCAGTAGTATGTCTGGTCCTTAGACTTGAAGCACCAAAGATACCTTGTTTGAGTACTCCATTCTTTGACGCTGGACTTATAGGTTTGGAGAGCTCTAGATCTGGTATAGTCAATTCTTAGGAATGATAGCCAACCTTACGAAGGCAATTGCATGTCAATAAAGGATTATCCACTCTCAGTATTGTGAGAGATATATCCTGCGTGTGCTCGCTTAGGAAAAATCCCTGGCCAGGGTCGTTTAGATTGAGAGAGAATGAGTTCTCCAAGAGAATCTGATTAGAGCGAGACTCGAACAGGATTCCCTATGGGCCTGACTTTACCATGTTCAATATATAGTCTTTGGGATATTAGATAGATGAGGGACTATTGATACATGGTAATTGAGGATAGACAGGTCTGATGGATTAGATACCCCTATACCGTTTGGGGACTATAGTGTAGTGGCCTAGTACATCTATAGTCGATGAGTCGAGTGAATTATTATGGAGATAATAATTTACTATATCAGAAGGTATTCTGAGTTAGAAGGAGTTCTGACGAGAGCGACTCACAGCCAGCTCAGTATCGGGTCTAGAGATTCATACACATAAGGTGGATGTTATGACGAGTAGAGGTGTGGATATGAGATATATGCGAAGCCCCTAGTTTGGATCTTGTGGATGAGATCCAATTGGGTAATTGGATGAGATCCAATTAAATGATTGGATAAGATCTAATTAGATGAGATCAAATTAGATCCTGTGGATAAGATCCAATAAGATCCAACTAGATAGAGATCTAGTGTGAACAGGATCTATTAAGGATAAGCTTCCTCCACCTTTATAAATAGGAGGAATCTCCTGGTTCATAGGTTGAGAGCTCTTGATAGTCATCCTCCTATTCTCCTCAGTCTCCTCTCCTCCTCCTTGGCCCCGACAGCCTTGTGGTGTACATGGAGAGAGATCCCACGATGATTTGAGGAGCATCGTTACTGCATCCGCTATGTGGATTACTACTCGAGAGGAGTACACTAGTACTCCTTCATCCTCTTAATCAGATCTAGAATTTTCGGGGATATATAATCTCCCTAGGTAACGCTTTTGATATGATACATGTGGATTTTTTGGATTTATGATTTTTGCGTACCAATCGTCGCACGATGGCCAAGTACGTAACTATGGGAAATCCAATCTTGTTTTTGTTTTCTACTATGCATAAGATGCCGAATCTCCTGATTTCCCAATAGAGGGGACAACAAGAGGGATCGATCCCTCCTTGTGTGTGGTTGCATGGCGGTGCATAATCGCGAGGAAAGAACGTGCTGCATGAGAAGGTGCATCGTCACTGCATCTATCGTGTGGATCACCACTAGAGAAGAGTCTGTGAGAACTCCTTCATCCATAGACTAGGATCTGCAAGCTTAGGGGATATACAAGTTCCCCTAGGTGAGAATGTTTCAACCATTTTATGCAGTTTTTGGTTTCATGAGTTTTATGCTCTCGATCTTCGTATGACGTTTCGATAAGATTATTTTAGCCAATCAATTTTTATTTTTTCTTTCCACTATGTATGTAATACTCCCCAAAGTTTTTTAATAGTGGTATCAGAGCCAGGTTGCTCCTATGAAGATCAGTTATTAATTACATATTGTGTTGAATCACGTAGAATCGATTTCTTGTAAACAAGTTGTGCTTTCATCGATTTGAGATTTGAACAGTGTAGTTTTTGGCATATAAACCATTATGTCACCCAAGGACTTTTGGACATCAGATTTCATAGGGAAGGAGGGCAGCAAAGGCCGATTTGGCTGAGAGCAGTATTGATTGCTCTCAGCCTGGCCAAAACTGCCATGGCTGAGGGCCCCCTAACGAGAAGCAACCTGGCCACCAGGGGCACCTTACCGCATAGATCTGCAAAGATTTCAAAACTGGATTAAGGGTTAATCTAAGTATAATTGATTAAAAGTTCATCCAAAATTTGATTAAAGAGTTTAATTGATTACTACTTAGTTTGTCCGATATATATATATATATATATATATATATATATATATATATATATATATATATATATATATATGTAATGTGTGTTGTAGACAGATGATCATGAACCACGTGTGATATGTATATGTGTGTATGTGATTATTATGGAGGCCTGTAAGCCTCCCTCTCTCTCTCTCATTAAATCAGGCATGTAATTTTATCTCTCTTAGTGTTGTATCTCCCCTTGATAAGATCAATATTTTTTTTATATATGATATGTACATGTTTAGGCCTGTGTGCCTATAATTGAGTTATAATTGCACAAGAAAGTGTAGTGGGGGCATGGAGGCAATGAGGACGAGACAGATAATCAGAGGGCATGGAGATGCACCACGGTGCCGGTGGGACCGATGAGGATGAGATGAATGATCACTGGGTATGAAGATGCATCGAGACATATATAAAGATTTTTCTTGTGATCATGCCATTTGGCTCAAGCCTGATCATACTAGGTTCTAGTTCATGATCATCTGGTGTGGGTGCCTATATGTGATATATGTTTATTTCTACACCTACTAGGTATATTTATATATATATATATATATATGTATACGATGTAAATATATATTAAATATATGTGTGATGCATCATATTTAACTACGAGACCACATTAAATTAAAAACTTCTCCAATAATAAAATTAAGTCAAGTAAATATGAGAAGATTAGATTGACCCATGTGGCCTTCTATGATTATAAGCGAGAAATCATTTTTGATATGAGCTAAGTTGGTGAGTCTTTGAGACTCACCTATATTAGGATTTGAGATCTTGCTTATGACATAGAGATATTACCGGTGACCTGAGGACATGGTATGCTTAGTCGAGTTCCTCGAAAGTATATCATCAAATTAGATTAATTTTATAATAATATTGCTAACTTAACCGAACATTATGGTTGGTCAAGTCCCTCACAGCAATAATGTAAGGAGGGAGGGGGGGAGGGGTGAATTAGTGCAATGGTAAAGATTACGTCAAATTTAGTGATTTTGAAAAATCGTTTCGTATGAAAGAATCATTTCGATGAAAGCCATATAGGAAACGTATTTAGCTTGAAAGTGATTGTAAGAAAGTGATGAGAAAGTGGAACAAGTAAAGTAAAAGGTTTGCAACAAAGATAAATAGCAAGAAGTAAATACAAACCAAATTTTTATAGTGGTTTGGTCATCCGACCTATGTCCACTCCCGATTCCTCCTTTGTCGAGGCCATCGGCTTTCATTATTGATCTTCTTTCCAATGGGCAAAGATTAAACACCCTTATAGCACTTTCTCCTTTTGACAAGTTCAGGAGAGAACCCTTATAAGAACTCACTCCTCTCTTTATGCTGAAATCAATCTAAGGCTAGAGGAGGGATTTCTCAAGTGATTTTTATAGTATTTTTCTACTTTTAAATTTTCTATGCTTCTGTGTTCCAACTAAGTATGAGAGGGGTATTTATAGGCTCCAAATAAATTCAAACTTGGAGCCAAAACCAATCCTATCCTGGGTCTTCTGAGTACTAGTGGTACCACCGCCTAGCTCACTAGGCTGCCAGTGTACTGGGTGGTACCATCGCCCAAACTGCCTAACACTGGGTGGTGGTACCACTGCCAGATAGGGTCTTATCTATTGGACCTAGGCGATACCATTACCCAGTCTAAGTGGTACCACCGCCTAGACCACCTGGGAGACTAAAACCTAGGTAGTTCCATTATCCTAGTCTGGTGGTGCCACCACTAGACAGGGTTCAACAGCACTGTTTGAGCCTTGAGTCCGGCCCAAACCAGTCCGGGTATGGGCCCAATTGGCCCCTAACTGAGTTGACCTAATTCCAACCCAATTAGACCTAATCCTACTTCGATCTAGATAATTTATTACAAAACTTAATCAAATTTGTTGCCCAGTATGTCATTGGTTCATCAGCGTTTCATCTAGTTCTTCAGTGTTGAATCTCGAATTTTGATGATGAAGTCAATTGGTGAATTATTTGTTCTAATCCGTATTATCGAGATAAGTGTGCAGGATTAACTACGATAGGATGAAAACATCAAGTGATTTACCGAGGTTAAGTTCGTCGGGAGTTCGAGAGTTAACCGAAAGTCGAAAGATCATCGGTAGTGTTGCCGGAACCAACCGTGATAGAATCAGGGACTTGCCGAAGGTTTTGGAAGTTCGCCGGAAAGATTGTTGGAGGTTCGTGAAGATTCGAGAAGGTTGGAAGCTTGCCAAAGACTCGTTAAACTCGCCATAGAATCCGGAAGCTTGTTGGGAGTTCGCCGGAAGAAATCTGAAGGAGTGTCGGAAGTCCACCGGAAGTTTGCCGGAAAGCTTGTCAGAAGAAGACTTGAAGAATGTTAGTTTAAATTACTTAGAATTATGTTTCAATTTCATAGTTAGCACATAATTAGGGTAAGGATTAGGAAATAATCCTGTTTAAACCTAGTAGGGGCCAACTGGGCCCATATTGGGCTGATTTGGGCCGAAAAATAGGGGTCAAGGCTGGGCACCCAGCACCTGAGAGCATAGGCGGTGGCACCGCCCAGTACTCTGTCAGTTTGACACTAACAAGCGGTGGCACCGCCAGCACTGGGAAACCCAAAAGTAATTCAAATTTGGAGCCCAAATTTGAATCCTCTTGGGGTCTATAAATATCCCTCCTTTCTCAGCTTAAAGGGCAACCTTTTGTGAGTTAGAAATTGAGCAAAAGCCATAGCAAAGCTTTATTTTCGATAGCTTAAGTGTTCACCTCTCTCTCTTTGCAAAAATCTGTAAGAGTGTGAACCACTTGTAAAAAGATTGTAAGAGGGGTATTTGGTCCTTCCTTTTCAACATGACTTGCTAGTGGAAGTTGGGAGTCTCATCGATGAAGGCTTCGAAAGTGGATGTAGGTAATTCGACTGAACCACTATACATCATGGTGTTCCTTGAATGTGTGAGTATTTAAATTTCTGAATCATTTTTCTACTTAGCTGCAAATCATTTGATCTTCATCTCCTTTACTCAAGCTACTTTAACTAAGTCATCTTTCATCAAATCAAAATCTTTATCCGAACTAACTATTTACGAAATCGGTTTCAAACATACGAGTTTTAATTTGCTGCACTAATTCACCCCCTTCTTAGTGCCTCTTCGATCCTAACAATTGGTATTAGAGCAAGGTTCACTCTCATATTTGGTTTAAAACCCAAGAGAGATGGCTTATTTCGGCATGCAAGAGGGTCATTCCATTACACGTCCGCCTATGTTTAATAGGTCGGATTACACTTATTGGAAGACTCGTTTGAGGAACTTTCTTATTTCCATGGATTTTGAGCTTTGGAGCATCGTCGAAAATGAATTTCGAAAATCTTCTCTTCCAACGAGTGAATGGAATGAATCGGAGAAGACTTTTGCTTTAAACGTGAAGGCTATGAATGCCTTATTTTGCGCTCTCGACAAAAATGAATTTAATTACATTTCGATTTGTGAATCGGCTTTTGATATTTGACATACTCTTGAGATCACTCATGAAGGCACTAGTCGAGTGAAAGAGTCCAAAATCAACATTCTTGTACATTCCTACGAACTTTTCCGAATGAAGCCAAGTCAGTCTATCGGAGACATGTACACCCGCTTCACGGATATCATCAATGGACTCAAAGCACTTGGTAAAGGTTTTTCTAATTTTGAACTTGCAACTAAAATTTTAAGATCCCTTCCAAAGAGTTGAGATCCAAAAGTTTTGGCCACTCAAGAGGCCAAGAATCTTAAAATATTTCCTCTTGAAGAACTTATTGGGTCTCTAATGACCTACGAAATGATGTGCTATGCTCATGAAGAGCTCGAGGACCCCCTTCCAAAGAACAGGAAGGATATGGCACTAAGAACACAAGAAGACCACTTGAAAGGAACATCAAGTAATGAGGACAGTGATGATGATATTGCATTTTTAACTTGAAAATTTAAAAAAATTATAAAAAAGAATAAATTTAAAAATGACACTAAAAATAAACTTAAACATAAAAGGACCAAGTCATTTGCTATGAATACAAGAAGCCGGGGCACTTCAAAAATGAATGCCCCCAAGCTAAGAAGAAGCAACCGAAGAAAAAAAAAGCTTTATAGGCTACATTGGATGACTCAAATGATTCTGAGAATAAAGAAGCAAGCAACAAAGAAGGAGGCCAACTTTGCGCTAATGGCTTTAGGAGAAGAGGTATGTGATTTAATTAATGAAGATTTATCTTTCGATGAACTTTCTATCACTTTTCATGAATTATTTAATGAGTGTAAAACTATTAGCAAGAAGTTCAATCTATTAAAGAAAGAGCATGCTTTATTACAAAATAAGCTTGATAGTCTTCAAACTACTTCTTCACCCCCATGCTCTAAGTGTGAACATTTAGAAGCAATAAAGAGTCAGAACTTACTACTGAAAGAGACCCTAAACAAGTTTAAGGTCGGTAGCAAGGGCTTGGACATGATCCTTGCAAACAAGGGTCATGTCGCAAATAGAAGTGGAATTGGATTGTGAGTGGATCTCACCAAAATCCTACCACCTTCATTAAAGGACCCACATTGCATGTATCACTCTATTTGAAATGTAATTTTTACGGTAAAATTGGACATGTTGTTTATAAATGTCTGTTTAAGAAAATTAATCCACATAAATTGATATGGGTTCAATTTTTGGGGCACCCAAAATCAAATGGGTACCTAAAAACCATCCTCTTTTGTAGACAAACTCACAAGCTAGGAGCAAGAGATGGTATCTTGATAGTGGATGCTCAAGGCATATGATCGGAGATCCATCTTATTTCTCTATGCTCACTAGCAAAGAAGAAGGGTATATCACCTTTGAGACAACAACAAGGGTAAAATCATTGGCAAGGGAACCATAGGTAACAAATCAAATTTTTAATTGATGATGTGTTACTAGTTGATGGATTAAAACATAATCTTTTAAGCATTAGTCAATTATGCGATAAAGGTTATGTCGTTAGATTTGAAACTAATGTTTGCATCATTAAAAACCAAACAATAATATATCCATGATTGTGTTAAAACAGAATAATGTCTACACCATCAACCTTGATGAACTTAGTAATAAAATGTGCTTTTCCATTTTAAATGATGATGCTTAACTTTGGCATAGGAGATTAGGCCATACAAGTATGAAACTAATATCTAAGATTTCATCTAGAGAGTTAGTACGAGAGATTCCCAATATGAAGTTTATCAAGGACAAAGTGTATGATGCTTGTCAACTAGGAAAATAAATAAAAACTAATTTCAAACCAAAAAATCAAATTAATACCACTAGACCATTGCAATTGATCCATTTGGACCTATTTGGACTAATTGACATAACAAGCCTAGGAGGTAGCAAATATGCCTTCGTAATTGTAGATGACTATAGTAGATACACTTGGACCTACTTCTTGGCTCACAAAAGTGATTGTTTCAAATGTTTCTCTAAATTTTGTAAACTTACTCAAAACAAAAAAGGTTTCATGATTTCATCAATTCGGAGAGATCACGGTGGTGAATTTCAAAACCGTGACTTCCAAAATTTTTGTGAAACAAATGGATATAACCACAACTTCTCTACTCTGAGGAATTCTCAACAAAATGTAGTGGAAAGAAAAAATAGAAATTTACAAGAAATGGCAAGAACCATGTTAAATGAATATAGTTTACCTAAATATTTTTGGGCCGAAGCCATAAACATGGCTTGCTATGTCATGAATAAGGTTCTAGTAAGACCATCTCTATTTAAGACTCCATATGAATTGTGGAATAATAAAAAACCCAATGTTTCTTACTTTAAAGTTTTCGGTTACAAATGCTTTATCTTGAATGAAAAGGATGCCACAAGAAAATTCGATGCTAAATCCAATGAAGGCATCTTTCTTGATTACTCTTCCATTTCTAAAGCTTTTTGGGTTTTTAATAAAAGAACCCTAGTTATAGAAGAGTCTATTCATGTAGTTTTTAATGAATTTTTTGAATTTAAGAAAAATGATTTTGATGTTGATCTTGGTTTTGATGATTGAAATTTGAATGAACCCTCTCCTCAAAATAGCAACTTGAATGCATCTTCTTCCCAAATTTCCTTACCAAAGTAATGGAAGTATGTAGATGCCCATCCCAAGGAGTTAATTATAGGAGACACATCGAAAGGGGTTCAAACTCGTTCTTCCTTTAAAAATTTTTGTGCCCATGCCATTTTTCTTTCTCAAATTGAACCCAATTGTATTGACGATGCCTTGAAAGATGATTCTTGGGTTATCGTAATGCAAGAAGAATTGAATCAATTTGAAAGGAATGAGGTATAGAAGCTTGTTCCTAGACCTAGTGATCATTTAGTTATTGGTACTAAATGGGTCTTTAGAAACAGGCAAGATGAATGCGGTATCGTGGATAGAAATAAGGCTAGACTAGTGGCCAAAGGTTTCAACCAAGAAGAAGGTATCGATTACGAAGAAACCTTCGCTCCTATGGCAAGATTAGAAGCCATTAGGATGCTCCTTGCCTATGCTAGTAGTAATAATTTTAAATTATTTCAAATGGATGTCAAAAGTGCCTTCTTAAATGGCTTTATTTCTAAAGAAGTGTATGTTGAACAACCTCCCGGATTTGAAAATTCTCTTCTTCCTAATCATGTGTTTAAATTAACTAAGGCTCTCTATGAACTAAAATAAGCTCTTGGAGCTTGGTATGAAAGGCTTAGTTCCTTTCTTATTTTAAATAATTTTACAAAAGGCAAGGTTGATACTACATTGTTTATCAAACATTTTGAAAATAATTTTCTTATTGTTCAAATTTATGTTGATGATATTATTTTTGGCTCTTCGGATGAATCACTATGTGAATCATTTACTAAGTGTATGAGTCATAAATTTAAAATGAGCATAATGGGAGAATTAACCTTCTTTTTAGGATTACAAATTAAACAACTCAGTAATGGTATATTTCTTAATCAATCTAAATATACATTAGAATTGTTAAAATGATTTAATATGAATGGTTCAAAAGCTATAAACACTCCTATGAGTACTTCCACTAAGTTAGATTTGGATGAAAATGGAGAAAATTTTGATCAAAAGATATATAGGGGAATGATATGTAGCTTACTTTATCTCACCATGACTAGACCGGATATCATGTTTAGTGTAGGGCTTTGTGCAAGATTTCAAGCTGATCCTAAGCTATCCCATCTTAAAGCTATTAAAAGGATCCATAGATATCTTAAAGGTACTCCTAATATAGGATTATGGTATCCAAAATATGATAACCTTGATTTAATAGCTTATGTGGATGTCGATTTTGGCTGATGTAGAATAGATAGAAAAAGTACATCCAAAACATGTCAATTATTAGGACATGCACTTGTTTCTTAGTCTTCCAAGTAATAAAACTTGGTTGCACTATCTACAGTCGAAGTTGAATACATAGCTGCAAGTGCATGTTGTGCACAGGTTATTTGGATGAAAAATACATTAGAAAATTATGAAATTTATTTAAAGAACATTCCCATAAAATGTGATAATACAAGTGCTATTTGTCTAACTAAAAATCCTATTCAACACTCTAGAACTAAGCATATTGACATTAGGCATCACTTTATACGAGATCATGTCAATAGTAATGATGTCATTCTAGAATTTATTGATACAAAATATCAATTAGCGGATATTTTCATAAAATCCTTCAATGAAGAACAATTTGACTTTATTAGAAGGGAATTAGGCATGTTGAATTGTCCTCGTGAATGAGCTTCATTACATGTCTTTTTCCGAATTTTTTTTTGGCTTTCATGGATTTGCCTTCCTCTTTTCGATTTTATTTTTTAAAGAGTGATCCAAGACATCATCCTATCTTAAATCAACACATTAAAACTTCTGAAAATAAAATATTAAAAAAAAAAATTTTAGTGTGCCAACGATGGCACCGCCAATCATCGGCGATAGGACCACCTGGGTGCTCGGCCCCCAGGTGGTGGCACCGCCCGAACACCCCCTATATAAAATGGGGGGGGTGGTCGGGGGGGTGGGGTTAGAGTCGACGATGGAACCACCCCCAACCCAAGAGAGTGCTCCTAATCCTCCTCCAAAGCCCTTTAAACCTCTCCACACCCCATTTTCTTCCTTTAGAAGCCTTAGAGAGGTTTTCTTCTTGAATCAAGATCTCTACCTCCCAAGGAGTCTTAAATAAGGTAAAATTTGAAAATTTCTCTTCTTTTCTCATTACTTGGCCTATGCCTTAATGTTTCTTCTTGATCCATCATCATAACTAGATATGGCTCCTAAGAGATCATCAAGAGTCAAAGAGAAAATGTTGGAAGGAGATTTCTATGACCCAATCCTCTTTAGATCTAATGAAGTAGCTCTAAGGTATCCTAATTTCGAAGCAAAAACTATACATAAGGGAAAACATATTGATCTAGGTGAACTAGGAAACCTAGAACCCATTAGATGGTTTGCCGATTTAGATGTCTTGCCTATCTTACAAATCGATGAACCGATTTACCCTAGGTTGGTTAAGTTGTTTTACGCAAACTTAAGTATTGAAAATGATAGCTTGACTACCTACCTTTTAGGAACCGAAATTCAAATTTTTGATCATACGATATGTGAGCTAATTGGAATTGAAGAAAAGGATATGGGTTGTTATTTTAGAGGCCAGTGGGATATGAATGCAATTGGAGTAACCCACTCTGAGGATTTAGAGACTATCTTTGCAAATCCTAACCTAGGCATTGTTCCTAAAAGCTGCGAGCACTTGTTACCCTTCAATTCTAAAATTCTTCATCACATTATCATAAGCATCCTTATTCCTAAACAATATCACCATGATGAGATTAGTATACTAGAGTTAAGTACCATGTATTGGACTATGACCAAACAAAATAACTGTTTTGGATACTTAATCCGATAACATATGGTGGAAATTATATCTAGAGACTTAATATTATCATATGGGGGATTAATCACTAGATTGATACTTGCACATGATATCTGTATATCACCCGATGAGGAAATAATACAAGTCGATAAATATAACACTATCAACAGAAACCTACTCAAGAGACTTAGATGCACATTTAGAAATGGTATATGGATTCGGCAACCTAGAATGATTGATCTAGCTCCCCCACCAGTAGAGCGACCTGAAACACCAGTCATTAGGAGAAGTGAATCTCCTCCTAGTTCCTTTGGTGCAGCACCATCAAAACCAGCTCCTGCTCTATCCTCTGAAGATCTAATAATGTTAGCATTACATGAAATCAAATTGCAACAATATCAAATCAACTCACAACAAGCTGAAATTTTGAAGGAAGTGCAACAGATGAACTGGAAGATAGATCACCTATATAGGCATTTTGGAATTTCTCCTGAGGAATAGTTGTTGTCTTTGACTCCTATTTTGTAAACCTTTATGACTACTATGGACATATTTGAAATACTCCTAAGTATGATGTTGTTTCTTTCATATCCTCTACTCAGATTTTGAATGACATCGCTTGAATTTTTCTTTCAATCGTAACATTTGGATGACACTTTCATATTATTGTAATATTTTGTATGATTTGATATCTTCCTCAAATGATTGATTGATTTCATGCTCCCAGCACCTACTTTAAGCATGTTTCATTTCATGGAGTCAAAAATGCCAAATTGATGATTGATAAAATTTTGATATCTCCTACTCATAGCTTGATAAATGGAGATTGTTTCTTTTTGGATTTTATAGAAATGTATGAATTCTTCACCTCCTTTTTGTTGATGACAAAGGGGGAGAAAAATATGAAATTGATGACAAATGACTTGTATATAGCAATATGATGGAATGAAAAATGACTTAATGTATCGTATCGCATCGTAATAACTTATATGGTTCATATTGCAAATTGCTTTCATTTGACTTAATGTATCATAAATTTTCTTGAGATAAGCTATTATTTCATTTGATATCATGCCTTAATTTTGAGCACTTTATTGATATCATTTGATCCTTATCATATTTCAATTAATAATTGATATCTCTTATCGTAATGATGAATGTTTATAGGTGTCATACCTTGACATTTTTTTCATCAAGAAAAATACGAAGTTTCATATTTATGCTAAAGCATGCTTATTAAGCTTGACGATAAATGAAACTTATCGATTTTGGCTTAAATTCAAAAGATTGAATTCAAGTGTTTTTACCTTCTCATAATATGGCATATAGATAGGGGGAGTTAAGATTAACTCCATCATCAATTGATTGTCATCATCAAAAAGGGGGAGATTGTTGAATCTCGAATTTTGATGATGAAGTCAATTGGTGAATTATTTGTTCTAATCCATATTGTCAAGTATGCAGGATTAACTACGATAGGATAAAAACATAAAGTGATTTACTGAGGTCAAGTTCGCCGGGAGTTTGAGAGTTCACCGGAAGTCCGAAGGATCATTGGTAGTGTTGTCGGAACCAACCGAGATAGAATCAAGGACTTGCCGAAGGTTTCGAAAGTTCACCGAAAAGATCGTCAGAGGTTCGCAGAGATCACCGAGAAGGTTCAAAAGCTTACCAAAGACTTGTTGAACTCACCATAGAATCCAAAAGCATACTGGGAGTCCGCCGGAAGAAATCCGAAGGAGTATCGGAAGTCCACTGGAAGTTTACTAGAAAGCTTGCTGGAAGAAGACTTCACGAATGTCAATTTAAATTGCTTAGAATTATGTTTTAATTTTGTAGTTAGCATGTAATTAGGGTAAGAATTAGAAAATAATCTTGTTTAAACCTAGTAAGGGCCAACCGGGCCCTTATTGGGTTGATTTGGATTGAAAAATAGGGGTCATTCAGCTTTGCTGAAAAGCCTGGGTGGTGGCACCGCCCATGACCCAAGAGCCAAGGCTATAGGGTGGTGACACTGCCTAGTACTCTGTCAGTCTGACACTAATAGGCGGTGGCACCGCTAGCACCGGAAAATCCAAAAGTAATTCAAATTTGGAACCCAAATTTGAATCCTCTTGGGGTCTATAAATACCCCTCATTTCTCAATTGAGAGGGCAACCTTTTGAGAGTTAGAAATTGGGCAAAAGCTATAGAAAAGCTTTGTTTTCGATAGCTTAAGTGTTCACCTCCCTCTCTTTGCAAAAATCTATAAGAGTGTGAATCACTTGTAAAAAGGTTATAAGAGGGGTATTTGGTCCTTCCCCTTTAACGTGACTTGCTAGTGGAAGTTGGGAGCCTCATCGATAAAGGCTTCGAAAGTGGATATAAGTCATTTGACCGAACCACTATACATTGTGGTGTTCCTTGAATGTGTGAGTGTATAAATTTCTGAATCATTTTTCTACTTAGCTACAAATCGTTCGATCTTCGTCTCCTTTACTCAAACTACTTTAACTAAGTTATCTTTCATCGAATCGAAATCTTCATCCAAACTAGTTATTTACGAAATCGATTTCAAACTTATGAGTTTTAATCCACTGCACTAATTCACCCCCCTCTTAGTGCCTCTCTGATCCAAACATTCAGCGCATCATCCTCTTTTGTGGCTTGTTGCCCAATCAGCAGTTATCCTCTGCAACTTTGCTCTTCTTGGCCCGATGCCCGAATCCTTTGTCCGAAGCCTGTTGAATCTCGGATTTTGATGATGAAACTAATTGAGTGTGATTTGTGGTCTAACTGCGTTTTGAGTTATGCAGGTCTACTATCGAGCAGGATTGACTACGATAGGGATGAAGACGTAAAGCGAAACAAAGGGCCGAAGACAAGTGTGATGAATCGTTGGGAGTTCGAGTGTTCAAAGGAAGTCCGAAGATTCGTTGGGAGCGTTAGGAACTGGCCGAGAAGCAGTAGGAAGCTTGCCGAAGGGTTTTGAAAGTTCGCCGGGAGGTTCGTCGGAAGTTCGCGGAGCTTGCCAAGAAAGATCGTGCTTGCCAAAGAAGCTCGGGGAACTCGCCAAGATCATCGTGAAGTCCAGAGCTTGCCGTGAGTCCAGCGGAATGGTTTCCGAAGGTTCGTCGGAAGGCTAGAAGTCGGAAGTTGACCGGAAGCTCGCCAGGAAGAAGTTGTCATGTGGACTTTGTAATAGCTTAGGAAAGCGTCTTTAAAATTCGTAGTTAGCACGTATTTTGGGTTAGGATTAGATAACCCAAAGTGGGGCCCATTGGGCCTTGATTAGGATGAGTTTGGGCCAAAATTTTGGCCCAAACCAGCAGCTACGCATGCATGCATGCTACGTGCATCTTCTTTGTAGCCCCAGAAGGCGCCGCTGCCACTCTGCCAGCGAGCCCGCATATCTTGTAGCGGGATCTCACTTTGTAGCGAGCCGGCTCTTTGTATCGACGCGCTCAACGTAGTGCGCCGGATCGAATAAGCGGCGGTAGCACCGCCGCTGCTGAGGCGTACCGCACCGCTCGACTCTTGCAGCGGTATGCACCGCTGGTGAGGCGTAGCACCGCTGGTGCGTGGAAAGCCAGGCGGTAGCACGCTTTGGTGAAGCGATAGAACCGCCTAGGTGTGTCGATCTGCCAAGACTTGATCAGTGCACCGAAAAACTCAAAGGATTCAAATTTTGGCTCCAAGTTTGGGCTCCAAATTTGAATCACTTTGAGGCTTATAAATACCCTTCCTTTTCAGGCTGAAAGAGAACCCTTTTGAGCAAGAAAAGTTTGAGTCTTGAGCTTTTTAAGAGTTTTGAAAAGTGTTGTTTTCTTTGCTAAGTGTTCACCTTCTTCTTCTTCTTGAGAGATCTTGTACAAGTGTGAACATCTTGTAAAGGGTTGTAAAAGGGTGTTTGATCCTTCCCTTCAAAGGACTTGCTAGTGGAAGGCGGAGCCTCATCGCAAAGGCTTCAAGAGTGGATGTAGGTCATTTGACCGAACCACTATACATCATTGTGTCCTTAAATGTGTGAGTGTTTATATTTCTGAATCATTTCATTTCTTGGCTGCAAGTTCATAGTTAGTTCCTTTTCACAAGCAATTACTTTCAAGTTCTCTTTAAATTAATCGAAATCTTCCTACGAACTTGTGTTTCTTTGTGAAATCGGTTTCAAGAATACGAGTTTAATCCGCTGCACTAATTCACCCCTCTTAGTGCCTTTTGATCCTAACAATTGGTATGAGCCCGTTCTTTCTCTTTCGGATTTACACAGTGAGAAATGGCCTAAATCAGAGCCCATAAATTTAAATTAGTTAAGAAAAAATTATCATGACTGTATGTTTTATGATAATGCTTATGCACCTAATAAGATTAATCCTATGTATGTTTTAAGAAGCATTAATGTGTATCTTGATGACTTTTTTGATGAAAATTATTTTTCGATCTTAAACATTGATACATGCTTTTTTTTTGGCATAAAAGACAAAGACATGCCTATATGAAATAAATCATAAATTGAAACAAATGAAAAGAAATGCATTTTCTCAATCTCTATCTTATTGAAGTCATAGAGATCCTTTAATGATGAATCTATATTTGTTATTTATGAATCTCTTGAAAGTGATTTTGATGATTTGTCAAATTGAATGAGTTAAAAATAATGATGAATGTTTCAAAAAATAAATTTTTGTATCATGTTTGATGATTTTACATTTTGAAACTATACATGATGAGTTGAAGTAATGATGGTTTGAATGCATGAATCGACAACCTTTTTATCACACGAATCATGATTCCATTTGATACTCGAAATTTTTTCATGATCTTGATGATTCGATATTTCTTATGCATGAACAATTTCTCCTATGTTTCTTCTTGTCATTTACTAAAGAGGAAAATTTTCTAAATGAATCATAAAATTTTCAGAATCATAACTTAAATTTCTTATATGATTCATGATGAATTGAGATATATTATGCATGAATCAAGATCTCTTCTTTGTTTTCCTATGATTCTACTTGCTTTGTATTAAAGAGAAGCATTATTGAAATCATGATCTTGACTCTTGCAATTATAATTTGAATTTTCTTTGAATGAATCAAGATCATTTTATATTTAAGAGGAGATTTGTCAAAATGAGTCATGTTTTTTTTGTATTCATGATTCGATATTAATATCTTTCATGTTATGATTTATTTATCTCACATGACTTCCTTATAATCATGAATTGTATAACTCATCATCAAATTGATCACTCTTGATGCAAAATGATCTTTGTCATTAATATTTATCATGATTTGAAAATTGATATAAAAATGTTACAACATTGTATTCTTCCCCTCTTTTTGACAATGACAACGGGGGAGAAAGACTTGCTAGCTCAAACATTGCAAAGGAAGGAAAAATTGCTAAACCTTCACATTCTTAAGAACTTGCTAGCTTGTATATCGCAAAGGGAAGTAAAAAAATTACAAACTTGCATATCTCATAAGAGAAGCAAAATTACTAACTTGCATTTCTCAATAGAGAAGAAAGAACTTATACGCTTGTATGATCTAATGTGATGGAAAATTTGCTAAACTTGCATATATAAAAAATTTGCTAGATCCACTTCTCTTTTTTGCTGATAACAAAGGGGGAGAAATAATGATGATTTGAATCATGCATGATATAATGTACTTTTATGTCTTGAAATATTATATGATTTCTTGATTTAAAGGATCCATCAATATGACATATTGATAAGGGAAGTTAAGGTTAACTCCATCATCAATCGATTGTCATCATAAAAAAGGGGGAGATTATTGAATCTCAAATTTTGATGATGAAACCAGTTGATAGTATTTATAATTTGATCTACATTTTGAATGACACAGGACTAGCTTCGAACAAGAAGAGACAATTAAAGTAGGAGGAATCGGAAGTTAGGTTAGAGTGGAATATGTCAAAGATTCCCCTTCGCCAAAGTTGGCTCGATGTATTGTGAAGGCTTGGATGATGAGTTTGGGCATCTTCGGGACAAGAAGAACGAACATTGTGCTAAGGAGATCAGAGTTGTAGAGGTCAATCGACCAATTGGGCAATATGTTACAAGAGAGGACGATGCGCCAAAGAATTGACGAAGCGTTGATAAACTTGATAACATGCTTGACAACACTTGATTCAAACTTTATAATAATTATCTAGATCGAAGTAGGTTTAAATTGTAATTGGGTTGGAACTAGGCCAACTCAATTAGGGACCAATTGGGCCCAAGAAAGACTCAAATAGTGACCCAAAATGTGGGTCAGGCAGTGACACTACTAGAATAGGTGATAGAACCACTAGTGGCTTAATCTTTGGGAAACAGTCTCTAAGATTGTGTCAGACAGTGGTGCCACTTGACTAGGTAATGGTACCATCTAGTGTTAAGCAGTGGTACCACTAGACTAGGTGATGGTATCACCTAGTGTCAAAGCAGACTAGCGGTGGTACCGCCAGCACCCTAAAATATTGAGGTGTTTTGAAATTTTGGCTCCAAGTTTGAATCCATTTAGAGTCTATAAATACCTCTCTCATCCTTCGTTAGCAAACATAAGCATTGAGAACATAATAGTGGGAAAACACTATTATAATCACTTGAGAGATTCCCTCTTGTTTTAGTTTAGAATTTTGTTTAGAGAGGAATGAGTACTTGTAAAGGTTCTCTCCTAAACCTGAGAAAAGGAGAAGAGGGCTGTAAGAGGGTAGTTGGTATTCACCTATTGAAGGAAGACCGTTAGTGGATGCTAGTGGCCTCGATTTAACGAAGGAGAAATGAGGAGTGGACATAGGTTGGACGATCGAACCACTATAAATTTTGATGTATTCTTTCTTTGTTGCTTACTTTTATTACTTAGCTACTCTCTTCACTTTACATTTACTCCAAGTCGATATCATTTCCAATAAGGACTTAATCATCAAAAGTTTTTATCGAATGAGTTTTTTAAATTAATGAATCATTATATCGTTGCACTAATTCACCCCCTCTTAGTATCGAAGCTATGATCTTAGCATAACATATCCTATGTATTCTTACTCTGGCAAATCCTTTATCGTAAGTCAATCGGATTAAGAGAATCGATAAAGTAAGACTTCGGATCGATTTTATATGGGCCTAATAGCACTATGCCTGATATATGAATTATGAAATATTAGATGGATGAAAGACTATAGATATATAGCGATTGAGGATAAACAGGTCCGATATGTTAGATCTCTCTGTACCATTTGGGGATTAAAGCATAGTGGCCTAGTATGTCCATAGTCGATGAGTTGAATGAATTATTATAGGGATAATAATTTACTGAGTCAAAAGGAGTTTTGATAGGTGCAACTCATGGCTAGCTTGGTATTAGGCCTAGAGGATCACACACATATGGTGGACAACATGATGAATAAAAGATTAGATATGAAATATCCGATAAGCCCTTGTTTTAATAGATTCTTGGGAGAAACCCAATAGAGCTTAGGATAGTTATTGAATAGAGATTCAATATCTATTAAGCCAAGGTTAATTGGATGGAGATCAAATACCCACTAAGAAGGATCCATTAGGGTAAGTTAAAGGAGGATCTCTATAAATAGGAGTTAGGACTAAAATGGTTATAAGTTAGACCTCTATTGCCTCTAACCTCCTTATCTCCTCCCCCCTTCTTCCTTTAACCAATTGCTCCCTCTTTGGTGTGAGGGTGTTGGTTGTAGGTGCTCTCTGTAGTTCCAGTAGTATGTCTGGTCCTTAGACTTGAAGCACCAAAGATACCTTGTTTGAGTACTCCATTCTTTGACGACTGGACTTATAGGTTTGGAGAGCTCTAGATCTGGTATAGTCAATTCTTAGGAATGATAGCCAACCTTACGAAGGCAATTGCATGTCAATAAAGGATTATCCACTCTCGATATTGTGAGAGATATATCCTGCGTGTGCTCGCTAGGAAAAATCCTGCCGAGTCGTTTAGATTGAGAGAGAATGAGTTCTCCAAGAGAATCTGATTAGAGCGAGACTCGAACAGATTCCCTATGGGCTGACTTTACCATGTTCAATATATAGTCTTTGGGATATTAGATAGATGAGGACTATTGATACATGGTAATTGAGGATGAAACAGTCGATGGATTAGATACCCCTATACCGTTTGGGGACTATAGTGTAGTGGCCTAGTACATCTATAGTCGATGAGTCAGTGAATTATTATGGAGATAATAATTTACTATATCGAAGGTATTCGAGTTAGAAGGAGTTCGACGAGAGCGACTCACACCCGGCTCGAGATCGGGTCTAGAGATTCATACACATAAGGTGGATGTTATGACGAGTAGAGGTGTGGATATGAGATATATCTGAAGCCCCTAGTTTGGATCTTGTGGATGAGATCCAATTGGGTAAGTGGATGAGATCAATTAAATGATTGGATAAGATCTAATTAGATGAGATCAAATTAGATCCTGTGGATAAGATCCAATAAGATCCAACTAGATAGAGATCTAGTGTGAGCAGGATCTATTAAGGATAAGCTTCCTCCACCTTTATAAATAGGAGGAATCTCTGGTTCATAGGTGAGAGCTCTTGATAGTCATCCTCCTATTCTCCTCGTCTCCTCTCCTCCTCCTTGGCCTCTTGACCTTGTGGTGTACATGGAGAGAGATCCACGATGATTTGAGGAGCATCGTTCTCGTGCATCCGCTATGTGGATTACTACTCGAGAGGAGTACACTAGTACTCCTTCATCCTCTTCATCAGATCTAGAATTTTCGGGGATATATAATCTCCCTAGGTAACGCTTTTGATATGATACATGTGGATTTTTTGGATTTATGATTTTTGCGTACCAATCGTCGCACGATGGCCAAGTACGTAACTATGGGAAATCCAATCTTGTTTTTGTTTTCTACTATGCATAAGATGCCGAATCTCCCGATTTCCCAATAGAGGGACAACAAGAGGGATCGATCCCTCCTTGTGTGTGGTTGCATGGCGGTGCATAATCGCGAGGAAAGAACGTGCTGCATGAGAAGGTGCATCGTCACTGCATCTATCGTGTGGATCACCACTAGAGAAGAGTCTGTGAGAACTCCTTCATCCATAGACTAGGATCTGCAAGCTTAGGGGATATACAAGTTCCCCTAGGTGAGAATGTTTCAACCATTTTATGCAGTTTTTGGTTTCATGAGTTTTATGCTCTCGATCTTCGTATGACGTTTCGATAAGATTATTTTAGCCAATCAATTTTTATTTTTTCTTTCCACTATGTATGTAATACTCCCCAAAGTTTTTTAATAGTGGTATCAGAGCCAGGTTGCTCCTATGAAGATCAGTTATTAATTACATATTGTGTTGAATCACGTAGAATCGATTTCTTGTAAACAAGTTGTGCTTTCATCGATTTGAGATTTGAACAGTGTAGTTTTTGGCATATAAACCATTATGTCACCCAAGGACTTTTGGACATCAGATTTCATAGGGAAGGAGGGCAGCAAAGGCCGATTTGGCTGAGAGCAGTATTGATTGCTCTCACCGCCAAATCGCCATGGTGAGGCCCCCTAACGAAGCAACACTGGCACCAGGGGCACCTTACCGCATAGATCTGCAAAGATTTCAAAACTGGATTAAGGGTTAATCTAAGTATAATTGATTAAAAGTTCATCCAAAATTTGATTAAAGAGTTTAATTGATTACTACTTAGTTTGTCCGATATATATATATATATATATATATATATATATATATATATATATATATATATATATATATATGTAATGTGTGTTGTAGACAGATGATCATGAACCACGTGTGATATGTATATGAGTGTATGTGATTATTATGGAGGCACTGTAAGCCTCCCTCTCTCTCTCTCATTAAATCAGGCATGTAATTTTATCTCTCTTAGTGTTGTATCTCCCTTGATAAGATCAATATTTTTTTATATATGATATGTACATGTTTAGGCTGTGTGCCTATAATTGAGTTATAATTGCACAAGAAAGTGTAGTGGGGGCATGGAGGCAATGAGGACGAGACAGATAATCAGAGGGCATGGAGATGCACCACGGTGCCGGTGGGACCGATGAGGATGAGATGAATGATCACTGGGTATGAAGATGCATCGAGACATATATAAAGATTTTTCTTGTGATCATGCCATTTGGCTCAAGCCTGATCATACTAGGTTCTAGTTCATGATCATCTGGTGTGGGTGCCTATATGTGATATATGTTTATTTCTACACCTACTAGGTATATTTATATATATATATATATATATGTATACGATGTAAATATATATTAAATATATGTGTGATGCATCATATTTAACTACGAGACCACATTAAATTAAAAACTTCTCCAATAATAAAATTAAGTCAGTAAATATGAGAAGATTAGATTGACCCATGTGGCCTTCTATGATTATAAGCAGAAATCATTTTTTGATATGAGCTAAGTTGGTCGAGTCTTTCGAGACTCACCTATATTAGGATTTGAGATCTTGCTTATGACATAGAGATATTACCGGTGACCTGAGGACATGGTATGCTTAGTCGAGTTCCTCGAAAGTATATCATCAAATTAGATTAATTTTATAATAATATTGCTAACTTAACCGAACATTATGGTTGGTCAAGTCCCTCACAGCAATAATGTAAGGAGGGAGGGGGGGAGGGGTGAATTAGTGCAATGGTAAAGATTACGTCAAATTTAGTGATTTTGAAAAATCGTTTCGTATGAAAGAATCATTTCGATGAAAGCCATATAGGAAACGTATTTAGCTTGAAAGTGATTGTAAGAAAGTGATGAGAAAGTGGAACAAGTAAAGTAAAAGGTTTGCAACAAAGATAAATAGCAAGAAGTAAATACAAACCAAATTTTTATAGTGGTTTGGTCATCCGACCTATGTCCACTCCCGATTCCTCCTTTGTCGAGGCCATCGGCTTTCATTATTGATCTTCTTTCCAATGGGCAAAGATTAAACACCCTTATAGCACTTTCTCCTTTTGACAAGTTCAGGAGAGAACCCTTATAAGCACTCACTCCTCTCTTTATGCTGAAATCAATCTAAGGCTAGAGGAGGGATTTCTCAAGTGATTTTTATAGTATTTTTCTACTTTTAAATTTTCTATGCTTCTGTGTTCCAACTAAGTATGAGAGGGGTATTTATAGGCTCCAAATAAATTCAAACTTGGAGCCAAAACCAATCCCATCCTGGGTCTTCTGAGTACTAGTGGTACCACCGCCTAGCTCACTGGGCTGCCAGTGTACTGGGTGGTACCATCGCCCAAACTGCCTAACACTGGGTGGTGGTACCACTGCCAGATAGGGTCTTATCTATTGGACCTAGGCGGTACCATTACCCAGTCTAAGTGGTACCACCGCCTAGACCACCTGGGAGACTAAAACCTAGGTAGTTCCATTATCCTAGTCTGGTGGTGCCACCACTAGACAGGGTTCAACAGCACTGTTTGAGCCTTGAGTCCGGCCCAAACCAGTCCGGGTATGGGCCCAATTGGCCCCTAACTGAGTTGACCTAATTCCAACCCAATTAGACCTAATCCTACTTCGATCTAGATAATTTATTACAAAACTTAATCAAATTTGTTGCCCAGTATGTCATTGGTTCATCAGCGTTTCATCTAGTTCTTCAGTGTTGAATCTCGAATTTTGATGATGAAGTCAATTGGTGAATTATTTGTTCTAATCCGTATTATCGAGATAAGTGTGCAGGATTAACTACGATAGGATGAAAACATCAAGTGATTTACCGAGGTTAAGTTCGTCGGGAGTTCGAGAGTTAACCGAAAGTCGAAAGATCATCGGTAGTGTTGCCGGAACCAACCGTGATAGAATCAGGGACTTGCCGAAGGTTTTGGAAGTTCGCCGGAAAGATTGTTGGAGGTTCGTGAAGATTACTGAGAAGGTTCGGAAGCTTGCCAAAGACTCGTTAAACTCGCCATAGAATCCGGAAGCTTGTTGGGAGTTCGCCGGAAGAAATCTGAAGGAGTGTCGGAAGTCCACCGGAAGTTTGCCGGAAAGCTTGTCAGAAGAAGACTTGAAGAATGTTAGTTTAAATTACTTAGAATTATGTTTCAATTTCGTAGTTAGCACATAATTAGGGTAAGGATTAGGAAATAATCCTGTTTAAACCTAGTAGGGGCCAACTGGGCCCATATTGGGCTGATTTGGGCCGAAAAATAGGGGTCAAGGCTGGGCACCCAGCACCTGAGAGCATAGGCGGTGGCACCGCCCAGTACTCTGTCAGTTTGACACTAACAAGCGGTGGCACCGCCAAAGACTTTAGGAAACCCAAAAGTAATTCAAATTTGGAGCCCAAATTTGAATCCTCTTAAGTCTATAAATATCCCTCCTTTCTCAGCTTAAAGGGCAACCTTTTGTGAGTTAGAAATTGAGCAAAAGCCATAGCAAAGCTTTGTTTTCGATAGCTTAAGTGTTCACCTCTCTCTCTTTGCAAAAATCTGTAAGAGTGTGAACCACTTGTAAAAAGGTTGTAAGAGGGGTATTTGGTCCTTCCTTTTCAACATGACTTGCTAGTGGAAGTTGGGAGTCTCATCGATGAAGGCTTCGAAAGTGGATGTAGGTCATTCGACTGAACCACTATACATCATGGTGTTCCTTGAATGTGTGAGTATTTAAATTTCTGAATCATTTTTCTACTTAGCTGCAAATCATTTGATCTTCATCTCCTTTACTCAAGCTACTTTAACTAAGTCATCTTTCATCAAATCAAAATCTTTATCCGAACTAACTATTTACGAAATCGGTTTCAAACATACGAGTTTTAATTTGCTGCACTAATTCACCCCCTTCTTAGTGCCTCTTCGATCCTAACAATTGGTATTAGAGCAAGGTTCACTCTCATATTTGGTTTAAAACCCAAGAGAGATGGCTTATTTCGGCATGCAAGAGGGTCATTCCATTACACGTCCGCCTATGTTTAATAGGTCGGATTACACTTATTGGAAGACTCGTTTGAGGAACTTTCTTATTTCCATGGATTTTGAGCTTTGGAGCATCGTCGAAAATGGATTTCGAAAATCTTCTCTTCCAACGAGTGAATGGAATGAATCGGAGAAGACTTTTGCTTTAAACGTGAAGGCTATGAATGCCTTATTTTGCGCTCTCGACAAAAATGAATTTAATTACATTTCGATTTGTGAATCGGCTTTTGATATTTGACATACTCTTGAGATCACTCATGAAGGCACTAGCCGAGTGAAAGAGTCCAAAATCAACATTCTTGTACATTCCTACGAACTTTTCCGAATGAAGCCAAGTCAGTCTATCGGAGACATGTACACCCGCTTCACGGATATCATCAATGGACTCAAAGCACTTGGTAAAGGTTTTTCTAATTTTGAACTTGCAACTAAAATTTTAAGATCCCTTCCAAAGAGTTGAGATCCAAAAGTTTTGGCCACTCAAGAGGCCAAGAATCTTAAAATATTTCCTATTGAAGAACTTATTGGGTCTCTAATGACCTACGAAATGATGTGCTATGCTCATGAAGAGCTCGAGGACCCCCTTCCAAAGAACAGGAAGGATATGGCACTAAGAACACAAGAAGACCACTTGAAAGGAACATCAAGTAATGAGGACAGTGATGATGATATTGCATTTTTAACTTGAAAATTTAAAAAAATTATAAAAAAGAATAAATTTAAAAATGACACTAAAAATAAACTTAAACATAAAATGGACCAAGTCATTTGCTATGAATACAAGAAGCCGGGGCACTTCAAAAATGAATGCCCCCAAGTTAAGAAGAAGCAACCGAAGAAGAAAAAAGCTTTATAGGCTACATTGGATGACTCAAATGATTCTGAGAATAAAGAAGCAAGCAACAAAGAGGAGGCCAACTTTGCGCTAATGGCTTTAGGAGAAGAGGTATGTGATTTAATTAATGAAGATTTATCTTTCGATGAACTTTCTATCACTTTTCATGAATTATTTAATGAGTGTAAAACTATTAGCAAGAAGTTCAATCTATTAAAGAAAGAGCATGCTTTATTACAAAATAAGCTTGATAGTCTTCAAACTACTTCTTCACCCCCATGCTCTAAGTGTGAACATTTAGAAGCAATAAAGAGTCAGAACTTACTACTGAAAGAGACCCTAAACAAGTTTAAGGTCGGTAGCAAGGGCTTGGACATGATCCTTGCAAACAAGGGTCATGTCGCAAATAGAAGTGGAATTGGATTGTGAGTGGATCTCACCAAAATCCTACCACCTTCATTAAAGGACCCACATTGCATGTATCACTCTATTTGAAATGTAATTTTTACGGTAAAATTGGACATGTTGTTTATAAATGTCTGTTTAAGAAAATTAATCCACATAAATTGATATGGGTTCAATTTTTGGGGCACCCAAAATCAAATGGGTACCTAAAAACCATCCTCTTTTGTAGACAAACTCACAAGCTAGGAGCAAGAGATGGTATCTTGATAGTGGATGCTCAAGGCATATGATCGGAGATCCATCTTATTTCTCTATGCTCACTAGCAAAGAAGAAGGGTATATCACCTTCGGAGACAACAACAAGGGTAAAATCATTGGCAAGGGAACCATAGGTAACAAATCAAGTTTTTTAATTGATGATGTGTTACTAGTTGATGGATTAAAACATAATCTTTTAAGCATTAGTCAATTATGCGATAAAGGTTATGTCGTTAGATTTGAAACTAATGTTTGCATCATTAAAAAACCAAACAATAATATATCCATGATTGTGTTAAAACAGAATAATGTCTACACCATCAACCTTGATGAACTTAGTAATAAAATGTGCTTTTCCATTTTAAATGATGATGCTTAACTTTGGCATAGGAGATTAGGCCATACAAGTATGAAACTAATATCTAAGATTTCATCTAGAGAGTTAGTACGAGAGATTCCCAATATGAAGTTTATCAAGGACAAAGTGTATGATGCTTGTCAACTAGGAAAATAAATAAAAACTAATTTCAAACCAAAAAATCAAATTAATACCACTAGACCATTGCAATTGATCCATTTGGACCTATTTGGACTAATTGACATAACAAGCCTAGGAGGTAGCAAATATGCCTTCGTAATTGTAGATGACTATAGTAGATACACTTGGACCTACTTCTTGGCTCACAAAAGTGATTGTTTCAAATGTTTCTCTAAATTTTGTAAACTTACTCAAAACAAAAAAAGGTTTCATGATTTCATCAATTCGGAGAGATCACGGTGGTGAATTTCAAAACCGTGACTTCCAAAATTTTTGTGAAACAAATGGATATAACCACAACTTCTCTACTCTGAGGAATTCTCAACAAAATGTAGTGGAAAGAAAAAATAGAAATTTACAAGAAATGGCAAGAACCATGTTAAATGAATATAGTTTACCTAAATATTTTTGGGCCGAAGCCATAAACATGGCTTGCTATGTCATGAATAAGGTTCTAGTAAGACCATCTCTATTTAAGACTCCATATGAATTGTGGAATAATAAAAAACCCAATGTTTCTTACTTTAAAGTTTTCGGTTACAAATGCTTTATCTTGAATGAAAAGGATGCCACAGGAAAATTCGATGCTAAATCCAATGAAGGCATCTTTCTTGATTACTCTTCCATTTCTAAAGCTTTTTGGGTTTTTAACAAAAGAACCCTAGTTATAGAAGAGTCTATTCATGTAGTTTTTAATGAATTTTTTGAATTTAAGAAAAATGATTTTGATGATGATCTTGGTTTTGATGATTGAAATTTGAATGAACCCTCTCCTCAAAATAGCAACTTGAATGCATCTTCTTCCCAAATTTCCTTACCAAAGTAATGGAAGTATGTAGATGCCCATCCCAAGGAGTTAATTATAGGAGACACATCGAAAGGGGTTCAAACTCGTTCTTCCTTTAAAAATTTTGTGCCCATGCCATTTTTTTCTTTCTCAAATTGAACCCAATTGTATTGACGATGCCTTGAAAGATGATTCTTGGGTTATCGTAATGCAAGAAGAATTGAATCAATTTGAAAGGAATGAGGTATAGAAGCTTGTTCCTAGACCTAGTGATCATTTAGTTATTGGTACTAAATGGGTCTTTAGAAACAGGCAAGATGAATGCGGTATCGTGGATAGAAATAAGGCTAGACTAGTGGCCAAAGGTTTCAACCAAGAAGAAGGTATCGATTACGAAGAAACCTTCACTCCTATGGTAAGATTAGAAGCCATTAGGATGCTCCTTGCCTATGCTAGTAGTAATAATTTTAAATTATTTCAAATGGATGTCAAAAGTGCCTTCTTAAATGGCTTTATTTCTAAAGAAGTGTATGTTGAACAACCTCCCGGATTTGAAAATTCTCTTCTTCCTAATCATGTGTTTAAATTAACTAAGGCTCTCTATGAACTAAAATAAGCTCTTGGAGCTTGGTATGAAAGGCTTAGTTCCTTTCTTATTTTAAATAATTTTACAAAAGGCAAGGTTGATACTACATTGTTTATCAAACATTTTGAAAATAATTTTCTTATTGTTCAAATTTATGTTGATGATATTATTTTTGGCTCTTCGGATGAATCACTATATGAATCATTTACTAAGTGTATGAGTCATAAATTTAAAATGAGCATAATGGGAGAATTAACCTTCTTTTTAGGATTACAAATTAAACAACTCAGTAATGGTATATTTCTTAATCAATCTAAATATACATTAGAATTGTTAAAATGATTTAATATGAATGGTTCAAAAGCTATAAACACTCCTATGAGTACTTCCACTAAGTTAGATTTGGATGAAAATGGAGAAAATTTTGATCAAAAGATATATAGGGGAATGATATGTAGCTTACTTTATCTCACCATGACTAGACCGGATATCATGTTTAGTGTAGGGCTTTGTGCAAGATTTCAAGCTGATCCTAAGCTATCCCATCTTAAAGCTATTAAAAGGATCCATAGATATCTTAAAGGTACTCCTAATATAGGATTATGGTATCCAAAATATGATAACCTTGATTTAATAGCTTATGTGGATGCCGATTTTGGCTGATGTAGAATAGATAGAAAAAGTACATCCAAAACATGTCAATTATTAGGACATGCACTTGTTTCTTAGTCTTCCAAGTAATAAAACTTGGTTGCACTATCTACAGTCGAAGTTGAATACATAGCTGTAAGTGCATGTTGTGCACAGGTTATTTGGATGAAAAATACATTAGAAAATTATGAAATTTATTTAAAGAACATTCCCATAAAATGTGATAATACAAGTGCTATTTGTCTAACTAAAAATCCTATTCAACACTCTAGAACTAAGCATATTGACATTAGGCATCACTTTATACGAGATCATGTCAATAGTAATGATGTCATTCTAGAATTTATTGATACAAAATATCAATTAGCGGATATTTTCATAAAATCCTTCAATGAAGAACAATTTGACTTTATTAGAAGGGAATTAGGCATGTTGAATTGTCCTCGTGAATGAGCTTCATTACATGTCTTTTTCCGAATTTTTTTTTGGCTTTCATGGATTTGCCTTCCTCTTTTCGATTTTATTTTTTAAAGAGTGATCCAAGACATCATCCTATCTTAAATCAACACATTAAAACTTCTGAAAATAAAATATTAAAAAAAAAAATTTTAGTGTGCCAACGATGGCACCGCCAGAATCGGCGATAGGACCACCTGGGTGCTCGGCCCCGTGTGGTGGCACCGCCCGAACACCCCCTATATAAAATGGGGGGGGTGGTCGGGGTGGGGTTAGAGTCGGATGGATGGAACCACCCCCAACCCAAGAGTGAGTGCTCCTAATCCTCCTAGAAGCCAGAAGCCCTACCTCCCAAGGAGTCTTAAATAAGGTAAAATTTGAAAATTTCTCTTCTTTTCTCAACCCATCATAACTAGATATGGCTCCAAGAGATCATCAGAGTCAAAGAAAATGTTGGAAGGAGATTTCTATGACCCAATCCTCTTTAGATCTAATGAAGTAGCTCTAAGGTATCCTTTAAACAAAAACTATCTAAGGGAAAACATATTGATCTAGGTGAACACCCCCATTAGATTTTCTTCCTTTAGAAGCCTTAGAGAGGTTTTCTTCTTGAATCAAGATCTCTACCTCCCAAGGAGTCTTAAATAAGGTAAAATTTGAAAATTTCTCTTCTTTTCTCATTACTTGGACTATGCCTTAATGTTTCTTCTTGATCCATCATCATAACTAGATATGGCTCCTAAGAGATCATCAAGAGTCAAAGAGAAAATGTTGGAAGGAGATTTCTATGACCCAATCCTCTTTAGATCTAATGAAGTAGCTCTAAGGTATCCTAATTTCAAGAGACTTAAGCAAAAACTATACATAAGGGAAAACATATTGATCTAGGTGAACTAGGAAACCTAGAACCCATTAGATGGTTTGCCGATTTAGATGTCTTGCCTATCTTACAAATCGATGAACCGATTTACCTAGGTTGGTTAAGTTGTTTTTTATTTTGCAAACTTAAGTATTGAAAATGATAGCTTGACTACCTACCTTTTAGGAACCGAAATTCAAATTTTGATCATACGATATGTGAGCTAATTGAATTGAAGAAAAGGATATGGGTTGTTATTTTAGAGGCCTTTTTGTTGATGACAAAGTGGGATATGAATGCAATTGGAGTAACCCACTCTGGAGGATTTAGAGACTATCTTTGCAAATCCTAACCTAGGCATTGTTCTAGAAAATTTCATTTGATATCATGCCGAGCACTTGTTACCCTTCAATTCTAAAATTCTTCATCACATTATCATAAGCATCCTTATTCCTAAACAATATCACCATGATGAGATTAGTATACTAGAGTTAAGTACCATGTATTGGACTATGACCAAACAAAATAACTGTTTTGGATACTTAATCCGATAACATATGGTGGAAATTATATCTAGAGACTTAATATTATCATATGGGGATTAATCACTAGATTGATACTTGCACATGATATCTGTAGAGCTGAATCTTGAAGTAATTATTGGTTAGACTTTAAGATATATCACCCATGCCGAAGGTTTAAAAGTTCACCTAAAGAGATGATGAGGAAATAATACAAGTCGATAAATATAACACTATCAACAGAAACCTACTCAAGAGACTTAGATGCACATTTAGAAATGGTATATGGATTCGGCAACCTAGAATGATTGATCTAGCTCCCCCACCAGTAGAGTGACCTGAAACACCAGTCATTAGGAGAAGTGAATCTCCTCCTAGTTCTTTTGGTGCAGCACCATCAAAACCAGCTCCTGCTCTATCCTCTGAAGATCTAATAATGTTAGCATTACATGAAATCAAATTGCAACAATATCAAATCAACTCACAACAAGCTGAAATTTTGAAGGAAGTGCAACAGATGAACTGGAAGATAGATCACCTATATAGGCATTTTGGAATTTCTCTGAGGAATAGTTGTTGTCTTTGACTCTATTTTGTAAACCTTTATGACTACTATGGACATATTTGAAATACTCCTAAGTATGATGTTGTTTCTTTCATATCCTCTACTCAGATTTTGAATGACATCGCTTGAATTTTTCTTTCAATCGTAACATTTGGATGACACTTTCATATTATTGTAATATTTTGTATGATTTGATATCTTCCTCAAATGATTGATTGATTTCATGCTCCCAGCACCTACTTTAAGCATGTTTCATTTCATGGAGTCAAAAATGCCAAATTGATGATTGATAAAATTTTGATATCTCCTACTCATAGCTTGATAAATGGAGATTGTTTCTTTTTGGATTTTATAGAAATGTATGAATTCTTCACCTCCTTTTTGTTGATGACAAAGGGGGAGAAAAATATGAAATTGATGACAAATGACTTGTATATAGCAATATGATGGAATGAAAAATGACTTAATGTATCGTATCGCATCGTAATAACTTATATGGTTCATATTGCAAATTGCTTTCATTTGACTTAATGTATCATAAATTTTCTTGAGATAAGCTATTATTTCATTTGATATCATGCCTTAATTTTGAGCACTTTATTGATATCATTTGATCCTTATCATATTTCAATTAATAATTGATATCTCTTATCGTAATGATGAATGTTTATGTTTATAGGTGTCATACCTTGACATTTTTTTCATCAAGAAAAATACGAAGTTTCATATTTATGCTAAAGCATGCTTATTAAGCTTGACGATAAATGAAACTTATCGATTTTGGCTTAAATTCAAAAGATTGAATTCAAGTGTTTTTACCTTCTCATAATATGGCATATAGATAGGGGGAGTTAAGATTAACTCCATCATCAATTGATTGTCATCATCAATGAAAAAGGAAGGAGATTGTTGAATCTTAATGGGCTTTGATGATGAAGTCTTAATTCCTTGAATTATTTGAAATTCTGAATCCATATTGTCAAGATTTTTATTGGATTAAAACTACTATGATAGTATTTTTGATAAACATATGAATGATGCAAGATTTGTGATAATGCTTAGGATTAATCCATGCATGTGTATCTTGATGGTTTACATTGTCTCCAAATATGATGCTTGATGATTTTATCATGCATGAGCTTTTGAAGTAATAAAGTGTCATATTGTGATGATGAAACATATTTTTTCGAATTTATAAATAGATGCATGATTTTGGCTTAAAAATTTGAACATGGAGTGTGCTATCATTTTTACATATTTGGTCTTGACGATTTAATGACTAATTTTGATACATGTTTTCATAAAAATTTTGAATATGCTCACATCAAATTGCTTAAAATGAAAATATCTTTTTATTCTATTGAGATGAATGAATTCATGTTATGAGTCTTGTGAATTCATGAAAATAAATATGATGAATATTTTAAAAAATGTGCTTCATGTTTCGGGTCTTAAGATTTTCTTGAAAGTTCAAATCACTTGAAAGTCACATAAAAAATGAGAAATTGCACTATCATGATTACGGTAGTGTTGATCTTAATGGAACCAACCGAGATAGAATCAAGGACTTTGCCGAAGGTTTCATGAAGTTCACCTTAAAATTGAAACCATAAAGATGAGAAAATGAGGTTCATATGATCTTGAGAGATCACAATGATAGGATCCACATAAATGTTTGAGAAGGTTCAAAAGCTTGATATCATATCTTGATGACAAACTCATGTTTTGGTCTTAAATTTGATACTCATCAAAGACTTGTTGAACTCACCATAGAATCAAAAGCATAAACTGTCATCTGAAGTCCGGAAGAAATCAGAAGGAGTATCAATGTGTTGTTTTGACAATTTTATAATGAAGTCCATGTAAAGGAAGTTTACTAAAGAAATTTACTATCTTTGAGAAGAAGACTTCAGAATGTCAATTTAAATTGCTTAGAATTATGTTTTAATTTTGTAGTTAGCATGTAATTAGGGTAAGAATTAGAAAATAATCTTCATTTTAAACCTAGTAAGATTTTGGCCAATCGGGCCCTTATTGGTTTGATACTTGGAATTCTTATACATGAATTGATTTGGCTATATTTTTTTCAAATGGATCATGAGCCTTGATGTCAAAATGATCCTAGGGTCATTCATTTGATTTGCTTTTTGAAGAAAGAATCATGACTTGATCCATGGTGGTGGCACCTTTTATCATGGCTTGAAAGTGAATGAAAAGAAAATATGACCCAAGAGCCAAGGCTGGTTGTATGACATTTATCTTGAATTAAAATTGGGTGGTGACTTTTGGTTTTGATTCTTGTTGAATTTACATATTGATATCCTTCATGACATGATCATGTTTTAATACCATCTTGTATGCATCACTATATGACAAAGGGAGTTAGCTTGCTAGCTTATGCATCACAAGTGAAAGTGACAAACATAGCTAGCTAGAACTTGCAAAAGGCAAAAACTTGCACTTCTCAAAATGAGAAGAAAGAAATTGCAAAGTTGCATTATTTTTTAACTCATAAGTTTGCATGTTTAAAATGTTATAAATTTTACAAAAATTTAGGAAAACCATTGCAAAGTATACTAGCTTATCATTATTGCTTTCATAAATTTTTGGAACTCCTTGAATTCAATTTGAATCCTCTTCAAAGCATTGGCTATTTGTCTATAAATACCCCTCATTTCTCAATTGAGAGGGCAACCTTTTGAGAGTTACCAAATTGGGCAAAAGCTATAGAAAAGCTTTGTTTTCTGATAGCTTAAGTGTTCACCTCCCTCTCTTTGCAAAAATCTATAAGAGTGTGAATCACTTGTGGGAAAAGGTTATAAGAGGGGTATTTGGTCCTTCCCTTTAACGTGACTTGCTAGTGGAAGTTGGGAGCCTCATCGATAAAGGCTTCGAAGAAAGTGGATATAAGTCATTTGACCGAACCACTATACATTGTGGTGTTCCTTGAATGTGTGAGTGTATAAATTTCTGAATCATTTTTCTACTTAGCTACAAATCGTTCGATCTTCGTCTCCTTTACTCAAGCTACTTTAACTAAGTTATCTTTCATCGAATCGAAATCTTTCATCCAAACTAGTTATTTACTAAATCGATTTCAAACTTATGAGTTTTAATCACAAATTTTTGCACTAATTCACCCCCTCTTAGTGCTTCTAAGAGATCCAAACATTGTAAAGGGTTGCGCATCATCCTCTTTTGTGGCTTGTTGCCCAATCATTTGCCAGAACCATTATCCTCTGCAACTTTGCTCTTCTTGGCCCGATGCTCAAGTTCTCTTTGTCCGAAGCCTGTGAAATCGGTTTCAAGAATCTGAGTTTAATCCGCTGCACTAATTCACCCCCTCTTAGTGCCTTTTGATCCTAACAAAGCCTTCTGCCGATACGTTGACCTGTCCTCTGGCTCGACATCCAATCTTCTGACATATTTTTCTCTGGCCCAACATCGATTCTTCCTACTTCAATTATCTAATCCTGATCGAAAGTAGTCCTATGTCACTAAAAAAAATAGTTAGATCAAAAACATAATTAATTAGTTTTATCATCAAAATCCAAGATTCAATAATTTCTCCCTTTTTGATAATGATAACCAATTGATGATGGAGTTAATGTTAACTCCCTCTATCAATATGCCACATTGATAGAAAATTCAAATTTCAAAAAATTTGAATAAATCATGCAAAATTAAAATATTTAATACATTATATAATGTATGAAATCATCAATATACTTCTCCCCCTTTGTCATCAACAAAAAGGAGAAATGACATCTATCAAGTGTTTGAATATATGCAAATTTTACACCATTCAAGCTAGATTTACAACACTTTTCAGCATTTAAGCATGGCAAGTTTTAAATATGTGCAATGTTGCAATTTATCACTTGCTTCTTTAAATATGCAAGTTTGCACTTTTCCTTCGTAAGATAGGCAAGATAGTATTTTGCTTCTCTTTATGATATTTCAAGCTCACACCTTTTGTTTCTTCTCTTTTAAGAAGTACAAGTAAGTTTTGCCTTTGCATGCTAGCAAATTTTTGTTTGCAATAAGCTAGCAATTTTGTAAAATATACATCACTTTAAACATACAAACTAACAAGTTAAAGAACAATGTGCAACTTTGTAATTTCTTTCTTCTCTTTTGAGAAGTGCAAGCTTTGCCTTTCTTTGTAAGTTCTAGCTAGCAATATTTCTTTCTCTTGTGATACACAAGCTAGCAAGCTAACTCTTCCTTTGTCAATGTCAAAAGAAAGTGAAGAATACAATGTTTGCAAGATTTTTATATAAATTTTCAAATTATGACGAAAGGTATACAACCAATAAAAAAGAATCATGATAAAAGATATCAATATCAACAATTATGAGAAATCAAACCATGATTCATTTTGATGTGTCTCTTCTTTTGTAAATAGAAAAAAGAAATCTTAGGAAAAACAAAGAAGAGATCTCCATTCATGCATAGTATCGATCAATTTATCATGAATCATAATAAACTTAAGTTATGATTCCAAAAACTTCATGAGACATTTAGAAAGTTTTCCATTTTTAGTAAATGATAAGAAGAAACATAGGAGAAATACTCTCGATTCAAGCATAAGACATCTCATGTCATCAAGATCACATTTCATAAAAAATTTCAAGCATCAACTATCAAGATCATGACTTCATAATAAAATCAAGTATATAGTTCCGAGAAATTAAGAGACAAACCATATTTCATTTAGAAAATTTTCCTTTGATAAACAAAATAGAATTTTAAGTTATAATTATCAAGAACATGATTTAAATAAAATTTCTTTATGACAAAATAAAACCTTTGAGAACTTGATTCATGCATTATATATATATAATATATATATATATATATATATATATATATATCTCAATTCATCATGATTTATAACTATCAAGTTATGATTCCGAGAAATCAAAAGAAAAAGTCATGAATCATTTGAAAATATCTCATTCAAATTCAATTCGTCAATTCCAAACTCATCATCAAAATTGCTTTCATAGAGATTCACAAGATTCATAACATAAATGAATTCATTGAAAAATTGATAAGACGGGGATAGAAAATACGCTTCGTTTTTATGTGTTTCAATTTATGTAATTTGCTTCTTATAAACATGCCTTTGCCTTTAATGCTAAATAAAAACAAGTATCAATATTTAAGACTGGTTCACAAGTTTCGTCATAAAAATCATAAGACACATTAATCCAAAATACAAGATTTCAAATCATAAAATCATTTTCATAGTTTAAGAGATTCACAAAACATAATATACATGGATTCATCATTTGTCTTTTATTGAAAAATCAAAAACTTTAGAGAGAAAATTTCAAGAAACATGTATTTTCTTTTTATGATTTATTTCATATAAGCATGTCTTTTGTCTTTTAATGCTAAATAGAAACAAGCATCAACATTCAAAGTCAAAAGAAAAAATTTGTCATAAAGATAATTAAGCATGATACTGTAAAGCATCTTCAAAATTATTTTAATTCCAATGATCTTTCTTTTATTGTTATTAGTTGTAACAAGATGTTTTCCTTCTTACATGATTCTAGCTTAGTGTGAGAAATCAATAGTCGTTCTCAAGTTTTTGCCAAAACCATGCATCATGGTATAAATCCAAAAAACAAGTCAAAGTCATCATGATAACATTAATGCTTCTTAAGACATACATAAGATTAGTCTTGGTTGGTGTACAAGCATTACATTTAATTTCAAACATTTTATTTCTTTATCATGAAGCATACAATTGTCATGTTCAATATATTTAAACAATCACTAGAAAGAAAAACATGATATATTTTTTTGCAAAAATTATTATTTTTATATATATCCTACAAACTAAATTAAGCAACTCATGAAAAATATTAAATAATTTCATAATAATGTAAAAACATTTCGGGTTAGTTACTTACATTATCGTCGATAGCCATTAAAGCATAATTCGTGTCTTCATGTTTGGATATACTCGATACTTCTTTGTGTGTTTTCTTCTTCTTCAGTTTTGTATACTCATTTTTGGAGCACCTTAGCTTCTTGCATTCATAGCAAGAGGTTATGTTCTTTTTAAGTTCATTTTTATTCTTTGATTCTTGTTTAATAAATTTTTTAAATTTTATTGTTATGAGTTCAAGGTCATTATCACTTGAGCTTTCGCTCGAGTGGTCTTCTATAGTCCGAAGTCCCAAATCCTTCATGTTCTTTGGAAGATGGTTCTTTTGTTTATCAAGTTCCATAAATGTCATTTCATAGGTCATCAAAGACCTAATGAGTTCTTCTAATGAAAAAATATTCAAATTCTTTATTTCTTGTATCGCCGTTACTTTCAGATCCCACTTTTTTTGGAAGGAATCTTAAAATTTTGTTTACAAGTTCAAAATTAGAAAAATATTTACTAAAACTTTTTAAACTATTGATGACATCCGTGAAACGGGTGTATATGTCACCAATAGTTTTGCTTGGTGCCATTTGAAAAAGTTCAAAATCATGCATCAAAATGTTTACTTTCGAGTCTTTGACTCTACTTGTGTCTTTATGTATGATTTCAAGTATGTGCCAAATATCAAAAGCCGTTTCATAAGTCGAAATTCAATTAAACTCATTTTTATCTAATGCATAAAATAAGACATTCATAGCCTTTGCATTTAACGAAAATAATTTTTTCTTAACATTATTCTATTCATTCATGGGTTTAGAGGGTGTTTGAAAATTATTTTCAACAATGTTTTATAAATCTAAATCCAAAGAAAGCAAGAAAACTCTCATTCAAGTTTTCTAATAAGTGTAGTCCGTCTCATTAAACATGGGAGGATGAACGATAGAAAAGCCCTCTTGAAATCCAAAAAGAGCCATTTCTCTTTGGTGTTAATCCAAATGAGAAATATCGTACTTTGATACCAACTGTTAGGATTAATGACACTAAGAGGGGGGGGGGTGTTGAATTAGTGCAGTGCAGTAGTAAAGATTACATTAAATTTATCAATTTTGAAAAACCATTTCGTATGAAAAGAATCATTTCGATGAAAGCCATAACAGAAACGTGTTTATCTTGAAAGTGACTGTAAGAAAGTGATGAGGAAGTGGAGCAAGTAAAGTAAAAGGTTTGCAACAAAGATAAATAGCAAGAAGTAGATGTAAACCAGATTTTTATAGTGGTTCAGTCATCCGACCTACGTCCACTCCCAATTCCTCGTTCGTCGAGGCTACTGGCTTTCATTATCGATCTTCTTTCCAACAGACGAAGATCAAACACCCTTACAACACTTTCTTCTTTTGACAAGCTCAGGAGAGAACCCTTACATGCACTCACTCCTCTCTTTAAACTGAAATCAATCTAAGGCTAGAGGAGGGATTTCTCAAGTGTTTTTACAGTGTTTTTCTACTTTCAAATTTTCTATGCTTCCGTGTTCCAACCAGGGATGAGAGGGGTATTTATAGGCTCCAAATGGGTTCAAACTTGGAGCCAAAACCAATTGATAGCCTTCTGCCAATACTTGGTCTTTCGGGTACTGGCGGTGGTGGTACCACCGCTTGGCACACTAGGCTGCCAGTGTACTGGACCGTACCACTGCCCCAATCTAGCGGTACCATCGCCCAGACTGCCTGACACTGGGCGATAACACCACTAGATAGGGTCTCAACTACTAGACCTAGGTGGTACCACTACTTAGTTTGGGCTATAACACTGCCCAGTCTGTGCTGTACCACCACCCAAACCACTTGGGAGACTGAACCCTAGGCAGTTCCACCACCCCAGTCTTACGATGCCACTACTAGACATGTTCAACAGCATTGTTTGGGCCTTGAGTTAAGCCCAAACCAGTCCGGGTATGAGCCCAATTAGTCCCTAACTGAGTTGACCCATTTTCAACCCAATTAGACCTAATCCTACTTACTAGTTATAGGTGCCCTACAAGCCAATCACATGAGTGATGGTATTTGTGACTTGACATGCACTCTTTCTTTTGCTTATTATTAGGCATTTTATCACTTTATCTTGCGTGTTGCATATATTATGATGTACTTGGATCTGTGCAATGGGAATCGGATCGTGACGAGTCATGATAATGAGACTGATTCACCTTTAAATATAGACCCTAAATAATCTCGATCATAGGTTACTCGAGAGGGACATCGAGATAACTGGATAGACTAGTGTGCTGAATACCCGTCCATATGATGGAGGTGGCTGGTCTCGTAGCTACTAGTGTGGAGACACTAAGGATATAGTACAAGTGCTCATTGGAGAATGAGTTCACTGATTGATCCACTTACGGAATGTGGGATGGTTATTGATACCTCACGTCAAACAACGATTTCATAGTCCCAATAGTCCTTAGACTTGAGATACAAGGAATGTCCTGTATGAGTACTCTACTCTTTGATACCGGACTTATAGGTTTGGAAGTTCCAGATCTAGTATAACCAGTTATTAGGAGTGATAGCCAACCTTACGAGGGCTATTGAGTGTCAACAAAGGATCATCCACTCTCAGTATCATAAGAGGAATATCCCATGTATTCTTGCTCGAACAAATCCTTTGCCAAGGTTATTCGGATTGAGAGAGAAAGAGTTCTCCGGGAGAATCCGATAAGAGCGAGACTCGAGGAGAGACCGTATGGGCCTGATAGCACCATGCCCGATATAGGGTCTCTGGGATATTAGATGGATGAGGGACTATAGATACATGATAACTGAGGACAGATAGGTCCTAAGAATTGGATTCCCCTGTATCATCTAGGGACTACAGCGTAGTGACCTAGTACATCTGCAGTCGATGAGTTGGGTGAATTATTATGGAGATTCACTAAGTTGGAAGGAGTTTTGATAAGTATGACTCACGGCCAGCTCGATATTAGGCCTAGAGGGACACACACATATGGTAGGTGTTGTGATGAGTAGAGATTCAGATATGAGATGTTCGTTGGAGCCCCTATCTTATTAGATATCCAATAAGCCCCTGAATTATTAGATCCTAAGATGAGATCCAAAAAGAGCTAATAAGAGATTATTGGGTAGAGACCCATTTATTTAAGAGGCTTGGATAATTGGATAGAGATCCAATACCCAATAGGGCAAGATCCATTAGGGTTTGTAGGAGGCCTCTATAAATAGAAGGGAATTGAAGGCCCATAGGTTGGGGTTCTCTCAGTAGCTACCTTCTATTCTCCTCTACCCAAGAGAGGAGCATCGTCGCAGTCCCTATTGTATGGATACCACTAGAAGGAGGACGTTTGAGCTTCTTCATTCTCCCCTACAGATCTATAGGGATTTAGGGATATACAATCTCCCTAGGTACTTTCTTTAATGCATGCAATATTCGTGGATTTGTTTTTGATGCACCGATCTTTACACGACGACGAAACCTTTCATGGAAATCCAAGGTTTTTGTTTTCTATTCTTCCACTGTGCATGAGATATCACCCCCTTGATTTCCCAATAGTGGTATCAGAGCCAAGTTATTCGTGCAAAGATCGAATCTTAAACTGCGTGTGTTATGATTTAGAATAATTTTTGTCATTAAAATCGTTCGCGCAAAAGTTGAGGAAGGGCACAAGTGTTGCTGCTCTTGTTGCGCTCGTATATTGGCGAGCGCAGCAAGGGCAAGGGGCTCGCGGGTTGGCTGCAGGCGGTAGATAGCTGACAGCCCACCTACAGTAGTAGCCCCTGCGGGGCTATCTGCCCGCATGGGCGGGGAGCGCTTGTGGGCACTGTGCCTGTGGGGGGCAAGGCCACCTAAGGAGGCGGCGCCTGCCCATAGCGACACCACCCGCAGGCGAGCCACTTGCCTGCGGGCACTGCGCCTGCTTGCGACGACAGTGCTTGCGCACTACCCCGTGGGTAGTGCTTGCGTGAGCAGCGCCCACCCGCTGCAGGGGCAGTGCCTGCGGGCATTGCCCCATGGGTGGCACTTGCACGAGCGGTGACACCCATGGTAGGGGTAGCGCTTGCAGGCGCTGTGCCCACCTGTTGCCACTAAGGCACCCACGGCGCTGCCGTCGGCTGGGTGGCGGCAACCGTAATGCAACAGGCAAAAGGGAGAATTAGGGCTTTCTAAGCAAAACATAGTTTTGCCCTTGGGAATTTCAGAAATTCTAGTTTTGTCCTCTCCGATCGAATGACCAAAATACCCTTGGGAATTCTAAAAATGTCCTGTATATCCCTTATTTCAGAAAAATATTAGTTAATTAAAATATTTAATTAACTATTATTATTTATCTAGTAGTCCTATATAATAACATATACATGTGATGTATGTTGTGGACAGATGATCATGGACCATGTTGTGTGATGTGTGTACTTGTGATTATTATTATTGGAGCCGACGAGCCTCTATTTTTCTCATTTATTATTAGGCCTGTGCACCTGTAATTATATTGTAATTGCATGAGGAGGCATAGCAAGAGCAGGACCTACGAGGTCGAGACGGACGATCCAACACATGGAGATGCGTTGAGATGCCGACGAAACCGACAAAGCGAGATGGACGATCAAAGGGCATGGAGATGCACCGATGCACACATAGATCTAGATGTGAGTGATTGGGCCCACTGGCTCGGGCCTGATCACATTAGGATATGGTCCATGATCATCTAGTGTGATTACTCATGTGATGTGTGATTGATTATACACCTATTAGATATGTATATATATTTGCATACGATGTAGATATATATATTAAATATGTATGTGTGTGACACATTATGTTAGGAGATCAAATCAAAATTTTCTCTATTAATAATATTAAGTTGGTAAACGTGAGGCAATTAGATTGACCCACATGGCCTTCCATCGTTATAGGTAGGAACCGATTCCCGGTGCAGGTTGAGTTGGTCGAGTCCCTTGAGACTCACTTGTATCGCGTTTCGCTATCTTATCTACGATATAGAAATATCACCGGTGATCTGAGGATATGGCATGCTTGGTCGAGTCCCTCAAGAGTATATCATCGAATCAGACTCATCTTATAATGATGGTGATGACTTAACTGAACATCATGGTTGGTCAAGTCCCTCAAGGCCATAGTGGTTCGGAGGCCGAACAGGATGGGAATCACAAGGAATTATGATTGGCAAGAGTTGCCTACCTTTACGGGCTTAACGTGATTGGTTGAGTCCCTCGAGGTTACGTTAAAACGCCGATTGGATCCCGATTCGCCCTAGAGATCCATTGGGGGTCTCCGATTCACATATTGGAGGGTGTTGTGTGTCTCACGAAAAATTAATGGGAATACATTAAGATAGAAGTTCTTATCTTATCTATTTAATTTTTACAAAATCTGTATGTTATTTATTTCTGTTACATCTTTAATTTCAGAAAAATATCGCTTTGAAATCCTTTACATGGCATACTTGATGCCAATCACCTCACTGGTCCAAATTATATGGATTGGCTTTGCAATCTAAGAATCATTCTCATGGCAGAGAAAATCGCGTACATTCTTGATACAGTGATCCCTACGCCCGACGAAGGAGCAAGCGAGGATGAGATCGCTCGTTATGTAAAGTACATAGATGATTCCACTCTTGCTCCGTGTTATATGTTGGCCTCTATGACTATTGAGTTACAGAGACAACATGAAAATATGGATGCTAATTCTATACTCCTGCATTGCTGAAACTGTTTGAGGAACAGGGAAGAACTCAGCGATATGAGATATCAAAGAGTCTTTTTTATGCCAGGATGACTGAGGAGACATCGGTTCAGAACCATGTCCTTAAGATGATTGAGTGGATCGAGAAACTCACAGGTCTAGGAATGGTCCTAGAAGATAACCTATGTGTGGATCTTGTGCTTCAGTCCCTACCAGATTCTTTTTCTCAGTTTATAAAGAATTTTAATATGAACAAGCTTGAGGTGACCCTCATAAAGCTCCTCAATATGTTGAGAGAAGTAAAGAGCACTATTAAGAAAGAGAAGCCAGTTCTCTATACTGGTAAGACTAGAAAGAAAAGGAAGGCTGAGAAGTCCCTTAAGAAATGCAAGGGCAAGGGTAAAATGGGTAAGATAAAGGTTACCAAGAAAGACCCAACAAAGGACAAAGGTCAGTACTTCCACTATGGCAAAGATGGGCACTAGAAGAAGAACTGTAAAGAGTACCTTGCAGAGAGGGTGAAACAGAAGCTTGGAGAAGCCTTAGGTACATTCATGATCAGTCTCTATTTGTCAAAATCTTATGATAGCATATGGGTATTGGATACCGGGAGTGCTTATCATATCTGTAATTTGTTGCAGGTTCTGGCAGGACCTAGGGGATTGAAGAGAGGCGAGATAGACCTTAAGATGGGCAATAGAGCAAAGGTTGCTGTAGTGGCTATTGGTAAGATCACTTTACATCGCTTGGTGGAGCTATTATTGCATTAGATGCATGCTATTATGTTCTTTCTATTATCAAAAGTATTATTTTCATTTCATGTTTGACAGTTAGTAGATATAAATTAGTTTTTGAGAACAATGATTGTTCAATAGCATTAGATGATGAGATCATCATGAGAGGAACATTGCATAATAGTTTATTTATACTCGATACAGCTCCACATATCATGAGTGTAAGTGAGTCTAAGAGGTAACGAGAAGAGGTGAATAATGCATATTTGTGGCATTGTAGGCTAGGTCACATCCATGAGGGAAGGATTCAAAAGTTGCTGAAGAATGGATATCTAGATTCATTCGACTATGAGTCATATGCGACTTGTGAACCTTGCAATCAGGGAAAGAAGACTAACTCTCAATTTAGTAGAACGGGAGAGAGAGCCACTGAGTTACTGGAAGTCATACATAGTGATATATATGGTCCCATGTCGACTCATACCATAGGTGGTTACTCCTATTTCATTGCTTTCACTGATGATTTCTTAAGATACGGACATGTGTACTTGATGAAGTACAAGTCTAAGGCTTTTGAGAAATTTAGGGAATATAAGAATGAAGTGAAGATCCAAACTAGAAAGAGAATTAAAACCGTTCGATCAGATCGAGGAGGTGAGTACTTGAGTATAGAGTTCACCCAATACCTCAAAGACCATGAGATTTTGTCCTAATAGACACCTCCTTAGACACCATAGCTTAATGGTATATCTAAAAGGAGGAATCGCACTCTGTTAGACATGGTGTGTTCCATGATAAGTTTTGCCGACCTACCCATCTCATTCTGGGGATATGCCCTAGAGACCGCAGCTTTCCTTCTGAACAGAATTTCAACTAAGTCAGTAGTGTCTACTCTATATGAGATATGGAATGGGAAGAAGCCTGATCTTAAGTTTGTTAAGATTTGGGGCTACCCTACCCACGTCAAGAGACATAACCCCGATAAGTTGGAATCCAAGACGGAACGGTGCAAGTTCGTGGGATACCCCTAAGGAAACTTTTGGGTATTATTTCTATCACCCTGAGGATCAAAAGGACTTTGTAGCAAGAGAGCACTATTCCTTGAGAAGGAACACATTTTTGGTGGAGACAATGGGAGCATGATATGTGAGTTATATGTGCCCTGCAAGCCAATCACATGAGTGATGGCACTTGTGACTTGATATACACTCTTTCTTTTGCTTATTATTATCAAGCATTTTATCACTTTATCTTGCGTATTGCATATAATGTGATGTCCTTGGATCTGTGCAATGGGAATCGGATCGTGATGAGATCATGATAATGAGACCGATTCACCTTTAAACACATACCCTAAATAATCCCGATCATAGGTTACTCAAGAGATACATCGAGATAACCGGATAGACTGGTATGCTGTATACCTATCCATATGATGGAGGTGGATGGTCTCATAGCTACTCATGTGGGGATACTAAGGGTATAGTGCAAGTGCTCATTGGGAATGAGTTCACTGATTGATCCACTTATGAAAAACTGGATAGTTATTGATACCTCACGTCAGACAATGATTCCGTAGTCCCAGTAGTATATTTAGTCCTTAGACTTGAGATACCAAGGATGTCCTGTATGAGTACTCCACTCTTTGATACTGGACTTATAGGTTTGGAAGTTCTAGATCTAGTACAACCGGTTATTAGGAGTGGTAGCCAACCTTATGAGAGCTATTGAGTGTCAATAGAGGATCATTCACTCTCGGTATCATGAGAGGAATATCCCATGTATTCTTACTCGAACAAATCCTTGGCCAAGGTTATCAGATTGAGAGAGAAAGAGTTCTCCAAGAGAATTCGACTAGAGCAAGATTCGAGAAGAGACCGTTTGGGCCTGACAGTATAGGGTCTCTAGGATATTAGATGAATGAGGGACTATAGATACATGGTAATTGAGGACAGATATGTTCAAAGGATTGGATTCTCATATATCGTCTGGGGACTATGGCCTAGTGGCCTAGTACGTCCATAGTCGATGGGTCAGATGAATTATTATAGAGAAAATAATTCTCTGAGTTAGAAGGAGTTCTTACAAGTATGACTCACGGCTAGCTCGATATTGGGCCTAGAGGGTCACACACATATGGTAGGTGTTGCGACGAGTAGAGGTTCAAATATAAGATATCCGCTGGTGCCCCTATCTTATTGGATATCCATTAAGCCTATGAATTATTGGATCCTAAGATGAAATCTAATAATTGCTAATAAGAGATTATTGGGTAGAGACCCACTAATCTAAGAGGCTTGGGTAATTGGATGGAGATCCAATACCCAACAGGGTAAGATCCATTAGGGTTTATAGGAGGCCTCTATAAATAGAAGGGGACCAAAGCTCTATATGCTGGGGGTTCTTTTTGGTAGCCACCTTCTATTCTCCTCCCCCAAGAGAGGAGCATCATTGCAGTCCCTACCATATGGATACCTCTAGAGAGGAGGACGAGGGATATACGAACTCTCTAGGTACTTTCTTTTACACATATAGTTTTACGGATTTATTTTTGACGCATTGATCTTCGCACGATGACATAACCTTTCATGGATATCCATGGTTTTTATTTTTTTGTTCTTTCACTGTGCATGAGATGTCGCTTCCTATGGATTTCCCAAAAGTGGTATCAGAGCTAGACTGTTTATGTGAAGATCGGATCTTAAACTGAGTGTGTTATGATTTAAAACAATTTTGTCATCAAAATCATTGGTGCAAAAGTGGTGAGGAAGGGCAACAACTGTTGCTGCCCTTGCTACGCTCGCAAAACAGCCAAAGGCTGCTTGTAGCCATGGCTATGCGTAGGGGCCGTCGGTGGGCCGGCGTTGGTAGCTAGGCAGGCAGTACTTACAGGCTACCTACGTAGGGGCCACCAGGTAGGCAGTGCTTACAGGCTGCCTGTAAGGGGTAGGCGGCGCTTGTAGGGGTAGCGTCAAAGGGGTGCTGACGGGGAGCCCATGGGGTAGCGCCTGTGGGCGTTGTGCCCGCATGTAGCGGCGACGTCGCCCGCAGGCACGGGAGGCACCCCCTTCCCATGCGAAACCCTGTGCGCATGGCCACCACCGGTAAGGTTGCGACGACTATAACCATAGGGATTAGGGTTTTTCTGGGCAAAAGATAGTTTTGCCCCTCGAAATTTCAGAAATTTCGATTTTTGTCCCTTTTAACAAAATTACCAAAATACCCCTCATAATTTCAAAAATTCTAGTTTTATCCTTTTGGCCAAATGACCAAAATACACTTCAAAATTTAGTAAATTCTCTTTATGTCCCTGATTTTAGAAAAATATTAGTTAATTAAAATATTTAATTAACTATTATTATTTATCTAGTAGTCCTATATAATAACATATATATGTGATGTATGATATGGACAGATTATTATGGACTGTGTGATGTGATGTGTGTACATGTGATTATTATTATTGAGCCTGTGAGCCTATATTTTTCTCGTTTATTATTGGGCCTACGTGCTTATAATTATGTTGTAATTCTGTGAAGAGGCACAGCGGGAGCATGAAAACGATAGTAGGACCCACGAGGTTGAGACGGATGATCCGACGTATGAAGATGCATTGACATGCTGACGGAACCGACAAAGTGAGATGGACGATCACAGGGCATGGAGATGCACCGATGTACACATAGATCTTGATGTGAGTGATTGAGCCCACTGTCTCGGGCCTGATCACATTAGGATGTGGTCCATGATCATCTGGTATGATTGCTCATGTGATGCGTGATTGATTATATACCTACTAGATACATATATTTGCATGCGATGTAGATATATATATTAAATATGTATGTATGTGACACATTATGTTAGGAGACCAAATCAAAATCCCCTCTATTAATAATATTAAGTCGGTAAACGTGAGACAATTAGATTGACCCACATGGCCTTCCATCGTTATAGGTAGGAACCGATTCCCGGTGTAAGTTGAGTTAGTCGAGTCCCTCGAGACTCACCTATATCACGTTTCGCTATCTTATCAATGACATAGAGATGTCATTGGTGACCTGAGGACATAGTATGCTTGGTCGAGTCCCTCGAGAGTATATCATCGAATCAGACTCATCTTGTAACGATGGTAATGACTTAACTAAACATCATGGTTGGTCGAGTCCCTCGAGGCTATGGTGGTTCGGAGGCCGAACAAGACGGGAATCACAAGGAGTTGTGATTGGCAATAGCTGCCTACCTTTACGAGCTTAACGTGATTAGTCGAGTCCCTCAAGGTTACGTTAAGACACTGATTGGATCCCGATTCCTACTAGAGATCCGTGGGGGTCTCCGATTCACATACCGGAGGGTGTTGTGTGTCTCGCGAAAAATTTGTGGGAGAACATTAAGATAGAAGTCCTTATTTTAACTATTTAATTTTTGCAAAGTTTGCGTATTATTTATTTTTACTGCATCTTTATTTTCAGAAAAAAATATTACTTTCAAATCCTTTACGTGGCATACTTGATGCCAACCGTCTCACTGGTCTAAATTATACGAATTGGCTTCGCAATCTGAGAATCATTCTCACGGCGATGATTTCACTCTTGCTTAGTGTTATATGTTTACCTCTATGACTACTGAGTTATAGAGGTAACATGAAAATATGGATGCTAATTCCATACTCTTGCATCTTCGTAAACTGTTTGGAGAACAGGGAAGAACTCAATGATATGAGATATCAAAGAGTCTTTTCCGTGCTAGGATGACTGAAGGGACACCGGTTTAGAACTGTCCTTAAGATAATTGAGTGGATCGAAAAACTCACAAGTCTAGGAATGGTCCTGCGGATAACCTATGTGTGGATCTTGTGCTTTAGTCCCTACTAGATTCCTTTTCTCAGTTCATAATGAATTTTAATATAAAAAAACTTAAGGTGACCCTCCCAGATCTCCTTAATATGTTGAGAGAAGCAGAGAGCACCATCAAAAAAGAGAAACCAATTCTCTATGCTGGTGAGATCAGAAAGAAAAGGAAGGCTAAGAAGTCCTAAAAAAAAGGCAAGGGTAAGGGCAAAATGGGTAAGGTAAAGGTTGCCAAGAAAGACCCAATAAAGGACAAAGGCTAGTGCTTCCACTGCGACAAAGATGGGCATTGGAAGAGGAACTGCAAAGAGTACCTTGCCGAGAGGGCAAAATAGAAGCTTGGAGAAGCTTTAGGTACATTCATGATCAGTCTCCATTTGTTAGAATCTTGTGATAACACATGAGTATTGGATATCGGGAGGGCTTATCATATCTGCAATTCATTACAGGTTCTGGTAGGACCTAGGAGATTGAAGTGAGGTGAGATAGACCTTAAGATGGGTAATGGAGCAAAGGTTGCTGTAGTGGCTATTGGTAAGGTTACCTTATATCTGCCTGGTGGAGCTATTATTGCGTTAGATGCATGTTATTATGTTCCTTCTATTATCAAAAATATTATTTCCATTTCATGTTTGACAGTTAGTAGATATAAATTAGTTTTTGAGAATAATAGTTGTTCAATAATATTAGATGATGAGATCATCATGAGAGGAACATTGCATAATGGTTTATTTATGCTAGATACAACTCCACACATCATGAGTGTAAGTGAGTCTAAGAGAAAATGAGAAGAGGTGAATAATGCATATCTGTGCCATTTTAGACTAGGTCACATCCATGCAGGAAGGATTCAAAAGTTGTTGAAAAATGGATACTTAGATCCATTTGACTATGAGTCATATACAACTTACGAGCCTTACCTTCGTGAAAAATTAATCAACTATCCATTTAGTGGACCTGGAGAGAGAGCCACTGAGTCATTGTAACTCATATATAGTGATGTATGTGGTCCCATGTCAACTCCTGCCATAGGTGGTTATTCTGACTTCATTATTTTCACTGATAATTTCTCAAGATATAGATATGTGTACTTGATGAAGTACAAGTCTGATGCTTTTGAGAAATTCAGGGAATATAAGAATGAAGTAGAGAATCAGATTGGAAACAATATTAAAACCCTTCGATCAGATCGAAGAGGTGAATACTTTAGTAGAGATTTCACTCAATTCCTCAAAGACCATGGGATTTTATCCCAATGGACACCAGCTTATACACCACAACTTAATGGTATATCAAAAAGAAGGAATCACACTCTGTTAGACATGGTGCATTTCATGATGAGTTTTGCCGACCTACCCATCTCATTTTAGGGATATGCTCTAGAAACCGTAGCTTACATTTTGAATAGAATTCCAACTAAGTCAGTGATGTCTACTCCATATGAGACATGGAATGGAAAGATGGCTTATCTTAAGATTGTTAAGATTTGGGGCAGCCCTGCTCGCATCAAGAGACATAACCCCGACAAGTTATAATCCAAGACGGAACGATGCAAGTTCGTGGGATATCCCAAGGAAACTTGTGGGTATTATTTCTATCACCATGAGGACCAAAAGGTCTTTGTAGCCAAGAGAGCAGTGTTCCTTGAGAAGGAACATATTCTTGGTGGAGACAGTGGGAGCGTGATAGAGTTGAGCAAGGTTGGAGAACCTAGCTCAAGCACCATTCCACAGCCAGAGTTTGTTTAGGTACCTAGTGTACAAGTTTCAACTTTACGTAGGTCCGGTAGCGTATCTCATCCTCTTGAGAGATATGTGGAATATATCAGAAGAGAGGATATTGAGGATCCTTAGACCTATGAGGAGGCTATTATAAGCATAGACTTCGGGAAATGGCAAGAAGCCATGAATTCAGAAATAGATTCCATATACTCCAACAAGGTTTGTAACCAAATTGATGCACTCAAGGGTATTATACCCATTGGCTGCAAGTGGATCTTCAAAAAGAAGATTGGAGTAGATGGAAAGGTAGAGACCTATAAAGCAAAGCTAGTGGCTAAGGGGTATTGTCAAAGGCAAGGTGTTGACTATGATGAAACTTTTTCACCCGTAGCCATGCTAAAATCCATTCGAATTCTATTAGCTATTGCAGCACACTATGATTATGAGATCTAGCAGATAAACGTTAACCATATTCCTCAATGGTAACCTCAAGGAAGAGGTGTATATGATACAGCCTGAGGAATTTGTGTCTAAGGATAACCCAGATAAGGTGTGTAGGTTGCTTAGGTCCATTTATGGACTAAAGAAAGCTTCCTGAAGTTGGAACATAAGATTTGATGAGGCGATCAGATCTTATGACTTCGTTAAGAATGAAGATGAGCCTTGTGTATGCAGGAAGGTAAGTGGGAGCAATATCACCTTTTTGGTATTATATATGGATGACATCCTGATCATTGAAAATGATATAGGAATGCTTTCCACAGTAAAGACTTGGCTATCTAGGTACTTCTCCATGAAGGACTTAGGAGAAGCATCCTGCATATTGGGGATACGGATCTATAGAGATAGATCTAAGAGGATGCTAGGCTTGTCCCAGTCCAAGTACATAGACACCATTGTCAAAAGGTTTGGCATGAAAAATTCCAAGAGAGGTCTCATACCAATGAGACATGGAATACCACTTTCTAGGAGTATGTCCCCAAAGACTCTTGAAGAAAGGGTACACATGGATA